>CM034536.1:35246560-35419060 GCA_020002185.1 Paraescarpia echinospica
CTATAAATTCCCCTTGAAAAAGGCACACGCGGGCAGAATCCGATCCTAGCCCGAGGCTCGCCTTAGTAAACATCACCAGACACTTGTGAGTGCTTCCATTGGCTAACCCGGTTATTGACCAATCACATGGCGGCACACAGCGTTAGCGTATTTACAACCTTGACCCAGCAAGCAAGACTGACAACAAACTCATTGACTTTGATGACTTGACTTACTCATAATAATATCAATAGCAAACAGGGCATATTTGATTTGAGCAGTGCTGCTTGAGGAAAATGATTGCGCTCACACCCTAAACATAAGGGACCATGTCAAACTGTACAAGTTCTTCAACACTTGTCATGTTCAACTTCATGGGATGCCCTAATTTTGTGTTTTGGATGACAGGGGTTTGATTTTTTTCAGAGGTTTTGAAGTAATTTAGTAGAAGATTTCTAGTTCTTTTCTAAACTCGTACCTATTTTCTAAAGGGTTTTAGTTATCAAATTTGAAAAAAGGAACTAATTTTGGAGAAGCGTATGCCATTTTGTCAGTCAGAATAATATATCCATATATATATATATATGTATGGATATTTTATTGTTGTTTACCAGTTAGTGCAATCCAGTATTACAAAAAGTGACAAGATCAGCAATTAACAAAACAGTCCATTTTGAGAAGAGATATACAGAGAATACCAATGGCATTGTCTGCCCCTTCCCCATGTACTATCTGTGTAGAAGTTTTAAAATTCAAAATTCAGCATGAACGTGTTCTCACACAAAGCTATATATATATATATCAGTGTTTTGCCCAAGTTTTCAAAAGGGCAGGGTGCCATTTTAGTAAAGGGCACGTAGAGCGTGGTAAGCAATGGTTAAAAAGGCACTTGTGACATGAGACTAAATTAAATAGTTAACAAGACATAGTAGCAGTGTACAGCTTGTAGTTTAATATCAAACTACTGTACTTACACTTACTACGTACACAGTATATATGCATTATAATATTGGCTTGGGCAAGCATTTGAAGAACAAAACAATATTGAGCTTTACATGACTTTTTAATTTATGTCAATCTGCATAATATTCACTATACATAGAGAACATTATACAGGTAATATGTGTGCCAAATGTCTTTGGGCTAGGTTTAAAATAAATTGAGATATACTGTTGTGTTCGATTTTGAAAATTATAAATGTATAAGCAACATAGTAAATTTGAAAAATGACATTTACATAAATACAAATGTGGATAATGATAGACATGCATAGCTAATTTGTAAAATTCCATTTTATTTACAGAAAAATTATCCACACACAATCTCATTTTTAACAATCAGTCAAACAAATAAAAAAAGTAATTATTACTAGTTTGAAGCCACTGTTTAATGGTATCCCTCCGAATAATAATTACTACAGGTAGCTACTGTTAAACGCTTTGGCAAAAGAAGATGCCAGCCGCCAGCAACCTTAGCACCCTTGGCTAGTCCACTACACACGCATGAAACATCGTGACCTAGAAATGGCATGCCTTGCAACGAGCATGTGTCGTTGCATATTGAGGGGGAGCAGGTTCTTTTAACGTGCACAATACGCAATTATTCACTGCTATTGTTGAGCTATGTTATACTAAACGTCGTTACTTATCATTATATAATGGTATATTAACAAATAAAGAGCGTATGAATAAACAAAATTTTTTAATCACATGCTGACTTCGAAAGTCTGTCGCGAACAGGCTGGTCTACCGACATGCGAAGTTTGGCGCCTCCTCAGATCGAAACGTATTTGAATAAGTTTTGCAAGTATTACATGATTATGAATTTAACGACTAATCTAACGGTAGAAGTCTTCTGGTGATCAGACTTTAACTTTTAAAGATACGAACAAAATAAGGAATGCTTGGCGATATGTATAGTCAAAGCGCTCCGCGAAAGTCCGTCGTTCTGCTTTATCCACCTTCGAAGGTCGGTGCCTCCTCAAATCGTAACGTAATTTAATATTTTTTGTCCACAAGAATAACAATTTAACACCGATTGGGATAGGAGTCGAGATAGGGGCGCTTAAACAATCGAACTGAACGCATGGAGCGATCGGGATACAGAGTCAAGATCAGGGTGCGTGCAGATGACCGAATGTATGCAAGTGCTCCGATCTCGTAACGCATCCCTATCCCGATTGCGCAACGTGCTCAGTTGGATTGTAGAACAATCGAACCATGCGCGTGGTGCGATCTGGGTGCGTTTCGAAAACGGGTCACTCACATATTAATATACACAATCGTGTAACTGTCTGTAGCCACGAGCAGGGTTCTGTGTATAATATAGCAGGGCGTCGTATAAAAAAGGCAGAGCATTCATTTTGCCTTTTTTTGGCATCACTGAAAAAGGGCAGGGCATAATGCCCTGCAAATTCGACCTAGGCAGAACACTGTATATATATATTAATATATATATATTAAACTTTACGAACATGTGTTTAATATATATATATAATATGCTATATATATATATATATATTAAGCTTTGTTTGAGAACATGTTCATGCTGAATTTTAAAACTTCTACACAGATAGTACATGAGGAAGGGGCAGACAATTGCTATTGGTATTCTCTGTATATCTCTTCTCAAATGGAGTGTTTTGTTAATTGCTGGTCTTGTCACTTTTTGTAATACTGGATTGCACTAGCTGGTAAACAACTCACCCTAAGGGACCTAGTCAGACATGGTTCTTTAAATTAGCTGACATAGAATCTTTATTATGAGTTTAAAACAAAAAAGTTTTATTAAATAATCTATATTGTATTAAATGTTACCTTTTCAAAGAAAAATAAATAATAAGCAAAATGCAGCCGTCCTAATAAAGGATATTTCTTATGTAATAATATTGTGTACCGGTACTGGTCGTAATCATAAGCACTTACAATCTATTAATACACTAACTTTAGAGCATCAGTCCACTTGACCCTTTCTGTCTACATGTGCTTCCTTAGACTACTGGCGTTCTCATGTACCAATTGGTGAAGTATTTCATAAAAAACACAAAGGTAGTTGTATAGTTGTTTAGTTTTATCAGAGGACACATTGGATGGTGAGACATTCCCCAGATGGTGTCGCTGGTATGAATTTAAGATTGAAATACACAGCGATGATAGTAGTTGGCCTTGGTTTGTTGCTTCATGGGTGGGTGCGGCTAGTACCTACATAAAACACTCTTTAGAAATCAGTATTTTCTAGAAGAATTTGTAAAGCCTAAGTGTTTCCTTGCAGAACATTGGTGTTTGTGTAGATGTAACTAGTTCACATTTGGTGGTTGTGTAGATATAACTAGTTCACATGTGATGTTTGTGTAGATATAAGTGGTTCACATTTGGTGGTTGTGTAGATATAACTGGTTCACATTTGGTGTTTGTATAAATATAACTAGTTCACATTTGTTGTTTGTGTAAATATAACAGGTTCACATTTTGTGTTTGTGTAGATATAACTGGTTCACCTTCGATGTTTGTGTAGAAACTAAATTAACTGGTTGACTGTTGACAGACTACGTGTCTTGGCGTGGTGTTTGGTGTAGATATAATTGGTTCACCTTCGATGTTTGTGTAGATATAACTGGTTCACATTTAGTTTTTGTGGTCCGTGTATATACCGTCTTTTCCATTTTCGTTTTGAAATTGGCGAACGAAAAAGGAAAAAAGCAAATAATGTTCGTTATATAAATTTTGAAGTATGAAAAATGAATACAATCTACTATTCGCTGTATTTCTAATATATGTTAGAAAAAAAAAACGACTGCAGTGCCATTTGCTTTTCGTTTTTGCACTTACGAAGCTTCGGCTGCCTTACCGCTTTGGCTACGCGGCAAAAGTTGGTGGTTTCGGCGGGACAATTTAGTCGCACTGACGGCATTTTGAAAACAAATTTGCTGAAATTGCATCGTCGCCAAAATTGCATAGTTGCCGACGTGACAAGTACCGGCGCGAATAGTGGTCGTTTCAGCACCGTTGTTTTGTGAAAAGTTTTGACTATTAAATTAAGATTTCTGTGGTAAACTACTTTATTAATTATTATGTTTAGCAGAAATACATAACATAAAACTAGTATTTGAGATTGTACTATTATGTGAAAGTGCTTGAAAATCTAAATAATAGTAAAGCATATTTGAATGCAAAGATTAGTTTTGTGTGTGTGTGTGTGTGTGTGTGTGTGTGTGTGTGTGTGTGTGTGTGTGTGTGTGTGTGTGTGTGTGTGTGTGTGTGTGTGTGTGTGGACGTACCACACACACACACAAACACACACACACACACAATGTATATTTATTTTTCGAAAACAAAAACTTATATTTGTAGAGAATATTATGTTTATTAACAAAGTATAACCAATTATACTTTAGTCTTCCTAATATTTTAGAGAAAAAAGTACTTTTAAAAAATAGCCAATAATTAGAATGCTGATGTGTTTCCTTAGTTGAGTAGAGAGGCCGTACTTTTGCTATTTTTAGGATACGAATATGAACGGGTAGCACATCAACAGAAAATGTTAACAAATTAGAAGTAACTTATTACTTGCGAAACGGTAGATGACTTCTTTAAAAAAATACTACCGAACTAGAAATGAGTAACTCATTAGATATTGTGTGTCACTTCATTACCAGTCAGATTTGTAAATTTAAAGTTGCATTGTGAGTTTAAGTACGATAATTATTGTTAACTATTTTTAATGAAATTGAATGTACAACATCAACTCTATTTACTTATTTGATCATACTTGCTAACGTATGTGTCATTTTGGAATTTTATTTAGATTATCAAACACTTACAATCCCAAATACTGGTTTTATATTATGTATTTCTGATAAATAATAAAGTAGTTTACTACGGAAATTTGAGTATAATTAATTTAGTCGAAACCTTTCATAAAATAACAGCACTGAAACGACCAATATTCGCCCGTACTTGTCGCATCGGTAACGACACCACTTCGGCGATGATGCAATTTCAGCGAATTCGTTTTCAAAACGCCGCCAGTGGGACTGAATTATCCCACAGAAGCCACCAACTTTTGCCGCCTAGCCGAAGCAGTAAGGCAGCCGAAGCTTCCTATGTGCAAAAAACGAATGGTGCTGCAATCATATTACTTTTTTCTTTCTGATGCAGTGAAAACGAAAAATGGTTTGTTTTATCGTTATTTTGTTTATTCAACATGTATTTGAAATACCGTACTTCATATATGAACGAAAAACGAACATTGTTTGCTTTTTTGTTCGCCAATTTTAAAATGAAAAAGGAAAAGGTATGAAAAGTGACCAGTGTTGGTGTTTGTGTAGATATAACTGGTTCACATTTGTAGGGACACCGAGTTTCCGCGATTGCGGAAAACGGGAAAAATTTGCAGAATCGGCGTGTTGAAATGGAATTAGCCTTTTCAAACAGAAATTCCGCGATCACAAAAAACGGACGAAATCGTTTTCAAAAACATCTTCCGTGATCGCGAAAAAGAGCAAAAGCACCAAGCACCGCCTATTTCATCGATAATACCTTAACTGGAGATATTTTGAAACAAATGTTTAATATGCAACAATGTTAATTTATTTTTGTGGATTTATGACGCAGGATTTTAAAAACGCGCAAGGCAAATTGTTGAGAAGTGTCATGGCGCCTGTGCTATCTCGTGTCAACCGACGTAAACAGGGACACGCGCAGAAGGCACTAACATAAACCGTTTTGCGATCGTTGTCCGGCTGTCCGTTAAGCGCATGGAAGACATGTTGCTAATAAATGTACTTGTCACATCATTAGAACACGCATAAGTGTACATATTCCGGTTTCGAACACAAAACGCGAAGGAGTAACAACAGCCTAGCTTGCACTGGCTCAAACTGAGATAATCCGCGTTTCGTAGTTCTAACAAATTCCGTTACATGACGTCATATATAGCGCTAGCTAACAATTTAATGGTTGAACAAAATTATTAGTGAAACAGCAGTGATTTGAACATGCTTAATTGTTAATATGATTGCTTGTATCATTTACATTTGCTAACATATATTAAGCACTGCTGCATTAGAAACAACCAGTCATTTATATGTAATTGTATGACAGGAATTATTTTATTATCTAAATTGTTTTTGTATGGTTGTACTGTGGTATTGGTGTTGTTAGAAAAGTTAGCCACACCGTAAAACGGTATTATTTAGATGCAGAGATCATAACATTGTGATATTTAGATATTTCACAGAATGTAATATTTTTAAAAGTTAACTTTGAAATGAAATATTTCTTTTCTGAACAGAAATGGGCTTCTTTAGCCAGTATATCATTTTTAAACGGAAAATGCGTCATTTGACATCAAAAACGGAATTTGTTTTTTCTGAAACGGAAAATACATCGTTTGAAATGGAATTTGCCTTTTTCTGAAACAGAAAATACCTCGATTGAAACGGAATTTGCCATTTTCTGAAACAGAATTTACCTTTTTTTAAACGGAAAATCAGTGTCCCTACATTTGGTGTTTGTATAAATATAACTGATTCACATTTGGTGTTTGTGTAGATATAACTAGTTCACATTTGGTGTTTGTGTACATGTAGATGTAACTAGTTCACATTTGGAGTTTGTGTAGATATAACTGGTTCACATTTGGTGTTTGTGTAGAAACTAGATATAACTGGTTGACTGTTGACAGACTACGTGTCTTTGGCGTGGTGTTTGATGCTGGGTTAGTGTTGGCCACAGATGCACTGTCGGCACGAGGCAGCACCAGATCGCCTTGTGAAATGTAAAAAAACTGACCCATTTCCCGCTCTTTCTGTCTCACCAACAATGCCTGGTGCTACTACAACAGAAGTCGGTCAACCGTGGCAGAATGGCAGGAATTCAGACTGATGAAAACCGTCTTTTGTGGATAATTCCAGTGTGTAATTGTCATGAATGCTGTGTCGTTAAGCGTACTACAGTACGGCATGTCCTTTCACAAAGACATCACGTTGTCCCAGTTTGTTTCAATGGGTAATGTTTTCCAACAAATTTGACCTTGGAAAGATATAATAATGTTTTTTACATATATTTTAGACATTGAAATGACATGTTAACAGCTGTACTGGTACTAATAACTGCAAAGCTGGTTGTAGTTAGTATTTGTAGGGCCTCTGCTAGAATAAGAAAGGTGCAATATTGTGGGAATTACATTATAAAACATAAATAAAACAGTTGTTGCAGGCTATAAATCCACTTTTTCAGGAATCGGGACCGTTTCACTAAGATATTAAGCTCTTAAGGAAACCCATCCTAGAACAGAATCTGATGGAAAAATCAAGGAGCATTTTCAAAATGCGTTTCACTAACGTGATCATTAAATTACTCTTAAGGCAAAGAGCGATATTTCCATCATGATAATCGATAATCTACACAGTTAGCACAATTTGGCAAGAGATTGAACAATTGTCAAATTTTTTAGAAAATTCGGCCCAACAACAACATTTGAATTTTTTTTCACTGTGAAGAATTGAAACAAAATCTTGCAGAAGCCACTAACATATCACAGGGGACACTATTTCCGTGTCACACACAATGCAATGTTGTGACAGGAGCGTCATTGTTGACAATTTTCAGTTTACAAGAGCGTAGAGAATGCCGACAACTTAAACCGAAATTATGCTGTCGAGTATAATGACATGAAGGGCAGTAGTGCGCAGGTTAAGTTAGATACAGCTTAAACTGCTCAAAATTGATTAACAAATGTCACAACAACCTTGACCTTCGCAAAGCCGTAAGCACATGTCAACCGGTCACGACACTGATGTCGTGTAAACAAATCATGCTTTAGCAAACTTTTAATCGCTAACATTTGGAAGACTTATTTGGCTGTGAACAACTGGTTCTCTGCGTGGAAGTGGACCCAAATTGACACACAGTTAGTAAAATCTAGCTGTTTATGATAATTAAAGAGTGGTGTAACGTCGTCTTAGAAATTGGCATTTTTAGGACCGTTTTTATGGACTGTATCCAGGATGAATTGTTAGTGAAATGCAGTTTTTCATTTTCGCTCTTAGGTAAGGAGAACACTCGATTTTATGGAGCAAAATTGGGTTTAAGAGCTCTTAAGAATGTTAGTGAAAGGTGGATGCAATGACATGCGTTTCATGGCTTGTCTTGAATTTTGGTTCAAATGCAGTGACTTTCATTTAGTTTGGGGACATTCAAGCATAATTAGTTGATGATGGAACACCGGTTTGTTTGAATAAAAAATGGTTTCAAAATCATATAGAAAAAAAAATTCACAGGTAATGGTACACGGCACTGGTCGTCATTGGTCATGGTTGGCAGGTGGTACACGACACTGATCGGCATTGGTCATGGTTGGCAGGTGGTACACGACACTGGTCGTCATTGGTCATGGTTGGCAGGTGGTACACGGCACTGGTCGTCATTGGTCATGGTTGGCAGGTGGTTGCTCATAACAAATTCAATACTGTTACAAGACAAATTCAATACAGTTACAAGACAAGTTTAATACTGTTACAGTACAAAACAAATTCAATACTGTTACAAGACAAATTCAATACAATTGCAAGACAAATTCAATACTGTTACAGGACAAATTCAATACAGTTACAAGACCAATTCAATACTGTTACAAGACCAATTGAATACTGTTACAAGACAAATTCAGTACTGTTACAAGACAAATTCAGTACAGTTACAAGACAAATTCAATACAGTTACAAGACAAGTTTAATACTGTTACGGTACAAGACAAATTCAATACAGTTACAAGACAAATTCAATACAGTTACAAGACAAGTTTAATACTGTTACAAGACAAATTCAATACAGTTTCAAGACAAATTCAATACAGTTACAAGACAAATTCAATACTGTTACAAGACAAATTCAGTACTGTTACAAAACTAATTCAATACTGTTACAAGACAAATTCAGTACTGTTACAAGACAAATTAAATAATGTTACAAGACATTCAGTAGTGTTACAAGACAAATTCAGTACTGTTACAAGACAAATTCAGTACTGCTACAAGACAAATTCAATACTGTTACAAGAGAAACTCAATACTGTTACAAACAATCCGTGATCTTCCAAGGCAGGTGATTGCCCAGGAGAGAGGTTGGTCGCCCAAGGCAGGTTCTACTGTATAATTAATTTTGGTTTGTCCTGAAACGTACTCTAGAGTAGGCGATAACAACATTTTATGATGGTTATTAAACTTGCAGTGTCTGGCTATTTTTGGTGTGACGTATATTAATAGAACAGCTCGGCTGATATTTTGTAGACTAGTTGATGTAGTACATGCATGAATGCCATGTATAGAACTCAGGTACATTCTTTTGTTGATAACTAACCACTGCTTCCAATGTCTGTATCAGCTCGGACATTTCCTGTTTTTGTGTCTTGGACAAAGTTCAATAGTAGCATGCAGACCTCTAACACATGTCAGTGACCATCAAAGATTGTGTATATTGATGTTGCTGATGATGTACACATTTTTTGCTGAGTTGTTATTCTGTTAGCTGGGTGATGCAGTTTTTGTCTCGGGCTGTTGTTTTCCATCAACATGTTGCTGCTGTTTACATGGTGTGTTTTTTATGCCTCAACACTCAACACAATAAGATGGGTTCGGTGGCATAGATATGCTGATCGTGCGTTGTTGATTCAGTGTCTGTTCATGTTGTTTTCCTGTTCTTGGATCTGTACCTTATATTGCATTGTTTTTTATTGTTGACAGCAGATTCTGGAAATGAGTTTGGCAATAAAAAATGCATAAATAAATGTAAAGTTCCATTCCCAATTTTCTCTTGCCTTGTTTCAAAGTAATTTTTTTGAAAACAAATCAGTATCCAATATGACATGTTAGCTTGTTTGTGCAAATTTATTAAAATAAATTTAGTTATGGTGAAATCATTGAACAAATATTAACAAAGCTATTAACTCTTGCAAGGTACCTGATGATGCAGGTGCTATCGAAGTCCATTATAAATAATTTATTATATTAATCATTGTTTTAAAGTGTGTACAACCTTTTATTAAATCAACTGCATAAACCATAATTCTACAAATTTATACAGATTTGAACGTCAGTAACGTGATTTGAGATGGGCAAAATATATCTCTGGAGTGAGGCTTAATAATAAAAAGGTTTGTAATACAACATATTTGTTAAACTGTATAAAATCAGTCTAGTGGGAATATGTCTGCAGACAGAATTTTGCTCCCTGTGTTCCTTGATTAGTGGTGTTTGACCTATGCATAAACAATAGCTCTCCCTAGCTGCGTAAGTGGGATGATGGCGTGGACAGAAATAGAAATGGGAACAGTGGTGTGGTTGATCTGTTTTGAGCATGTGTCTTAAATCAGGTACACTGCATAATAATTATTGATTTACCTTTAAATGGTACAACAATGACTTGACCAGTTTGAATGTTTGTCACTAATTCCTTCTTGTTGTGCATAATAAAGTGAACACTGGTTGTTTATTTACTGGTTGGCAGGAAAATCTTGGGACTGGATCATTGAGATTTTGCGGTGCAGGAAAAATCGGGAAAGCAGTGGAAATATTGATCAGATAAGTATAATTTTGCATCAGTATTATTCATAAACTATCTATAGACATATTAAGAAATGATTATAGCTAAACGTTAGTTAGAAAATATTTTAGATTACCTTAGCTTTCGTGAGCGATATCAGAAGGTTTGTTGATAAATCGTAGTATTACGCCCATTTGCTGGGGGCACTTACCGTATGTCTAGCGTAGAATAGTTGGGCACTAGGTGATAGGTCAGTCTAATTCAGAGTATTGTTTACGTCATTGAATATATATGAGAATACGTGATTTGGAGTATAGAGTACTACACACAAACAAGTGTCTGCCAGATATCGTAATAACTTCTAAATTTCAATTTGACTCATGAACCAGTGTGAACTGGTTCAACATACACACATGTAAATATATAGTTATGTTGTAGTAGAAGGCCACTTAACTTAGACTTAGTCATTTTGGGCCCGAGGTTATAAAGCTGTACTCGGTGCTTGGTGCTCAGAATTTCATGCTCAAGCCTCGTTTTCACACCATGCTCATAGTCACGGAGGTAATAAAACTTTCTGAGCACAAAATCGTACTCAGACTTGAGCATGAAACATTAAAATTCTGATTATGCTATGGACCTTGCTCAACGCTGTACTAAAACAAACAAAGACAGCTCACGTAGAAATTAGTAGAATTCGTTGCCCAAGTTCGATGTTTTCGAGAAGAAATGCAGCTTCAAACTGCCCTGTTTACTGAACATTTGCTAAATCTAGCGAGAGACAAACACTATGATACAATGTTACAAGTACAGCATTTATGTTTTGGTGGCACCTTTTCGACGACGGGGATCATACGTTGACCGCTGCTGCTTGGCGATACAATTTCACAATCAGCTGCTGAGCGATTCGTACAAAACGTTTCTTCAAAACAGTTTGGTTTAGTTGGACAATTAATAAAGTACCATCCGAACATTAATCCCCACTGACACAATATGTGTACATTCACAATTACATGATAAAATAAAATTTCGAGGCCATAAAATTAACCTGTCAATACAGCCATGTTTTATGCCATTGCCTCAAACTGTAAATACTATTTTATGTAACCTTTTTATATAGTGGAAGTAATGGAATGTAATAAACAGTACAGTATAATTATATTATTTATATTGTCAATATTGTCGTTTGTCAATATATATTAATAATATAAACAAATTTTTAAGCAATTAGCCTAATGATATTCCAAATTTGTAATGTCAGTAATGATAATTATTTTGTTACACAAGGCAGGGGGCAAGGATAGGCTTTCAACACGCAGAGTGTGACCCCTTCCTTTGGAAGTTGACAATACACAAAATATGCAATACATCCTGGATAAGGTTTACAATTAGAAAATTAATATGATCATATTTACTAGGCAACCAAAACATTAACTAGTAGGTTGAAATGACAAAGAATGTATTGTTTATATATTTTTAATAGGGTAAAACCATTTTGTCTAAAACCGAAGTTAAACAAACTATGCCAATTAAAAAAAACAATGAAGTCATACTTTTGAGAGTGGAAGTTAAGATGTACTAAAAAACCATACAGAGACTAAAGGACCTATTACACTGCTGGACGGCAACAGTAAACCGCGACGGCAAACAGCAAAATAAAAACCGCTCTATATTGAATTACCGAGACCATAGTACACCGCTCGACGGCAAAACTGCTCGAGGGTTGAATCGAAACAGAATCGATTTTTCTAAAAATCCACTTGACAAATTTCTCTGACCGTTGTTGTTTTGGTATGACGTCAAAGTGCACATGTCAGATTACACGTGTTCCAATATAGCGATGTAAACACTTTAAAATAAAGGAAAACGGATTTGAATTAGCAGCGCCGTCTGTTGATAACATTGGGTGATAACCCCGAATTAGCAGCGCCGTCTGTTGATAACCCTGACAAAATTCATGATGCAATTATCGTAGAGGCAGAGAGATGGGAATATCTATATGCTCCATCCCATCCTGATTACAAAGACGAAAAGAAGAAGTTGGCCGTGTGGGAAAGCATTGGGGCCAAGCTAGAAATGACTGGTACGTGATAATTAATAGAAATAATGCAACACAAGTTTTGATGTCAGTATAAATATAGTCAGTTGTTGTTTTGTGGATTGCCTCCTCTACGAAACTTAGTAGTACAACAAACTGCTCTTGTGACATACAAAAGTAGGTAAAAAACCGATCATCGTAACTGTCCAGTTCACGGACAAGCCTATCGAATTCTCCAAAGTTGTTTCTCTTCTGGAGAGTTTCGTGTACTCAGACACGTCGCTTTCGTCGTCGATTGTTGCGTTGTTTATGCCTTGTGGCTAACAACAGTAGGAGCAGTGCTTCCTCCTCTCGATTTATTCTTTTGCCCGCCATATTTTACACCATCTACAAGCTGGTCACGTGACAAATTTGCATATGCCGTCGAATATTGCTGCGCTCTGTGTAATAGGCTCTGCTCGTGGTTTGCCGCTTTGCCGTCGATGTTTTGCCAATGCTGTAGAGCAGTGTAATAGGGCCTTTAGGGTCATGAGGAACATCTGACTGAGATTTATATTGCATAAAGACAAGTGCAGGACAGGGAACTTTGTGTGTGCAAACTATTTAGATACAACATAAAGTGTTGCAATTATACAGTTTGGCATGTATCCTTTTAAACGTGTAGTTGTACAGCAAATATCATTACATTTCTTTTGGTACTACTATAGTATTTTATATAATTAATTATTACATTGATGAATACTACCAGGTACTTTATAATAAAGTATCATGAAATGTGGTTATAAATTAACTTCTGCAAAACTCTTGCATAATACTGTGTCATATGTGTGGCACACTGGCATAGTGTTAGAAAATTGGACTCTCAATTTAGTTAATTCAAAACTGGTTGGCTGCTGTTTCGAAGCTTGGGTATTTTGTTTATTCCACGTTGCATCAGTTCATTCAGCTGTATACATCCTTACATGGCGATAGACAATGGTGGATATAATAAAGACGAAGTCTTCCTGTAGTAACTGCTGCATGGCAGAAATTGCTTTCAGAGAAGTCGAAATGGTGTTTGAATCGGTTTGCCAGGTGATAGGTGTAAATCGCTTTGAACAGATTTGAAAATGGGATACCGTGCTATATTAAGTTATTTTTTATCTAAAGTACCATACATATTATTTATGCACGTATGTATTTTCTTCAAGTTTACACATGTACAAATTCTCAAATCCGCAATTAATAATAGAACTTTTGCTAAAGCAACACCACACGTATAACCCTGATGACCGATGTCGACCAATGGAGGCAGATTTGAACTGAGCTGCTTATATCACTATGCTATGTATCACTACGCGCCCATGAATAAATCCACCAGGGAAACTACCGGCCTATCCCGCTAGATGACACCACTCACCTTGCTATTTCACATAGGAAATTTTTATTATAAACACTAACATCATATTCCCAATATCTCTGGTAACATCAACACCGTTGAACCCGTGGTCATCATACTGACATACAATGTCAATGAATGATACATTGATACAAAATATCAAAAATGATACAGCTTGACCAATCTGGCAATCATGTTACTAATAATTTTACGATATTTTATGTTTTGAATTGTCTTGTACCATGTTGGTTTCATCATGCACATCGAAATACGTTCCTTCAGCGTTATACTCTCAATGGTCCTCTGCGCATTTCACCACAAAATGTCACAATGGCGAAGGTCTTCATCTGTCATCGTTTTATAATCGGAACTTGATGTTGTTTATAAATAGATGTATGTTTATTATCTTCGCCAACGAGAGAGTTCCATTTGGCTGCTTGTGTATTTGAATAAAACAGCGTCATTGCATCTAAGGAGCTCTTTCTTTCGCTCTTTCTTTTGCTCTCATACGGCATACTCAGTTGAGCACGTACTCAAGAAGTTTTATAACCACCGTGAGCATGAAATCTCGAGTTTGAGTATGAGCACCGAGTCCGCTTTATAACCTTGGGCCCTGGTATACATTATACGGAGGAAACAGTCTTTCTAAAGACTGTAGAAAGGCATAATAATTTTTTTGAATACCTAATTAGATCATTATTATTAAATAAATTCTGATATGGCACCTTGCAAGCAGCAAGTCAAGGCAAAGCGACACTTGGTGTGCGATGACTGCCACAGCTGGGTGGATTTTGCCTTGTCCGGCTGTGGGAAGTCATGGGCAGATACTAAGGAAGAAGGATTCACCTTTCAGTGCATTTGGTATTGGAAGGTGGTATGTCTGCTGAAGGAGATAGTTAGGTTGACAGATATTGTGAAGGGGATGGAGATGAGAATTAGCAAGGAGACAGGTGGAATGAAGAGAGACGACAGGGAGAGAGTTGGGAATATTGTGAGACTGAAGGAGCAGAGTAGTGGCAAGAAGACTGAGGAAAGGAGACTGAAAGGAGGGAAGGTGATTGGAGGGGAAGAAATTGGAGAATCGATGGCAGGAAACGTGAAGGTGTCGAGAGAAAGTGACCATACAGAAGGAGGTACGAGGGAAAATAGGACGGGAGAGGAGAGAAGAAAATGCAATGGGAGGAAAGTTGACGGAACGAAAGGAAGTGAGAGTAAATGTGACAGAAGAGAAATCGATAACAGGGACGATGACAGGAGGAAAGGTGACGAAAAAAGCGACAGGAAAGAATGGAACAGAAGAGAATGTGACGGGAGGAAAAGGCAACAACCAGACAGATGCTAACCAGAGAAAGAGCTACTCTGAGGCAGTGATTGAGGGAGCATTGAGAAAAGAGAGGGAGTTCATGGGCGACTCTATTCTGATAAAGACTGATAAGACACTAAGCAAGGGGGAGGACGTCGTTGTTTGTTTACTGGGGGCTAGGATAGAACATGTGACTAAAAGGGTAGAGAAGGTATTGGAGCATGGCAAGGGAGGATCTATACTAGTACACGTAGGGACAAATAATGCAGACAAGGAGGGAACAACTGGGATAGTACAGAAGTACAGACAGTTAGTGAGGAAGTTAAAGAAGACAAGAGTTGAACAGATTATTCTCTCTGGAATTTTGCCAGTAATGGGAGGAAGAGGGCCAGCATATTGAACCTGCTAGAGGATGGCGATCAACGCACTAGTTGAGCAGATGTGTGAAGAAGAGGGGATTGGATTCATAGATTTATGGGGAGGGAATATATGTGATGCGGGCATGCCAAAACCAGACTTTTCGAGTCAAATGGACAGTCATATTATTACTGATTCATATAGAGGACATTCATAGCTTTAAAATGATACCAAGATGAACACGGTATCTTATTTATTTGTGAAGATATTTCATTTTAAGTGCATACATTCATGGAATTAGAGTTCCGAGAAAATCAGCTTTTAAAAAAATTGCACTGAAAAATTGACAACCTCTATCATAACCATAGCAACCACATATTTATAATGCTCCAGTCTTCATGAAATTTTGCACACACTTAAAGAAGGTGTATACACAGAAGATGTATGAGTATGTATAGGAAAGAGCAAATATTCACTAAATGCCATCATCTAGACTACAAGGTTACTTATGCTCGGAGTTCATCGCGAGCACAGGTGGCTGAAAACACACGGAACATGTTAACAGTATCTTAGTGCTGTGTTACCTTAAATTTTAAAACAATTAGAGCATTTACATTACACATTGCAACATGTAAACACTACAAAATGAATATGAGGAAGGAGACTAAGACAATTTAAAATTCAAGATGGCCACCACACCTTGGAAAAATATGTTGAAAAAAAAAAAAAAAAATACACTAAATTTTGATACCCTTTACAATCCCTGAAAGTTTCAGTTGTCTTAAATGAAATAATAAACAGGTTATTTTTCCGACCGTCGTCCCGCCTTAAGGCCAGCACTGACTCCTCTGTAGAGCTCTTCGTTGTCACTGTCATCCACATCAGCTGGGGCGTCGACTGGCTCGGTGACAGAGACCTCAGCTGTGGTGCATGGCTCCTCCCAGTCGGTATCAGATTCAACAATCATTGAATGAACAGTCGTCAGAGGCAGTACCTTTTAGATGTGATTATATATAGAATTGCATGTCAATTGCATATATGCCATTGGTCAGTTGTTATGTACAGACAGTTAAAAATCGTATAGCTAAGCACAAGGCTGAATGTCACAACAGAAAAAAACAGGGCCCTAATCTTAGCTTAGGTCCTAAGGCTAGGACTAGCTATGCCATATGAATTTGTTTATTAAACTCATGACATGTAAATTAAGCCAACATTTAATTACAGTTCGAGTTTTTTAACCATTGGATATAGAGTAATTTTAACAAACTGAGATGAGGGCAGGCTATCTCTCTGTTACATCATGTATCTTATTACTTACTTTATTTAATTAAATTTTATATTGTATGTCTGTTACATCATGTATCATATTATTTAATTTCATTTTTAATTTCATTTTATATTGTATGTCTATGTATGATGAGTGACTGAGTGTATGAGGACCCCACTGTAAAGAGGTCCAGTGTATACTTAATGTACTTAGCTGGGCCATCCTGAATAAAGATATTCCACAAACAAACAAAGTTCTATCTAACTCTAAGTAAGGGACTAAGACTAAGTCTAAGATGTGTAAGGACCTACACCTCGGCTACAGCTACTGTATTACTTTAATGCCAACTACATCTTGTCTTATCATTAGGTTCACTGGGTGTATTCGACAAGTATTTGTTATCTTTATTATACTGACTATATATGACATGTAAACCTAACAAACGGTAATTGTAACTGACACTGACAGCGACACTGTCAACAAAGCACATCGACTTACCGGCATCTCCGTCATCAGAACTCGCTTCGGAATCGTTCATAGCGAAGTAATCGGCGATCACGGCAGCTAAATTGTTGTTGTCAAGGTTACTCCCTCGCGCACGATCCAGCTCGATAGCCTAATAAGCTTCTTTCGAAGACATTATGACGGAAGTTTACTTTGGAACAAACGGGACTTGTATACGAGTGAGCGAAGTCATAACGGATTGCCAGTGCAACTGGGTTAGACGGGTTACGAGCGGACTGCGCATGCGTCCAGTCACTATCGGCCAATCAGCGAATGTTTTTGCGACCTCCTTAGCAACAAAGGCAGTTTGTTGATGGATAAATTATGTTAATTGAGAGCTGTTTCATTGGTTTAGAATAAGAGGTTCCCATTCAAACGTGTCGCTGACATAAGCTTTCCAGACATGTATAACATGCAGGGTTTCCCGCTTGTAAACAAGCGAAGACAGTCAATCAAAAATGTGCTAAAATGGCTTTGTTTTAAACATGTCAGCCGCAAAGTTAATTAGGGGCTTGAATAAAATGCTAAATATTACTGCTTTCAACATTATTTCTGCATGTATATTCTGGAAATATGGAAAGATGGATGATTTTGCCGACTGATTTCGTTGGTAACCCACTTTCGACATTTTGAGAGTATGCCGGCTAATTAAGCTCTAGCGCCGAACGGAGCCTTGCGAAAAGCGCCTGGTTTTGGCATGCCGCGTCACATATGTACATGAGATATGGCCTCCATCTAAGTGGAAAGGAGGCAGCAGTTTTCTCAGAGAACCTGCTGCGATCTGTTGACATTGGGACAGGTTGCATTTATTTAAACAAAATGCACGAAACTGGAGGCATAGATAAAGACAGCATAAATAATTCTCTGGGTGGCAATCTTGTAAAATTTTGTTAAATCTTATTCGTTCTTTGTTCGTATTGGACTGACATTGAACCAGATTATTTTTTGTTAATGCAGCAGTTTTACCATTTGGCTATTGTTGTCATCAACTCTAGTATACAGCAGTTCTGTTGTGAGATTGACCGAGATACTTTAGTTATTTACCCAGACTGTTGGAAGGTGAATAACTTAATGTTCATAATTGCTGTGGAGATGAGTATTACACAAGTGAGTAATGTTCAGAATTTGACATGGTCAGACAAATTAAAAACAAATAGTTTATTGAAAACAATATGGTAGTTGAGTATTTTCTTATTGCCATGGTAGGCCTATTGACTGTAATATCCCTACACTATTGCTATTGGACTCAAAGTATATAGGTATGAAGAATTCAAAATAATTGTTAATTGCAAATTCTATTACTATCATGAGTGGGTGTGAAAACACTCTCTTGCTGACGATTGACATTTTGTACAAACATTGAGTATTGGGGCATGTGTATGACATCGTTAAATAGCTATAAATTCTTTCAATGGTTACGCAGTGAGCCGAAACAAACTTACTTACAATGATATCAACTTGTGATTGCATTCAAAATTCAAATGTCATAACTGAGTGTTCTTGATAAACTCAGGAAATATGGCTTGAACTCGGTTTTAAAGTTGCATTCGGAGTTAAAGGGAGACAATAGGCAATTGTGTGGATTCATACACCTAAAAGAGTTAATGCAATGTAACCATTTGCAACTACAATCAACAATATCACATCTGTGGTTTATTCAGAATTTATTCTCAAAGTGGGAGAGACTAATCTAGTGAAATCTTACAGTTCCTGTTGGCTGATATATTGAGACATGCCCTCGATGCGGTGATGCATCAGATGTCATGAATATGCCAGCTCATTTGTTGTTTTCTGGTATTCTCTTCCATTCAAAGTTACTCTTGTAACAACTGTTACAATGCCATATAGTGCACCATGTAGACGTAACATTTTTGTAGTTACACAGTGCCAAAACAATGCAAATTAGAGTAATATTCGTAGTTTGGCGACTAGTGAATTAGGAAGAGTAGGCATTGGTTACATCAGGGTTTCTATCACAATGGCACTGTAAGTGCAATTTAGATTGTGTCTTCAACAAGGTTATTCTAGTAAACTGCTGCCATAATATTCTTGATTGTAGTTGCTAAGGTTAGTTTTTATTAACTCTGAAATGCACAGGCCCAAAAAGATGCCTTTTTCCCCTTTAAACTACCTTTTTTTTAAAGAAAGTGTATGTAGAACATCAACAATGTTTACTTATTTGATCATACTTACTACCATGTATGTCACTTTGGCATTTGATGTGTTCAATAAATTATGGTTTTGCAAAATTACCAGTCTCCATGTCCAGCAGAATAATAAATTAATGGCATGTGGATATAATTTGTTGTCTTGCACCATTTTACCTTTAAATTGCATGTTACCTGAAAAAAAGTTGATATATATGGTTTTGAGGAAACTGATATATAACGTGTATGCGGCATGTCGATTCACTGGAAATTTGTATTTAAAAGATGGGCGATCTCAGAGTGCAACTTAAAACTGCTTGATCTTTAACAAGCAAAATGAAGTAACAGTATTTACCAAAAGTGCCATCCATATCAACAAGCCTTGATGACAGAGTGCAAAGAATCCTCTGGCTTAGGGATTGTTTCAAAACATTGGATAAACTTTTTGATATCCTCCATTGAGATTTACAGTATTTCATCTACGTAGTTGGCGTGGTTAGATATTGACCTTGGTTAAATATTACATCAAGTCTAGACCAGTTCCATCATTTCTATGTCCTGCTTGGTTTGAGTAATACACTTTACACTGTCACTGGTTGTCAAAGTTGTTTGTTCTTACTTCATATTGACTGATGTTGGGTCAGGTTATTTTTGTCAAGACAGCAGTTGTAATGTTTGGCTATTTCTGTCATTAGCTCTAGTAAACAGCACTTTTAAAGTAAGATTGACTGACACAGTTTAGTTATTGAGCCAGACTGTTGATGGAAGCCAAGAAACTGCAAGTCAGCCTCAGTAGGGACTAAAGATTAGTAAACAAGGTCATCTATACCACATATTCCTGTTGCAGTTTTTCAAGTTAATTATACACAGTTGCGTAAATTTGCCTGTAAGCCAAGATTTTATAATAAAAAAAACCATTTTGATTTGCAAGCTGTAAACATGATGTAAATAAGTTGGTCTGATTCAAATATTGGTGCAGGTTGACATCTGATTTTGTCAATATTTTGCTGTCTTCAATCCAAAGTCCAGTTTTATCGTCTGACCTGTCATAAAATGTGATTCTGTCTCGCTGTGTGATATTATGGGAGTGTGAGATGGCGGTAGAGTGCTGCAGTGTCTGCTGAGAGGATACCCTGATGTATCACCAGGTCCACCAACTGCTGTTTTTAAACTTAGGAAGTTTCAGAGCCCTATTCTTTAACATGGTAAATGGACGTGTGGCTTTTTGTTTCAGGTTGTACGTGAAATTGCAACAATGGAATGTAATATTTTTTATATCACTAAAGATAATAATCTTACCTAAAACTTTGTCGCTGGATGTACCCATGAATTTTCTTTAATTTTGAGTTATTGCTGTTTGAACAGCGCAAATGCTTATAATTTAACTCATTGTTTGTTCGCTACGTGGCGCTGACTCTGCTAGCTGATCCAAAATTAATCATGTGCAGTAGTGACGAATCTAGTCATGCTGGTTCTTATGACATCAACGAATTAGATGATTATGAAGAGGTTTATTATGGTCTGCAACCGTAACTGCATGAACCAGATGCTGATGTCGTGAGAGACCAAAGAGATATGCCAGATCAACCTGGCATTGGCAATGACGATGCAGTGCCCGACGTGTCACAGTGGTAATTCTTTTCGTTTACATAGAGTGATGACTGATGACAGTGATGTGAATTGTCCCTTGTGTGTGATATAAATAATTTTGAATAACCAATTAGAATCTAATTTGTGCTAACATATTGTTATCAATTTAAAAGTTGCTTAAATGAAGAGCTTGCAATAAAAAAGGGCACAACTGCCTATCGCAAAACGTACCAGTGCCATTACCGGCATTCGTAATGTATACTCAGTTATGACCGGAAACTTTGTGCCATGTCAAAAACAGTATCGCTGAAATCTCACGTTCTCAACCCTCTTAACCTTTTAATACTCCGCCTGATGTCGCACTGATTCATGTCACACATTATGGGCATAGAGCTATTTACACAGCGCAGATAGGACGCACGGTTTTTTATCTGGGTGTCTTTTACAAGATTTGGACTGCCTATTTTCATAAGTAGTTCACTGAAAACAACTTTTCTAACAGTCTGTTGGCACAAGTGTGACAGAATATGTATTGCAGATTTAGCACATAGATAGCGTACTGAAAAATTTGTTCAGATTTTTTTAAAAACGGCATAAAACTTTAGGATGCACGATTTGTGCCCTGACCAGTATACCGTAATAATGCGGTGCTTTGTGTACAACGAATATTTACGGAGATAATTGAGTCTGTATATCTATGCGCCAATGTGGAGAGATTATACCATAGGTATTCTAGATAAGGGGCAAACTACAGTGGTTGGATAGAACGACTTTATTGCTCCAACTTCGTCTGGATCATACAACACGCACGAGGTTGAGCGATGATAGAGAGCCTATGAGAGCAAGGCTCATAAATACTGCTGGTTGACAGCGCTCCTGTTAGTGGGCACTGGAGTAACGTACCTAACATATAATACGCTAGATGTCAGCACACATACTGGCGTGACCTCTTTTTCTCCTTCAGTGTGTTTAAATAGTAAAGACCAACGTTCTATCTATACTACTAACTATGGTAAATAACTGCACAGAAATCACTAGAATACACTGACCACGATGGCTAAACGTATATCTACGAAACATAACGATCATGACTAAACAGTTCAACATTATAAAGTATAGCCATCATCGGATAGACTGCCCTCAAGCAAATAAACAGGGAATTATTCTGCCCCAGAATTAAACACATAAAACAAATCATGTTTAACTATTAGACTCATTGTCTGTCACCACATATACACTGTTCTCCAGCAAAGTGGATTATTCTGTTACACAAATCATATTAGAACTAACACGAATGTTCAGGTCATTAATTGGTCTCATAATCAGCAAACCACTTGGGCTTATGCAGCTGACATTGGTATGATGTAGCATTCGGATTGCTTTACACAATATGATGTATTTCATAATTGTGACCCGACGAATTTGCAGATGTTGCATCACACTCCTGTTGATACTACCAAGTATCTATCTTGAGCTCTCGACTTGTTGCGATCTGAGTGAATGTACACCAAGTCCCCGACTGTAATGTCAGTTTCAGGCAATACATTCAACCTTGGGACCTTTGAGCACTTGCTGAGCGGGTGATTGTCGACGCGGTGCTTGTGTCATTCCAAGATCAGCGTGCAGTCTGACGGGTATTTGTTGATTGCTGAACTGATCCCTTTGCATCAGCAACTCCCTCATGGATAGACCTCGGTTGTAAATGCGAGAATTCAGTAGGGCCGTAATAACAGCAAGGGTTTAATGTTGTCACTGCGCCACCCGTAGGGTCTTGACATACTAACTCATCCTCAAGCTCACAAATAATTTTCTCCGCCACCGGGTTTTTATTCTTTTTCTTCACAGCCTATATTGATGCCTATCCTATGATGAAGGAGAAGCTTGTCATCAACCAGGGACGTGAAGCTGAGTGCAGGATCTGTGCGTATGTGACAGATAGTGGGTTGTCTAGGGGTCGCAATTCTACATATAGGCATATCAATGCACTTAGTAAGGTGCCGTGACGTTCGTCCTCGACCACGCATGTACTTGTGTATGATGTTGCACATTCTCTGACTACAAATGTCAACTGTCCTGCTCTCTTTATGGTATCTGCTGCAAATGTCACACCTACAGCATCTGGAGGATCACATGTTGACTGCTCAACAATTGTGTGTGGGGCGTTCTGTAGCGAAGCGCACTGGTGACACTTAGAGCTCTCTTTATGGTGTCTGCAGCAAATGTCACACCTACAGCGTCTGGAGGATCACGTGTTGACTGCTCAATAATCGTGTGTGGAGCATCCCTTAGCGAAGCGCACTGGTGACACTTCGAGCTCTCTTTATGATGTCTGCTGCAAATGTCACACCTACAGCGTCTGGAGGATCACGTGTTGACTGCTCAACAATTGTGTGTGGGGCATTCCGTAGCAAAGCGCACTGGTGACACTTAGAGCTCTCTTTATGGTGTCTGCTGCAAATGTCACACCTACAGCATCTGGAGGATCACGTGTTGACTGCTCAACAATTGTGTGTGGGGCATTCCGTAGCGAAGCGCACTGGTGACACTTAGAGCTCTCTTTATGGTGTCTGCTGCAAATGTCACACCTACAGCGTCTGGATGATCACGTGTTGACTGCTCAATAATCGTGTGTGGAGCATTCCGTAGCGAAGCGCACTGGTGACACTTCGAGCTCTCTTTATGGTGTCTGCTGCAAATGTCACACCTACAGCGTCTGGAGGATCACGTGTTGACTGCTCAATAATCGTGTGTGGAGCATTCCATAGCGAAGCGCACTGGTGACACTTCGAGCTCACTTTATCAATGGCCGTGTCGAGGGCGTAGAAGAAGTATCGCATGATAAGCTTGAGTGTGAAGTAGGGTGACCCAGTTGAATATGCAACGCAGTCGACAAACTGTACAGGACTTGGCGGGATACGATAATGCATTCACGAGTAGTGAAAAGTGGGTAGTTTCGCTTTACCACCAGCAAACCATCCCTGGAAGCAGTCATGACATTGAGGTAATGCTTTATGTCCCTGACATTTGTCAATTTCACCCTTCGACTGGAAGCCAAAGTGAAGCCGCATGCTTTGCCATATGTTCTTGATCGAAGTGGCGTTACGAACAATGGTGCTACGTGATAGCACCAGACAATAGTTCGCAATCTGGCCCAACATGAGCTCTAAAATGTTTACTTTTGGGGCACCGTGCGCCGACATTCTGTAGGGATGGGTGCAGCATCATCTGTGAAACCATGAAGAGGAGCAGTTTTTGACATTTTCCTCCAGCTCATTCCATCAACCAGGAATGGGGAGAAATTCTGATCAAAGAAGATACAAAATGTTCAGCTTCCAATTCTCAAAGCTATTGACAGTTTCATTTTTTCCCAAGTACCACTGCTTGGGCTGTCTGTAGGTGCTAGCCATGGTGTGTGTGCTAATAATGTCACTTATCTGAACCACTGTAGATTGTTCAATGGCCGATATGTGCAACTGCTCGCTCGTTGTCTAACACATCTAGAGTAACGAACGGTGATGATCTAGCTGATAATCTTCGATCAAAAGCATAGTTCGATTCCCAACGCTGCCACCACGCCAATGTGGAGAGATTATACCGTAGGTATTCTAGATAAGGGTTGAACTACAGTGGTTGGATAGAACGACTTTATTGCTCCAACTTCGTCTGGATCATACAACATGTATGAGGTCGAGCGATGATCGAGAGCCTATGAGAGCAAGGCTCATAAATACTGCTGGTTGACAGCGCCCCTGTTAGCGGGCACTGGAGTAACATAACTAACATATAAACCGCTAGATGTCAGCACACATAC
The DNA here is from genome assembly GCA_020002185.1 of Paraescarpia echinospica. NCBI lineage: Eukaryota > Metazoa > Annelida > Polychaeta > Sabellida > Siboglinidae > Paraescarpia > Paraescarpia echinospica. The sequence continues at coordinate 35,271,473 of CM034536.1, forward strand.
TGGTGATGACTAAACAATGTGGAATGATGGAATACTAATTGAAATGGAATTGGTTGGGTGGTAAAAAAAAGTTGGTTAAAACGTACGTTAAAAAGTCAATCGCTTGCAGCGAGCAGATTCTCGCCAGTGTGAGAAATCAGCAGCGCGGCGTAGCGATCAAAGCTGATAACACAGTGCAGATAATATTTAGCATTCGTGCTGTTCAAACGGCAATAACTCGAAAAGTAAAGAAAATTCATGGGTATATCCAGTGACAAAGTTTTAGGCAAGATTATTATCTTTGTGGTGATATAAAAAAAATTACATTCTGTGGTTGCAATTTTATGTACAACCTGAGACAACTAGCCGCACCGTCGTTTACCATGTTAAAGAGTAGAGCGTGCTCAGTGGCATTGCCTGCGGTGACGTCGGCAACATCTGACGAGCTGGTTTTCTTGCGACATGCAAATGACCATGTTTGACTGGGCTTAGTGGCAGCAGTTCACATTGAACAGAATTCATATTTGGCACATTACTTAACAAGAGCATTAGGTTTACTTATACAAAGTTTAAAAAAATTGAAAATTTCATTTAATTACTCGGCAAATCCTAAAGAGAATGGTGAATTTTGTGAACCAGTGGCTTGATGCAGGTGTGTTGGTGGTTTTGGAACGAACAGGTCTGCTTAAAGTGCTTTGAGCAGTCCTATGAACCTGGGGCCAGATTCATGAAGCATACTTAAAGTTATGCAATTACTTAGTGTCACGTGTTTGCATAAACTCCTATGTTTGATTATATTGAGAGAAAAAAACGTCATTTACTAAGACAATCATCTTAGCGTTAAGAACGTTCTTAGCCGCTTCATGAAACCGGCCCCAGGTATATATCATGCCAGTTAAGAACTTACTTATTTACTACTGGTGGTGACATCTGCTGAATGTATGGTGAACTAACATGTCATCTATGAGAAAGGGACCATTTACATGTAAAGTTACAAGTGCAATTTCTGAATGTAAAAAACTAATTAAAACTCCTTTGAAATTAGTATAATCTGACCCTTTAGCAGTGCTCATATTTTTCTGGTGGATTCTTGGTTAAGTGGATTACAGGTATCCAAAATTCATATTTATTCTAAAATTCAACTTTGAATGCCAGGGGGTGCTGCTGATTACATCAGTCTACCCCTCTGCAGATAACCTTGCAAAATGCTCAATTTAAGCTGAGCCAGTAATAGCCTTCCAAGAATCAACTGTTTTCTTTTCGGCCAATCGCGGCTGACAGTGTTTCTCCGTGATATGTGACAAGCGAGGTGGGCCACCTTGCCATTTTTCTTTGCCGCCTTGCCCAAAATATGCCGAAATTGTCAACTTGCAGCTTTTTCATGCGCTCATATTTTGTTGTACTTTTATTATATATTCAGCATCGGCGAGCGGCGTGAAAGGACACATGTCACTTATATTCCTGCAAAATCGCAGATTTGTAGCAACATCGTTTAGTCGTCTTAATGTCACTCAAGGCCGGTTAAGATTTATTTCTTGGAATTAACTCCATTGGATAACGTGAATGACATCAGTGAATGTCCAGTCACAGAATATCCCTGCTGGATTCACGGAGTCTCCAATGGTGACACCTTGCGGAGTTTCGACTTACTAGAAATATAGACATGTAACATGGCGTCCAAATGGTAACTGCGTTTGGGAGACATGTGGAACTTGGAAAAAAAAACAAAGAAAACGGTAACTGAACTAAGATGTCTTTTGCGCTCAGTTTTAATATTATATGAGTGAATCATAATGCTGGTGTAGCTGATATTGAATTTCTGGTTTATGACGGTGGTGGGAGTAAAAAACGTGCAGGCAAATGTCATGACCCTTTTGAAGCCCAAATGGCGACCCGGTTTGTGCTAGTCTGCGCTGCTGAGGCCGTTGATTTGAGTGAAGTACTTACAAATATAAACCACTGAAGTTCATATCTCGTAAAAGATGCCTATTTCCCAAAACAATGTATACTAACGGATTATCAATAACTTGGGCTAGGCAATGATAAATTTGCACAGAAATTGGAAATACTAAACAACTTATTCTGTTTTATAAAAAGGACACAATTTGAGAAACGTTCTTGCGATTAATAGAAATATACTTTTGTGGCATACCAGAAATGATTGTTTAATTAATTGAATAGCATGCTAGCAACAGATAAAGAATAATCTTTGGAATAGAAACCACCAATCTAACATAATATTATGATATGATAATCATTTAAAGATGATGATGGGGGGAAAGATTCTTCAGATGATATCACTGTCACTGACATCACCACAACCAAGTACCAGTGGTCAAGTGGAAAACACCTCAACTGAGTACCAGTGGTCAATGATTACTACATTTACAAGTATTGTAAAAAAATTTACATGCTATCTTGTTGTTTTATATCTTCCACTCTATGTCCAAGAGTAAAGGTTAAAACATATCTCAGAATGCACCATTTTAAGCTAGTTTAAAAAAATCTCTGGGGGGCATGTTCCCGAACCCCCTAGGAACGCTTTGCGAGTGTGGTGCTCGCATACGCCACCCCTACCACTTCACCCATCATTTTATCCAGGGAAAACACTGGCTGGTATTACATGTAATGTTCGGTAAGTAGAAGTAGTCATTTGAATACCTGCTACATCTCGTGGGAATGGCCGAAAGGGTAATTATTATTATTTTTGAATTTCCAGGACACCGGTATTTGACCATCAAAGTTGCCACAGCTTGGCATAATGGACTGATAGTTCTAGGTGCATGTACAACTGTACAACTTATTCAGCGAACTAATGCACATCGTGTAAGATATATCTGACAGAGGTACTGTAGCCAACTACAACACCCACCTGTGAGGATGCTTAAATCTGTTGACAGATTCTAGTTGAAATGCACTACTTTTCTGTTTTTCTTTCATTTTATATTATGTATCATATGACGCCTTTAAAGAAGTTCATCTTCACACCCTTTGAGAGACAGTTATTAATATGTTTCATTCAAGTGTTGACTCGTTATGTAATAGTTCACGGCACTTGAACAAGGAAACTTGTTGAATTGAAATGAAGCATGTAAAGACAAGACTGAAGGATGAGCTGTTTCTGCAGTGTGACATCTGGTCTGGGGGGTGGATTATGTAACACACAAATCTCTTAGACTCCAGCTTTCTAAGGTTATTTAACGAGATTTAATGATGTTACTACCCAGAATAATCTAAGCACCTGATGGCAAGTAGACAAAGAAGCCATTTGCATCTGTCTGGAGTCTGACATGTTCATCTCAGATATATATCTGCAGTTATTTTTTTAAACATGTACATTAACACAATCGGTTGATAATTGTTTCCATAACTGTATCGTCGTATGTGAAAATTAGTGCTTTCTAACATCCAATCTGCATTCTTTTACAAATGGTGCATTGTGTTCTCTACCATCTTCATTTATTTCTATCAGTATCTTCATAACCATTTAATATTTAAAAACTTCTAGGATTCCTCTTACTCTCCTAGGTCTCTATTGTCAAACCAAATTTTATAAGCATTTTTCATAATAAGTTAGACACACAAAGCCAAACTCATAAAATACAACACTGTGTGCGTGCGTGCGTGCGTGCATGTTACTTTGAACAAGTAGAAAGCATAGGTGCATTTTTTGGTGGCACCACTCAGTTACCTGAAACCAAGTTGTACTAATGTGAATGCCACAAATCGCTTGGTTTTTATTATTCAGAGTTCCCTACAGTGACTTTGATGAGTTGCTGATAAATTCCTCCTGCATGACTTACCAATAACACAATAGGATATGTGTAGGGAATCCCTTGTGTGCAGTCTACTCAGTTACCTTATTGTCAACAAGTAGTGAACATGCTTTCAAAGATAATTTTTTGACAAACCCAGACCATTTTAGAAAATTGCTCTTAGAAATGAGGAACTTGTGTTGTTGGTTTGACTTTGAAAAAAAACTAACGTGAATTACCCTTGGCTTACGGATGCTTAGAATAACACCTTTGTAGATATCTGGGCTGTTGCTATCTATCATGTACCATTGTACTAGTATTTGTATGTGATTTTTAAGACAGTATAAGTATGCAGTCGAGCCTGTATTCCATGTACAATCAACAGGCGTTATAATATGTATTCAGTCAGTCGTGGACTGAATGTCTGCCGCCAGGGGGAAATAGGAACTATGGGTAACTGTTAACGCTGTAATACCTGTCACTTGTTTTATATGCCACTCACAAGAAGGGGCCTACTGACGACAAAGGCAACTACCGTCCGATATCAGTCTTGTGTGTTCTTAGCAAGATATTGGAGCGACTCGTACATGACAGTCTGTATGCCTATCTCATGTCTCGTAACATGCTACATGACGGCCAATCGGGTTTCCGTGCCAAGCACTCATGTGAGACAGCACTGAACCACATGGTGCATAAGTGGGCGACGGCTATTGACAATGGATAGTGAATGGTGTAGTGTTGCTAGATCTGCGAAAGGCTTTCGACCTTGTGAACCACACAGTCCTGCTGCAGAAATTGGCCATCTACGGATGTTCACAACATTCAATGCAATGGTTCTCTTTGTATCTGTCAGAGCGCCAACAGTTTGTCCAGTTCAAGGGCAAACTGTCTGGACAAGCTGAGATCACAACGGGAGTTCCCCATATAAACTCTGTGGACATGTATGCTGATGATTCCACCATCAGTACCACGGGAAAAAACTGTTCAGACAATCGAACAGAGCCTAAACAATGATCTTCAGGAAATCTCCAAGTGGTGTGACGAAAACAGGATGGTTATTAATGCTGAAAAAATGAAGATCACGATCATCACGACCCGACAAAAGTGGCAACATCTTGACAAAACTGATATCAAGATATGCATAAAGGGAGACAAGCTTCAAGTGGTCGAAAGTGAGATGCTACTTGGGCTTCAAGTAGATAATTTCCTCACCTGGAACGCCCATGTGCACAAGACACACAACACGATTGCCGGAAACCTCGCACTTCTCTGCAGAATAAAGAAATACCTTCCATACCATGCACGGAAGACGTTCTACACCAGCTACGTTCTACCACACATGGACTATTGCAGCAAATTCATCAGAACGCATCTACAAACTACAAAGACATGCTGCCAGAATCATAACAGACTCTGAATACAGAGCTCCAAGTGCTCCACTATTGAAACAACTAAACTGGCTGCCACTACCAGAGCGTGTGAAATACAAACAATCTCAATTGGTGTTCAAGGCAGTAAAGGGATTGGCTCCTGACTACATGTGTGCGCTATTCAAATCTGTCTCGAACGTTTCGACAAGAACAACACGGTCAAATGCAAGAGGGGACTTGTATGTTCCAAGAGCACGGACCAACATCTTCAAGAACTCTATAGCTGTTAATAGCACACAAATATGGAATACTTTAAATCCAGAAATAAGAAAATGCAGCTCTAAGTGCGTTTAAGAGAACATATTTGCAGAACGTGTTTAATTAGACAACAGGGACAAACAACGTAATGAACATTTTAACACAGCGTTTTTTATTCTATTTATTGATGCTACATATTTTATAAATATTTGTGCAATTCTAATTTCTAAATTTTAATATGTATTTAAGTATATCTTAACTACATTATGCAATATACTATTTTATTTAAATAATTTGTTTAGCATTTCTAAAAAATTTACCTGTACTCTAATATTTTATAATCACGACCCTTAAGGAAGATAAAATGTATATTTTATAAGGTTATCGTGAATAAACAATGTTTATTATTATTATTATTACTCTCATGTTTGTTCACTACAGGTGTATTATGAACAACTATTGTTGGACAGTAAGTATCACAAAGTACAACTGTGCAACGAACCTGAAGTGAGGCACATTGCTAAGTTGCCTTTGTTTGTGCTGCAGTGCCATCATGCCTGGCATCAATTGTGTTTCACACCGTTGTATTGTATAACTGGCCTGTGGTTTACTTTACATACTCTTAGGGCGCTGTATAACCTAAATAAATAAGGCAGTCTAGCGTACGCAATCTTACGTAAAGTGTAACATTTGTGCACAGAAAACAGTCTTCTTAAAGACTACATAGACAGTGAATAGTGTAAACACAGTTGACAAAACTATTTTAAATAGCTAATTAGATTATTATTATTAAATAAATTCTGATATGGCGCCTTGCAAGCGGCAAGTCAAGGCAAAGAGACACTTGGTGTGCGACGACTGCCACAGTTGGGTAGATTTTGCCTTATCCAGCTGTACGAAGTCATGGACAGAAACCAAGGAAGAGGGATTCACCTTTCAGTGCGTGGGGTGTTGGAAGGTGAAATGTCTGGAGAAAGAGGTAGCTAGGTTGGTAGATATTGTGAAGGGGATGGAGATGAGAATCAGCAAGGAGACAGATGGAATGGAGAGAGACGACAGGGATAAAGTTGGGAATACTGTGAAACTGAAGGAGCAGAGTAGTGGCAACAAGACCGAGGAAAGGAGACTGAGATGAGGGAAGGTGATCGGAGGGGAAGAAAGTGGAGGATCGACGGCAGGAAATGTGACAGGTGTGAAGGTGGCAGGAAAGAAAGTGACCGTAGAGAAAGAGGTAGGAGGGAAAAAGAGACGGGAGAGGAGAGAAGGAAATGCAATGGGAGGAAAGATGACGGGAAGAAAGGAAGTGAGAGTACATGTGACAGAAGAGAAGTCGGGAGGGACGATGACAGGAAGAAAGGTGACAAGAAAAACAGCGTCAGGAAAGAATGGAACGGACGAGATTGTGACGGAGAGCAGAAGACAGGGGAACAAGATTACAACCAGACAGATGCAAACCGTAGAAAGAGCTACACTGAGGCAGTGATTGAGGGGGCAATGAGGAAAGAGAGGGTGTTTATGGGCGATTCGATTATGAGAAAGACAGATAAGACTCTAAGCGAGGGGGAGGACGTCGTTGTTTGTCTACCGGGGGCTAGGATAGAACATGTAACTGAAAGGGTAGAGAAGGTACTGGGGCATGGCAAGGGAGGGTCTATACTAGTACATGTAGGGACAAATAACGCAGAGAGGGAGGGAACAACTGGGATAGTTCAGAAGTACAGACAGTTAGTGAAGAAGTTAAAGAAGACAAGAGTAGAACAGATTATCCTCTCAGGAATTTTGCCAGTAATGGGAGGAAGGGGGCCGACATATAGAAACTGCAAGAGGATGGCGATCAACGCACTAGTTGAGCAGATGTGTAAAGAAGAGGGATGGGATTCGTAGATTTATGGGGATACTTTGTTGGGAGGGAAGATATGTACATGAGAGATGGCCTACATCTAAGTGGAAAGGGGGCAGCAGTTTTCTCAGAGAACTTGCTGCAATCTGTTGACAGTGGGACAGGCTGCATCTATTTAAACTAGATTCGCAGGGGGGATTCACAGAGAAGCCTGAAACTGGAGGCATAGATAAAGACAGCAGAAATAAATCGGCAAAGAACAGCCTGGAAAACTGTTCTGAATCAGGATATAAATGTATTTGTTTAAATGCAAGGAGCATAGTAAACAAAAGAAGTGAACTAAACATTATGGTAGAAGATATTGACCCTCACATAATAGGTATAACCGAATCGTGGGCCACCACTGATATATCAGATGCCGAATTGGGACTAACAGGATATGTAATGTTTAGGAAAGATAGAATAGGAAGAAAGGGAGGTGGAGTTATTTTATATATTAAAGAATCTATCCAGGCTTATGAAATAAAATTAGAAAGAGAAGCAGATTGCGAAGAAGCTGTTTGGTGTAACATAGTTACAGGAAACTCAACGTTAACAGTTGGGTTAGTTCATCGAAGTCCAAACATAAGCATAGAAGAGAATGAAAAAATACAAAACGCTATAAGGGAAGTAAGCAAACGGAACTGTATTATTATGGGGGACTTTAACCATGGGCATATACAATGGAAATCTCTACAGAGTATGGGGAGTGAGGACCACAAGTTTTTAGTTTTAGTACAAGATAGTTTCCTTTCTCAACATGTGCTAGAACCAACCAGGGGAGAGAATGTGTTAGACTTAGTTTTGTCCTCACAGAAAGAATTAGTTGACAATGTCAAGATATGTGAGCCACTGGGGAGTAGTGATCACAACCAGATACATTTTACCATCAAAGTAAAATCAGAAAGGAATAGTAAAAAGCAGTATAGGAGAAATTTCCACAAAGGAAGGTATAAGGACATGAGGAAATATTTAGCAAAGATAGACTGGAATAACACACTGAAGAATAAGACAGCAACCTAATGCTGGAATATCTTAAATAGTGAAATTAAGTGCATAGTCGATAAATTTGTACCTTTCAAAAAACAAGGGAAACGGTCTAAAAAGAAACACTTATCGAAAGAAGCCATTAGAAAAATTAAGTATAAACAAATGATGTGGAAGTCATATAGATGTACTGGAAATGATGAAGACTACAACATTTATAAAGAAGCACTTAATCAAGCTACAGCTGAAATTAGAAATTCAAAGAGAAGCTATGAAAAAAAATTAGCTAGTAATATAAAACATGACAGTAAGAGTTTTTATGCGTATATTCGAAGCAAACAGAAAGTTCAGGATAAGGTCGGTCCTCTAGAAGATAGTGCTGGAAATACAATATCAGAGGGATTCTTAATGGCAGAAGACCTGAATGAGTATTTTAGTTCAGTGTTTACCAGGGAAGATATTAGTTCACTGCCAGTACCAGAGGCTAAGTTCAAGGGGGCAGATTCAGACTATTTAGGACAGTTAGTTGTAACCTCGGAAATGGTAGCTAAGAAAATAAGGGCTATGAAGGATAATAAATCACCTGGAGTGGACGGGATTCCGCCCAAACTACTATTGGAAATTGTAGAACAAATTAGCGTACCGCTTGCAACAGTTTTCAATTTGTCATTAGAAGAGGGAGTGGTTCCTTTAGAATGGAAAGAGGCAAACATTATACCGTTATTTAAAAAGGTTCGAGAAACAAGTCAGAGAACTATAGACCAGTGAGTTTAACATCAGTGATTTGCAAATTATTAGAAAGACTAATTAAAGATCACATGGTGGATTTTCTTGTTAAACATAACTTGATAAACCCATCTCAACATGGGTTTTTAAAAGCGAGGTCATGCTTAACAAATATGTTATGTTTTTTGGAAGACATCACTAGGTGGGTAGATGAGGGATCACCAGTAGATATCATCTATTTAGATTTTCAAAAAGCTTTCGACAAAGTACCACATCAAAGATTACTCCTTAAGCTAAAGGCCCATGGCATAGGAAATGGTATAATAAACTGGATAGAAAATGGCTGAATGACAGAAGACAACGTGTAGTAGTTGATGGGGAGGCTTCAAACTGGAAATCGGTATTGAGTGGGGTACCACAGGGATCAGTACTAGGACCTATATTATTCTTAATATATATCAACGATTTGGACGATGATATAACAAGCAAGGTGTTAAAATTTATGGATGATACAAAAGTGTTTAGAAGGATTAAAAGTGATGGAGACAGACAGCATTTACAAGATGATCTTGATAGGTTGATCAAATGGTCTGAAAAGTGGCAAATGCTGTTCAATTTTGGGAAATGTAAATGCCTCCACACAGGTCATTGGAATGAAGAGGTAAAATATAAAATGGGGGTACTGTTCTAAGTACTACTGTAAAAGAAAAGGACTTGGGGTTAACCATTAGTGCTGATATGAAGGTTTCAGAGCAGTGCGGAATTGCAGCGTCAAAGGGAAATCAAATCCTTGGATTAATTAGGCGAAATATAGGGTATAAGAAAAAAGAATTAATAGTACCGCTGTACAAAACAATAGTGAGGCCTCATTTAGAATATTGTATACAAGCATGGAGGCCATATCGCAAGAAGGACATAGATATGCTAGAAAGAGTACAGAGGAGAGCGACTAAAATGATACCAAATCTGAGGGATCTTAGTTACGAAATACGCCTAAAAGAATGTGGTTTAACAACATTAGAGACCAGGAGATTGAGAGGAGATCACATAGAAGTGTTTAAAATATTGAATGGTTATGAAAATATTGATAGAAACATTTTTTTCTCAGTTAAGAAAAATAGAAGGACCAGAGGACATGAAGCTACATTAGTAAAGGAGCAGTGTAGATTAGATATAAGAAAGTTCTCATTCTCACAAAGGACTGTAAATGAATGGAACAGATTATCTCCTGATTGTGTTGGTGCTAGTAGCGTGAATATGTTTAAAAATAAAATCGACACACACCTTAAAAAGGCGGGATACATGTAGATAAAAAGTATTGGACTCTCGATAAGCCAAAAGGCTTCCTTGTCCACCTGCCATCCAGAGTAATTTTCTGGATGGCAATCTTGTTAAATCTTGTTAGTGATTGTTAAACCTATGAACAATTGCTTTGATTATTAACTTTAGGTACAGTAAATGTGGAGTGAAGGATTATTTGTTTTCTGCCAACATCAATTGTCATTCCCTCCTGCCAGTCTTGGCTACCACCAGTTGGCACCTTCCATGTCTTGTAAATTGTATAATACTAGGCTGAAATGGCATGCTAACATTGCATCGCAAATGTTAACTTTTCACAAATTGTGTTACTGGTTTGCAAAAAATAAGAATTCATCATCCTCATATGGAACAGTGAATCGCAGTATCATTCGGCACGGTAAATGTGCGTTCTAAATTGGTATCTTGGGATTGACTGAAAGACAGAGTGAAGCCAACAGTGAGTGTATTTATTGTAGTTTTCAATCTTTTGTCAACTTTAGCACTGCTTGTGTCAACTAATTTCTAGTTGTTTCCAGCGCTCGGCAACGTTCTATTAACTGACTAGTCTGTATTATTGTGATTACAAAGTAATGGTCTTATGAGGTTTCACTCAACTAGTCAGCCTTTTTCAGAACATTATCGCCAAACCAAGTTTTCTATGCTGGCACTGAGGGTGGTCACTGCCAGGGTGCTTGTCGTCCTCAGTGATTCTTTTACGTCCCAAATTGAGTCGGGACTGACATTAACATGATCTCCGAGTCACGAGGGATTCACACTTCCCAATGTTGAGAGCCAGGTTTTTACACCAAATATCCTGCCTGCCCGGTCTGGGTTTCAAACTCGGAGCGCTGGCATGCCAGGCGGATGTGCTAACCACTACACTAGCCGCGCATTTGTGTGGTTATTAATCTATTTCAAAACTACAACATTTGTGAATTATACTTCATGGTTCAACATTTGACAGTGCATGGTTCTCGGTGCAGTGGTCATGTCAGTTTCATTTTGTGGACCCCAACCATTGCATTATAATGAGTCATGACTATAATCACAGTCATGGCTTCTGGAGTTTTATATAATGCATCTAATGAAACATGCCATTGCTACACCTGTTTCTATTCAAGATTTTTCGTAACACGGATTTACTGTCCTTGGAATGTTGTCTCTATGAAATACACTGTACTGATGCTTTAAATTCCCTCTGCAAGTGATTTAATGTTCAAATCTGTACTGATTGAATAGTTTAAATAATATATATACTTATACCTGTATATGTTGGTATAATAAAAAGTGCATACATTTACTGAAACTATTAAAAGATTTGACTTTTGTTGAACATTAGATTGCTAGATGTAACTAGCTTCATGTTATAATATATGATGCTGAACCACTTTTTTGCAGAATTTATTTTTGCTTGTACTCTGTAAATAATTATTTAATAACAACTTCTGTCTGATGATATCATTAAACCCAAATCAGACTATTGCACAAACAAGCTAGCCTGTTGTAATAAAGTGGACCTCACTTTATGGTCACCTCTATATATAAAAAAGTACAGGAAATTATTCCCGCTATTACAGTCACCTCGCTATTATAGTCACCTCGCTATTACATTCACCTCGCTATTATAGTCACCTCGCTATTACAGTCACCTTGCTATTATAGTCACCTCACTATTCAGGTCACTTGCCCAGACCCAAGGGTGCTATAATAATCAGGTTCCACTGTACTGGATGGGTTTTTTTTCTTCTTCAAAATGACACTGAAATGAAAAGAGGAAGAATCTTTATATCTTGCAGAGAAATGAATGGACTCGTAATATAGGTCAGGTTTTGTACATCACTTCATCACCTAATTTCACTATGGATGCTGGACTTGTGGACATGTGAACCACTTTGTCAGCAAGGACAGCTGCCAAGTGTGGGGACTGTTACAAGTACTGTCATGACAGGACACTGCAGGTTAGTCATTCTGCATGTTGTGAATACATTTAATGTGTACTTGAAGAAGGTAAGCGAGAAAAACACAGAAAAATGTGCCCAGATTTTAACCTTTTTAATATATTTAAAGTAAATCAGCAATCATATATATATATATCACATGATTATAAAGGAGAACTGTGTTCACATGATTATAAAGGAGACCTGTGTTTGAAACAGAGAGAGCAACAAGGAAAATAGATCAAGTGTGGGTCAAAAAGCTACCGGAATGAGGATGTTAACATGGTGAAGAGAGATGGTTCAGAGAAACAACTGAAAAGTTAGATTTAACTAAAACTGTTTTAAACTGAGAGGACATAACGGCAAACAGGGGAAGATGCATTGAAATTGTGAGTGAAAAGGTGGAAGGAATGAGGAAGTCTACGTCATTAAGGAAGAGGAAGTTCAAATGATTTATTTAAGATCTCAGAAGGAGCCAAACTTAGTCACCCAATAGTAGTCCATGCTACCATGTAATGGCACAATACACCAGGGGGAGGCTCAGATTGAATTGTGTAGAATAACGTCTTTTTTACGATGCCATCTAGCTGGTGGCAAAGTCAACGATTCCGGTTGAAGACAGTAGACAGGTGGCCTGTAAATCAGATATTTTAGCTGCATCGTAAGAACAGTTTTTTTACATGTCTGTACTGTAGCGGCATATTTCTGTGCTTGCATAATATCATAATTGGTTCAGAAATACATGAAGGTGTCCACATTTAGAAAATGTTCAGCTGTTTGCCAAAACTGTTTGGTTGTATTAGGAGCACTGGCAAGAGGTGTAACCTAGAAGGGGGCATTTGGTGAAACAATTAGAATATTGATATGACAAGTTTTCACTGCATGCCACCGTGTCTTGTGAAAACAATTGAAAAAGTAAAATTTAAACATTTTTAGTTTCAGAATAAAGATACTAGAGGCCCTACAGGTAAGCTGAGTTCCTGTGCACGTGAAACTGACCAACAAAGTTGGGTACGTATCAAGGTCAGTAGCTGGCAGACTCTGGAGACAGTTATTTATCTTACATGGTCAAGAACACTACACTGTGTGCATCATGAAACAGGCATTGATTGAGAGAAGAAGCAAGAAGGAGAAGGAGAGATAATGGTGCCTCATACCTTGGTCATTGCCTACCGCACAAAGAGTATACTGACTTCCTCTTGTGCGTGTGACAGTGACAATGTGGAGGCACCAATGACATCACATCTTTTGTCAACATCCTGGTCACATTGAGCAATGTCAGCAACATGTTTGGGTAGGTATATGTTATTAAAGCTTCACATCATTTATATGCATTATTCAGGTGACTTTTTTGTATCAATTGTGAACTTGGTTTCACTTTCATTCTTGAAGAGTTTATTTGCTACAGTGAACAAATAAGAATGAATAGGATAAGGGTTTTAAATTGTTTTGTTGATGTATATTTATAATGAAAACATGTCTGAACTTTGATTGGTAGAAACTGAAGTGGAGTAAAAACTGTAAAGAAACGAAAGCTTTTGGCAGGTGGCAGGGCTTGTGACATTGTTCACTGCACATGCGTGCACAGTATACACATATCTGCCAAGTGTAGGATGTTTTATATAAAAATCTGGCTCTAATCTAATAGAACGTGTTGGGTGTTGGAAAAGAAGAAAAGCCGTGCTGTTGGAGACATTTAATTTGCTACATGCATTGTCGACTCAAATATTTGGCTGTAGAAACAGTCCACTTAGTATATTCATATAAAAATGGAGTGAAGAAAACATATTTTTCTAGATGGCGCTATACAATGGTGACATACTGTCACAGCTCTCTGTCGTTTACGTCTTGTTTAAGTGTTGTTTACATCTATCTACATCTCGTGTTGCTTTACCAATGAACTGTAAGTTGAAATGATGGTCCTGTGGACATTATTCATATTCTTCGCTGCCTTGATTGGTTTGATTGAAAACGGCGACGAGTCGAGATCAACAAATGGTGGCGAAAACAACAACAACACTCCGATACTCACTTGACGATCTTTGTGATGTTGTGAAACGAACAAGACCCAAATGTTTGTCTCACTGCGCGGAAAATGAACATTCCACTTGAGGCAGTACGTTACTGTCACTGTGGTGTATGCAGGCTGAGAAAAAGAGGCAGAAGTGGGTTACGACGACGCGTGAAAAGCAGGCAATTCAGACCGCCACTCCCCAGTATTCTACTTGCCAATGTGAGGTTACTTCGAAACAAGACTGATGAACTTGCTACCAATCTTCGATACAGGCGCGAATATCGAGATTCTTGTGCTATCTGTGTCTCTGAACCGTAGTTGGAGCCTTCAGTTCCTGACGAAACTCTAAATTTGGATGGCTTTGAGTTCTATTGATGTGACCATACCCCCTAGTCGGATAAGAGCATGGGAGGGGGAGAGGGTGTTTATGTGAATTTAAGAAGGTGCAGACAGGTGACTGAGGGAAAAGGTGTGTACACCGAATCATGAAGCATTGTGTTTGCAGTGTCGGCCGTTCTACTTACCACGTGAGATTTGCTGTGTTGCCCTGATTGTTGTTTACGTTCCACCCAGTAGCAATAGTGACTCGGCTGCTCGCGAAATAGCAGAGCTTGTGCATACTGTTGTTACTGTGACCAGTGACTTTAATAAGTGCAAACTGAACTAAATACTACCTTGGTACAAAGAATACGTTGACTGCCCCACCATATCAGCAAATACACTCGATCTGATCTACTGTAATGTCAATAACACCTACAAATGCAGCAGGTTGCCTCCCTTGGGCTTGTCAGACCATAACACTATTCTGTGCCTACCAACTGACAGACAACTGCTGAAACAGTCAGTGATACACATTCCAGAAAAAAGAGTGGTCTGAAGAAGCGAATGTTGCTCTACAGGGCTGTTTTGCTTTCACAGACTGGTCTATGTTTGAAGAAGAACATCAGTCTCTGGACGAACTGACTGACATTGTATGTGACAATGTCGCACTGTGAAATGTTATCCCAACAGAAAACCATGGAATAATACTGACTTATTTGCTGAGGTTAGGGAACTGATAAAGAAAAAACATGAAATTCTGGCAGATAAAGATATAAAAATGAACTGAAGAAAGTGCAAAGAGAAATTGACAGTGCTGTGAAAGACTCAAAAGTCAAATTCAGAAGCAAAGTGGAGGAACATTGCAATTCAGCAACCACTTGTAAGATGTGAGGAGTACGTCGTACAATGACAGGGTGTGGTCACAAGGACAGATCAGTGTGTACCAATTCCATATTACTCCAGGACCTAAATGATAGGGTATAGTCACACGGACAGATCAGTGTGTACCAATTCCATATTACTCCAGGACCTAAATGACAGGGTATAGTCACACGGACAGATCAGTGTGTACCAATTCCATATTACTCCAGGACCTAAATGACAGGGTATAGTCACACGGACAGATCAGTGTATACCAATTCCATATTACTCCAGGACCTAAATGACAGGGTATAGTCACACGGACAGATCAGTGTGTACCAATTCCATATTACTCCAGGACCTAAATGACAGGGTATAGTCACACGGACAGATCAGTGTGTACCAATTCCATATTACTCCAGGACCTAAATGACAGGGTATAGTCACACGGACAGATCAGTGTGTACCAATTCCATATTACTCCAGGACCTAAATGACAGGGTATAGTCACACGGACAGATCAGTGTGTACCAAGTCCATATCACCCCAGGACCTAAATGCATTCTTCACTCATTTTGACCCCTATGCAGGACAGATATTTTCTTCTTCAACTCATGATGACGATGTCAGGAGGAGAGTGACCACTGACGACAACAAGGCACCGGGGCCAGATAATGTCTCATCAAGACTCCTGAGTTTGTGCGCCAGTGAACTGAGTGATGTGTTTTGCAAGATCTTTAACATGTCGCTCAGATCATGTCTCATTCCATCATAGTTGAAGACAGCCAATATATAGTCCCAGTTCCCAAGAATTCCAACCCACATGAACTAAATGATTACAGACCCATTGCCTTAACATCCATGATAATGATGTCCCTAGAAAAACTGGTTCTGAAATTTCTGTTATCAGAACTGAAACAAGACCTTGATCAATATCAGTTTGCTTACAAACCAAACAGAGGTGTTGATGATGCCACCACCACCTTGCTGCAGTCAGTTGTAAGTCATCTGGAAAGGCCAGGTGCATATTTCAAAATTCTGTTTGTTGATTACAGTTCTGCATTTAATAACATCAGTCAATGATTCTGCAAGAAAAGCTGTCATTTGAGTGTACTTCCCCAGATTACATACTGGATCAACAATTTTTTTTGTAACCGACAACAGTTTGTAACCTTGGCTGGCTGTAAATCTGATACTATCATCACAAACATTGGTGATGACAGAATGTATGTATAGTTAAATATGCTGATGATCTGGCAAACTGTGGTCTGATACAGAACGGGGATGAGTCTGAACCTTGTAAGCTTGGCTACAAATAACAAACTGTCTATGAATGTAGCCAAGACAAAGGAAATGATTGTCAACTTCAGACGAAATAAGTCAAACCATGAGCCAGTCATTATAAGTGGGCAAGAGGTGGACATAGTGACATCTTACAAGTATTTGGACACAGTAGTAACATCAGAGCTGTCTTGGGCTGAACATGTTGTCCACCATGAAGAAAGATCACCAAAGGCTTTACTTCTTGAGGCAACTGAAAAAGTTTAAAGTAGACTACACCATCATGATGCACTTTTACCGATCTATAGTAGAAAATGTCTTGTGGTTTTCAGGAGTCACAAAGAAGGAGAGAGATAGCTTGGAGAAACTAGTCCTAACTGCTGAAAAGGTCATAGGAAAGGTACCACCATCACTGGAACAAATTTATTATGATCAAGCTCTAAAAGTCAGCCTGAAAGATAAATTTCATCCTCTTAACTGCCTATTTCAGCCTCTACCATCAGGAAAAAAATGCGAACGATAATGACAAGGACAGAGAGGTACAGGAAAACCATCCTGCCACACGCTATGCTAATTTATAATGCACAGTAAATACCTGACATTCCATTGTCTGTGATGCTGTCATTTTTCTGCATATAGTTTTGAATCTTGCCAATAATGCTTTGTGACACCAGTTATACTCTCTGTGATGTGTTTATGCTTGCCCCTCATAAACACACAGTTTGTTACATGAATTAGTTTACTTCCCTGGAAAATTGCTTGCAAAAACCAAGTTAAATAATTATTTTAACTGAAAATGCAAACTTTTTATTTTTTAAATCAGAAATTTCACACCCAGAAATTGCCTTAATTTGTGCTCATTTATGTTAACTCTGATAGCAAACAGAACACTTTCAGGTTATAAAGATTATTATTATATTGGTAGGTTAGTTAAAGATAATCCTAGAACATCTCAACTAGTCTAATAACGAACCTAACATGCCCTAACCAGTTGTTGAGTTTATGTCAATTTTGAGGCCAGAGACTACAAAATCTTTTAGTTGGACAGGCAACTCAAAAGTGATGGTCTTTTCGGCAAATACTGAAATCCTTCCAAAACTGACAATTTGTTGACCTGGAACAGCGGTGATGTTTTTGTATGAGGAGATCCAGTCATTTTATCCCTATTACTAGCGGGTAGGCAATTCATTCAGAAAAGAGACTGAACATGTATAAAATGCCTGTTGCCTTTGCAGTTGTCAGTGCTCAAAGTTCAGTATTTCATAGTTAAAATTCCCTGCCAGACTAGGCAGATCTAATCAGAAGGAAGGGTTTTCGTAAGCTGTTGTTGCAACTGTACATGTTTATTACTTCCCATCAGAAACATGGAAACACTATTGGCTTTTGTATGTGGTCAGCTGAAACGAATCTAGATAGAGTCAATTGAATGTCACATGATTGGTTTAAATTGAGTCATGTGATTGTGCTTGTGTACTCATTACACTGTGTATGTGTGTGTGTGTGTGTGTGTGTGCGTGTGCATGTGCGTGCGTGTTGCATGTTTGGTTGTATGTAGTGTGTGTGTTGTGTGTATGATTTGTGTGGTGTGTGTGTATGCATGCATACATGCGCACATGCATATGTTTACAGTCTCAAATTGGGTCTTGCATTTCTATCGCCTTGAAAAGGTCTTTAAAATGGGAATTTAAAATGAAGTCTTAAAATGAAGTTCTGCAAACAAGGCCTACGCCTAGGATATATCTTAAATGTACTTCCTCAGTTGGTTTGCCCATCGCGAATGAGGTTCTTTTGTGTCTAAATGTGTAGTGTGTAAATAGTCTAAGTAATGTGTATAGAATGCATCCTTGGTTTTTATTGTTGAAGAAATGTCTGGTCGTTTACATCTGGTAGCTTGCAAAAACCATTTGTGTAGCCAACATTCAGCAACAGTCAGTTGAAATTCAGCTGTTAGCCACCACAAAACATGCTTCCTGTTCTTGATTCTTTGATAGTGGAATGCAGTAACTCTCACACAGATATATTGGGAACGTACTTAAAGCAGGCTCTAATTCTCAAGTGTGTAATTACTACTTTTTCAGTCCACATTTATCTATTGCATGCATGCTCTGTTCTACAGAACAATGGCAACACAGACTATTTCCAATATGTAATGGCATTTATCTGCCGAAAGGTGACAGAACCCCACCTGAGAATTCCTTGAATGAAATGTTAACGTAACGTCATAAGTTAACGTTTCAGATAGTTTGTATGATGAATTCAACATAAAATATGTTGCATAATTTGCATAAAAATACATTTTAAACACGATAAGCAAATATTTGAGTTGAGGAAGCACTGTTAACAAAGGTGAACTCATGGACGGTACTAGACATGACCTTGGGAAACACCTGTAGTGTGCTGCAAATGAAGCAATTCGATCACGAACAAAAAAGTTGTCTCATAGTGTGTTTGAAAATAAGATCATTGCTTTTTATACAAAGTATATTATAATCTGCATAAAAAAGCAATGATCTTATTTTCAAACCTTTTCCATGATGGAAAGGTCTAAAAATGTTAAGTATTGGTCTTAAAAAAATCTTCAGTCTATTCATCGTAGGTATTCTGATTGCACGCTATTTTATATTTCTCCATCTTATCACCTCCATATATTTCTGTGTCTTACGTTTGACTATTCTCTTTCAAATACACGTGTCTAAGCTAAGCACATTTTAGATGTTTATGTTGCACACCATAACACAATGAGGCAACTATTTTAGGAGTGTTATTAGATTGAATGCCAGCGTGTCATGTGGATTGTTCTTTTACCGTTGGAAACATCGTGACCAGAGTTAGAACGATGCAGTTAACTTTTTGTTGTTCTCTTTGCGGACATTATCGATGTCCGGCCCAGCCATTATTTCTAAACTGGCCAGACAGCTGTAATGCTTCAGCACTCGGTGATCTTCAAATATTTCAAGGTCAGTCATTCTGGTTGGTTGATTTTGTTTTCACATGACCACACAATTATTCTCCTCATCAGACCAATAAAAATTACACATATTTTGGCTACAAGTGTTGTAAATAATTTGTTTGGTATTTTTTACATAACCAGCTTCCACTGCTGATGTGCAGATGTGGATGTTTAAATTATGATCTCGATGTGGAATGCTTCAACTGTTTTAATTCAATTCAGCTTTAATTATCCGGTGTGACTGCATGTTGATCCACACGTAAGCACTTTTTGGATGACGCTGACAGCTGTAGGTCCCATGTAGGTAGTGTCTGTCTGGCCAAGAGAAGGAAGTAAAAGTCCACTCAGGCTCAACGTGTAACCTATCACAGACTCAGCAATGGTGCAGATATGGGGTCACATAAATTTACAAACTCCCAGTTATGTATGGATGAGAGATGGTTCAGTATCTAAGTGCTGTGGCCTTGGGAGCTATTTTGAATCACTCAAAATCTCAAGTTTGTATTGGTGGAGGGTGATGGACTGAGCCAATTACAAAACAGTCTACTTTCAGTTGACTAACTGTAGATGTGATTATAACAGTATATTGAAAGTCACTATAAACGTGACATGATTACCATTCACCATTGTGAAATAAAACTTATTTACTTACCACTTACCTCAAAGAAACACAAAGGTTGTTGTATATACATGTAATACTACAGTTTATTTAAAATATTGAAAGTTGTATACAACATTACAAATACACTATGTACAACAACAAAAATGAACAGTAGCTGTAACAGACATGAGTGTAATAGTAGCAGTAACATACATGAGTGTAACAGTAGCAGTAACAGACATGAGTGTAACAGTAGCAGTAACATACATGAGTGTAACAGTAGCAGTAACATACATGAGTGTAACAGTAGCAGTAACAGACATGAGTGTAACAGTAGCAGTAACATACATGAGTGTAACAGTAGCAGTAACAGACATGAGTGTAACAGTAGCAGTAACATACATGAGTGTAACAGTAGCAGTAACAGACATGAGTGTAACAGTAGCAGTAACATACATGAGTGTAACAGTAGCAGTAACATACATGAGTGTAACAGTAGCAGTAACATACATGAGTGTAACAGTAGCAGTAACAGACATGAGTGTAACAGTAGCAGTAACATACATGAGTGTAACAGTAGCAGTAACAGACATGAGTGTAACAGTAGCAGTAACAGACATGAGTGTAACAGTAGCAGTAACATACATGAGTGTAACAGTGGCAGTAACAGACATGAGTGTAACAGTAGCAGTAACATACATGAGTGTAACAGTGGCAGTAACAGACATGAGTGTAACAGTAGCAGTAACAGACATGAGTGTAACAGTAGCAGTAACATACATGAGTGTAACAGTAGCAGTAACATACATGAGTGTAACAGTAGCAGTAACAGACATGAGTGTAACAGTAGCAGTAACATACATGAGTGTAACAGTAGCAGTAACAGACATGAGTGTAACAGTAGCAGTAACATACATGAGTGTAACAGTGGCAGTAACAGACATGAGTGTAACAGTAGCAGTAACAGACATGAGTGTAACAGTGGCAGTAACAGACATGAGTGTAACAGTAGCAGTAACATACATGAGTGTAACAGTGGCAGTAACAGACATGAGTGTAACAGTAGCAGTAACATACATGAGTGTAACAGTAGCAGTAACAGACATGAGTGTAACAGTGGCAGTAACAGACATGAGTGTAACAGTGGCAGTAACAGACATGAGTGTAACAGAGTCAGAAGTGTAATCTAGTTAGACAGAATATTTGATTTTAGTCAATACAATTACAAACACATTGACAGCTTCCATTAAGCCTGATTGTATTAATACTTTTTGTTCTTCAAACCACAATAATGATAACAACAAGGCTGTCAGCATGGTTAGAGGTATGAATAAATTGATTGTCAACACCATGACACAGTTGTAACAAAATATATTTAGAATATTTCTTTGTAAATCTGAACACAAGTAGTTCAGTATATAAATGTTTGACGACAGTAAACTTTAATTGCATCTAAAAACGGTAAGTTCTTATATAGCGCAGTATCCAGTCCTCATGATAGCTCAAAACACTTTACACTTTACTCCCTGGCGGACCTGTTCATTTGAACACCATCTTGACACATGTCTGGGAATCATTCAGCCACGTTACAATTAATGCGCAGACTATTCATCCACAAATATCTACCACTGTCTATAGCCAGGTACTGCATGGACTGGAGCAATGTAGAGTGAATGAACATGCCCAAGCATCGCAACGGCAACACAGAATTTGAACACGGGTTCTCTCGACTGAGAGTCTGATGCTCTAGCTAGTGTGCCACTGTGCTCTACAAAGTAACACTCTTTGGCAACTTGATTACAAAAGATTGCAGTTGTTTGTCATGTCTGGCAGTAACAATGATGCCACTGGATCAGCAGTAATATTTAGGATCTGGGAGAAACAATGAGTGGTCATTGATAACTATTATAACAAGTCAATACTGACTCCTTAGTTATAACATGGAAGGTGCAGTACTTTTGTGGATTTCAGTTAAAGATTAATTCAGTTGTTAGTTTATTATGACCTGAAAACTAGACCAAAAAATAAAACCTTCCAAATATGCCATCATTCTTCAGGCTATGTGATTATTTTAAAACATAGCTTTCAGTTAAAGCTGACCAACCAGAACAATTCTACAGTAAATTGATAAATTAAATCAAATTAATTTGAATTTTAAATAGAATGACTAACAGAAATTAATTTGCATTAAATTTATGCAAACAGAATTGACCCGAACCCTGACGAAAAGCACACATAGAGTACCATTACTACCAATGGAAACAGTAATTTTGTAAGACTGTCTTCATACACATGGCGTAATAGTATTAAAAAAACATTAAAAGCTGCAACATTAACATACAGTAACAAATTCCAGTTTATAAACGTCTTACAATGCATTTCTGATTAAAAGTAGTTTTACATATAATTATGTACACATACTGTTAAAAAGTATAAATCTTAAGTACACTTTGGTGGAAGACTTATGATTTAGTTTAAAAGCCATTAAAATGAATGGCAAATAATCTAGTGATCTAGCTTACTTTAATTTTTTTACATAATAATACATTATAACCAAGCCACTTCCTGTTTTTTTACAACTGGGCAGTGATAAAAAAACAACCTTGATAAAATGACCAAAGTGGCCCTTTCTTGACACTATTGTTGTGCCACCTTAAATAAATGTATTCCTGAGGATGCGGTCAACATTACACCAGGTAAATTTAGTGCAGGAGCATTAATGCTGCATTTAATTCTGTACAGGCAATTATTGTCCACCTTGTAGAAATGTGCATGCAGTGGTGCCACCTTGTGAATCACACATTAACTAATAATTGCAGCCTGTCACACGTAATATAATAGAAAAATCTGATCGTTGACGAATTGTTTCAAGGCGTCCTTTTTAGATAATAATGTATAGGTATTTGCTGCATATCTGACAAAACACCCCCAATACCAGGTAGTTCTACATGTCTACAAGATATGTGGATATATACAACTTTACATTATTTTCAGCTTGGGTTTAATTTTTACAAATTAATGTACACTCATAATTTTTAAACAATTGTGTTACAAATTTCTGTAGCTTAGTACCTGATGTTGAGATGTTTCAAATCAATGTGTTTCAAGTCAGTATGAAACAGACATTGGTCTTATAAGCATACAGTAACAGTACACTAAATGAGATAAACAATGTGATGTATATTTTACTATTGAGTAAACAAGCACACTGTACTTGTAAAAATGAAATGAATGTAAAACATGTTGTACATATACACTTTTTGTGTGCACAACACATGGCTCATGTTATCGTTATGTGAAGTAACAATCTTATGATATGTGTTATACTTCAACATCTGCTGGCAAAACAAAATTAATTATTATATAATTTGAAGAAGTAACACACATATAAAAACATGTATGTGCTACCATTAGGCAATATAACACATGTACAATTTGTTGTACACATCACCAATTAAACAAGTGTGTTGCATAACCAGCTAGATAAATTACCATTAAATAACAAAGTGTGAACAACTGGCTCTTTGGTGGAGTTTTCTAAGTACTTTGGCAAATAACCTGACATTCAAAAAACATGCGAATGTTTGCAAAGTCTACTTATACTTACCATGGAAACATCTCACATTGGAAGACTTGATATGATCTACAAAATCACTGTGCCATTTTTAATGCCACAATAAAATATTATCTTTTCACAAACACACCACATATTGCAATAGGGCTTTTATACAAAGTCACTTCAAAAGCAGATCAGATAATTGATTGCTTCAGTGTTCCTTGTTGCTATACCCACAATCCATGTGGGTTCTTCGCTGTTGCTACTGTCTCATTCAATAAAGGGAGTGTCAGTTTGCGAGCACTTCCTGGCCGGGAAGGTGAAGAACGTCGAAACGATGATCCTAAAATGAAAAATTCATTTTATTACAGTAATAAACAATGTGCAGATACGAAACCAACCCCACAACATAGGACAGATCAACTGGACTGTGAAAGACGAGGATGCTGATTCATGATAGAGATTGACCCGCAGAGACTGACCTGTGCATATGCAACTATCGTATATTTTTTTACACCTAATTGATTAATAATAATTATATTGCAAAATGTTTTTAAAACACAAATTGGTGTACTAAAACCATATTATTTAAATAATTTGTTAAATTATTAATTATTGTATAGTGTTAATACTTAAAATAATCAACTCAAATATTATAGAGAAATTAGATAACGACCCTTTACACGATCCAAATAACAATTACAAAATAATAATTGATGTACTTGAAAAGGCAAAGTGTAATCACATGCAATTTAAATTAGTGACGTTTAATAAATATAAACATAAAAACTCCCTATGGATAACAAATGGTATACTCAAATCAATAAAATACACAGACAATCTATATAAACAGCTTAAAATGTCAAATCCAACATCTATTGATTATTTCATTAAAAAAAAAACTTAAAAACTTATAATGGTATCCTAAAAAGAAGCATCAGAATAGCCACATTTTTACATTATGAACAATTGTTTAACAGGTACAAAAATGACACAAGGAAAACTTGAAAAACTATAAATGAAATTCTGCAAAGACCCAACAAAAAAGATCATTAACGGAATATTTTAGACAAGGAGAACACAAAATAACTGACAATGTTGAAATTTCTAATACCTTTAATGTATATTTTACAAACATAGGAAAACACCTTGCAAACCAAATAAAAAATACCAGTAATAAAAATCATAGTTATTATTTGACAGAAAGATCTGAAATGCTTTTCCAATTCCAAGAAATAAACGAAGAGTCAATTCTCAGAATAATTGACAATTTCTCTGCAAAAACCAGTAGTGGCTGTGATGGAATTATTTTAAAACAAATAAAATATTTAAAATTTATTTTAATAAAACCCTTAACATTACTTCTTAATCAAATATTAAAAACTGGAATTTTCCCAGATAAGATAAAAATTGCAAAAATTATTCCTATCTTTAAAAATGATGACGAAACATTATTTTATAACTACAGACCGATATCTCTGCTACCAGTAATCTCTAAGGTTATCGAAAAAGTTATGCATAATCAGATATATTCATATTTTACTGAATACCAACTTTTTAATGCTAATCAGTACGGATTTAAATCTGGTCACTCAACTGAATATGCCATTATGGAAGTTATCGACCGTACAATAATCGCACTGGATTCTAATGAAACACCCATTAATATATTTTTAGACTTATCAAAAGCTTTCGATACTTTAGACCACTCAATTTTATTAAGTAAATTACATTTGTATGGAATAGGCGAATCTGCCTTAAAGCTAATGGAAAGTTATTTGAAAAATAGACAACAGTACGTTATTTACAACGATACCATTTCTGAAACCCTGCCTATTACTACAGGAGTGCCACAGGGTTCTATACTGGGCCCACTTTTGTTTTTAATTTACATAAATGATTTACCAAAGTTAAGTGAAATATTTAAATACGTAATGTATGCGGACGATACAACTTTATTTACAACAATCCAATCTTTAAACATATGTCCAAAAGACGTCGAACAACATTTAAATACAGAATTAAACAAGGTAAATGAATGGCTGAAAATAAATAAACTGTCTTTAAATACAAAGAAATCCAAATATATACTACACAAACTAAGAAACAAACAAGTTAACAATTTCCTGCTTAATATAGATGTACACAATGTACTGTTATTACTATGTCTGATGTAGTTGTAACCATCTGCCAGTTTTCAAAGTGAGATAACTTTTTATATTTTGTTTTTGAGATTTTGACATCAATTATTTGGTAATATAATTCAAATGCTTGTGTAACCGTTACTGCATCTGATAGTATGCACTTGTGTTGTTATCATTTTATTAAAAGTGTTTAAGTAAGCCAAATATACTTTGTTGAAAATTAATTAAGGGGGTGGCTGCTACAAGAGCGACCAATAATGGTCTTAGTGGCAGTCTCCCTGACCCCTGTTTATGTTTATCTACAGCTACCTGATAGTTCATGATTAGGATGTTGCTAATTGATTATATCATACATTGATTGTTTTTACTTTTATGTTATATATTCTACTTTATAATACATGTATTTAGTACTTATTATCTTAACACATATTCAGTATTTCATAATTGAGCTGCAGATAGTTATGGGTTTTTGTTAATGATACCGTTTTTGTTTTTACATGTGGGTCAAATAAACACTTCCGATTCCGATTAAATAATAAGTTACTTCTCTGAAAATAATAGTTTCATCAAAACACTCCATTGAAAGGTGAAAGTCTCTATGCTGTGACATCTGCAGTTTATCGTTTTTAGTCGCTAGGTGGCACCACTCATATTAAACCTACCATTCTCACCTCACTAGATGGCACCACCAACAAACTCCTTTGTTCTTATAAGCGAGGTGGTGCCACTATTTGCTCTTAAAGTCTTAACACCACAATTGAAGCATTCTCAAGCTTTCTTTTTTAGTAAATTTTGTATAACACCTTGAATTTTTGCGTTTCTATTTAAAAAAACTGAAAGATTATTCGTCATGATGGAGTAACTTAACTGAGAGAATTATTAAAAACCTTATCTGCTATCCATTCCACAATTTATTTGTGATGCTTAACAAATAAAATGTATTTTTTTTGTAAAACTGGTGTTCTTGCAAACCAATTTTCCTGTATCTAAAATACAGTAATCCAGTCAGACACTATAGGAACAAAAGAATAAATAACCCTATGTGCCATATGTTACGTTATACATTACAATTATGTCTCTAGCATGTGCTATATAAATCTGTTAATTATGCACAGGTGTCTGTTATGGCCTTACAGTTGCAGATGTATTCAATTTAAAAAAACTTGGGAGACATAAACCATGTTCGGTTAAACCTAGTGCCTACTACTAAGGTTTAATTTTACCCAGTAATACAGTTTGGTTCAATAATGCAAACTTATTAAAATTACTGTAACATGCAAATATGATTACACACTGTCCAGGTGCGTGCAAATAATTACAGACATTTGATTAAGATCATAACTGTTATCACTGGTAATTTGTAAAGTTGAAATAAAACAACTGTAAAATTGATTATACCGGGGTAGACATGTTGTGGACATTACATGCTGTGATTCCTGCTGCTCTAACACAAAGAGAATAGATTTTAATTAAGCTTGGAGCTAGATCATTTCAAACAAGTGGCCAACAAGGATTACTGTCCTGGTTTTTTATGCAGTGCACTGTGTCATTTTAATAAAAACGATCGTGCAAGACCACAGCTTGGCCGGTACATCCGTGCGAGACTGGCATGTCACAGAACTCCTAAGGATGGTAGTCACTCTATATCTAGGGAACTATCTCACGGTTTGTCAGATGTGGTTACTTTATGGTGGGTCATGTTTACACTACTATAAATCAGTGGTGTATTTGTTAAACTAACCAGAACATCTGACTGGCATGTCAGATATGCTGACCTGACACAGTGCCTTCTTGTGACACCCTAACCCCTACCCCATTTGAAAACAAACAATTATGTGTTCTGCTTCAAGTGATTACCACTGACACACATTCTGTGATTCTGTTTTGGGACTTCCTGGGTCTGCAATGTGACCCACTAACCTGCCTAGGGGATTTCAGAAAATTAATCTCACAACACTGGCTTAACATTAATTATAGATAATTAGAGCATAATATTTCCTGTGAAGCTAATCACTACAGGCAATGTTGGCCTTGTAATCTATGATTAATGTAATTCCTGGACTGAATGCAGCAGTTTGTTGATCGTTTTTCAGTATAATCTTGTTTAATTAATTCTTCCTGTTAATTTTCTCCCCAGACATGATTGCTTTGACAATGTACCAGTATTCAGCCAGAAATTCAGGTGAGCTACGTAATGTTACATAGATAACTGTAAGTCAGGAAGTGTTTTATAAAAGGAGAACACTGTTGATCATTGATAGTTACAAGGGAAAAATAGGTAACGAACCTCCAAATACAATATCAATAAATGTCAAATCATATTATGATATATGTATATAAGACTATTGTTGGATTTCTACTTAACTTGAAATAATTTTCAAAATGGATTATATTTTGCTACATATTGTTTACAATAATTATGTTTTACTTAACACAAGCATGCATACATATAATTATATACACACGCATACAAACACACATTTTAAGCTAGGTTTAGAGCTCTGTAAAACAATACCCAACCACATTTTTAATGACCAAATATCAGGACCAGTTTGTAGGTTTCAAATCTGTCATTCCACAAAAAAAGTTAATTGGAAAAGAACAGCTGTGTTTGCTTTTAACGATTTTGTGAGACAAATATGGTGCATGGGTGAGGAAAGACTGTCAAAGAAAGCCTGGAAAAGAGAAGCACAAGATGGTGTCAGGCAAGATGTAGAAGGGCAGAGATGAACAGCCAATAATGGGATAGAATAGGAGAAGAACAAGATAGGCTGAGAAGTGTCTTCAAATGATGTGGTAGAAGGAGAATCTAGGAAGACCAAAATTAAGATGGCAAGACAGTGTCAAGAGAGATGTCGAAGGACAGAAATGAACAGAGCTACAAGTAGGAGAAAATTGCAGAAGAGAGGTGAAGACGTATCATGGAGAGGGCAGTGGTATGATTCCAACCCCTCAAAGGACCAGAATTGTGTAACTCACCTTTGCTGCAGCCTTGCGTTGTGACGTCCTTCGCCACGTGAGCAAACAAGATCATGTTGACCTCCTTCAGCTGTTTCTCGAGTGACTCCAGGTCACTGGTACGTGCTGCAACTGTAGTCTCGAGCTTCGCCAACTCTCCCACATCCTCCTCTGTCAGTGTCCGCGTCGACTCATGCTCAGCCAACTTCTTATTCAGTTGTTTCTGCAGCTCAGAAATCTGCTGCAGTACTTTGATGTCTGCATACTTTCTGGCTTCGTCTTCCTCGTTCCTTTTCTGCCTCGCTACCTCAATGTCATCGTGCAACCGCTGGATCGTGTTTTTGTGCTTCAATTGTTCCACCTCGCAGCATTCTAGTCTCGAGCGTACGGCTGTCGCTTCTGATTGGACGCGCTCGTTTCGCTGTGTTTCCATCTGTACTTTGTCCTCCCAGCTGACCAGCTCCAGATCTCCGAGTTCACTGTCCACCTCCTTGCCTCGTGAATCCAATAGAGAGAGCTCGGCAGCGATGGCCTTTGACTTGGCCTCGTGTTCCCTCTCTTGCTCCTCCCAGCTGACAATCTCTGCAATATTCAAAAGTGAGTTTCAAGAAAGTACACCAAAAGACAAGTTTTGTTAATAATATTGGGGCACCAAAATCCTCAGGAAACTGTGCTAAGAGGTGCAACAAACCTGAATTATTAAGCAATATGTCATCAGGACTGATGGTCTAGGAAACAATGGATGTTATACAGACACTTTTCATGACTTGAATTATAGAAACAGTTTGATCATTGATATTAAACAGTAAGCTTTTTTAAATGTTTGAAACAAAGAATTGTTTCTGCTTGCCATCATATTTTTTTTATACAATTTCCATAGTTTTGTCAAAATACTATGAATTATGAACTTTACAAATTATTTGTCTAAAATATGCGATATCCAATAAACATATTGCATAGTGAATCGGGACTATTTTCAAATGTTTCACACATAATCTAGGTTTTACTTACTTTTTACTTAATTTACAAAACAGATAATTTCAGAATATAATTTATGAGGAAGCTCTTGTTGAAAATAAAATGTTAGTGAGTGAAATGTCCAGTCAATGAGTGCTCCCATTCCCACTCCAGTCAATAAGTGCTCCAATTCCCACTTCAGTCAATTAATGCTCCCATTCCCAGTCCAGTCAATGAGTGCTCTCATTCCCACTTCAGTCATTTAATGCTCCTATTCCCACATCAGTTAATGGGTGATACAATTCCCATTCCAGTCAATGAGTGCTCCCATTCCCACTCCAGTCAATTAATGCTCCCATTTCCACCCCAGTCAATTAATGTTCCCATTCCCACTCCAGTTAATGAGTGCTCCCATTCTCACTCCAGTTAATGAGTGCTCCCACTCCAGTCAATGAGTGCTCCCATTCCCACTCCAGTCAATGAGTGCTCCCAAAACAGTCAATGGGTGCTCCCATTCCCACTCCAGTTAATGAGTGCTCCCATTCCCACTCCAGTCAATCTCAATGGGTGCCCCATTACCATTCAAGTCAACAAGCACCCCATTCCCACTACAGTCAATGAGTGCCTCAATTCCCATTCCAGTCAATGAGTGCTCCCATTCCCACTCCAGTTAATTAGTACTCTTATTCACACTCCATTCAATATCTAAAAGACATAGTAGTTAAACTTAATTCTTGCCAAATTTAGCAAACACAGAAAGAAATAATTGCTTTTAACAAAACATCTATGCCTTCTGTAATAATATGTGACAGTATAATTTAATTAAGCACTATCGTATTGTAGTAAAATGATTCCCATCAATTGAGCACAATATGGTACCCACTTTTAGATCACACCACCTGGAATAATCCTACCTGAGTCAAGTGCCGAAACTTGTGCATTCTGTGCTTTTAACCTCTCCTCATTCTTCGCTATAAGTTTGACTAGTTCGTCCCCCGCCGCCACAGCGCCGGGACTACTTTGCGTGTTCTCATTGGTCACACTTCCATTCACTTGAATCAATGTCCGAGAGGAGAAGGTATTATTCTGAACGTTTGCTTTATCGATCTTTGGCACGGATGTATTTTCGCTACTGTTTTGACAACTGTGGTGGTGTCGTGGCGCCACATGGTCTGAGTCTTCACATGGACTAGTTGTTTTTGACGATGATGATGACGACTCGGGCGAACGTATCAACAGTTTGTTCTCCAGAGTGACAAAAGGAGACACTGCAAAAACACCAGGGGGAGTTTTTGTATGTGTGTTGAAACTCGCACATGATGACGTTCCGGAAGAGCTGTGTGACGTCACCGAACTGCAGCCGTCCTCTAAGCTATCGAGGGACGAGTTCTCTTGAGACAGATCGCGTTGATGGTGGAGCAGTACACTTGAGCCCGGCAGTGTCGCACGCGAGTGTGCCCCGCTGAACGTCAACGCTTTCTTGACACCTGACCGACATCCCCGTCGCAACTGACATGGAGGCGGGGTGAACGTGTGTAGGTATCGTCCAGAGTGATTACGCGTGGATCGTGCATGACTGCGCACGCTCAGTGAATGGCGTAGAATCAGCTGCACATCGTTGGCATACTCGCCCCACTTCTGTAGCGCGTTCAAGGGGTTCTCAGATGGCGCGAGCATGTGTTCATTATCGCGCCACTTCTCAATGAGTGTAAACCGCCCTATTTTTCCAGTGGCATGTGCCAGTGCGACAACGACGTCCTGACATGTTGTGTTGTCAGTGACACCACAAACTATCCGCTGCATGCCCTCCACCCACACTTTCAGCTCCATGAAAGCAGTGGTGGTGTACACGTCGTTGTTTTAACCCAAACTCACAAATCCGATCACGGTTTCACATGTAGCACTTATGCACCAATTTTGCATCCGTAACAAATTCTATCAGGCCTTTCTATCACATAATTTCCTTTTTGGTTATGTTTACTGATGAGTACTCCCCGCAAAATCCACGCCGAAAGATCCTCACAATGTGATGTATATGGTATAAAATAATCCAAGTATCAAACAGGTTGTACGGCCTGTAGAAGTGCCTCTGAAACAACAACCTGTCAGCTGTATTCACACCACGACAAATGGCACACATTCACTCAGTGTGCATTGAGCGGCTCTGGTTGTGTAAGACTTTCTGAGAATCAGTTCAGTTGTAACAAGTGCCAACTAAAACACATAAATCCAGTGATGCAGCACTGTTTTTGCACACCCCCACTGAAGCCTTTCCAGTTAAGAGATGCAGTAAGAAATCTCAGAAGCAGACGTTCAGTTGGCAGGAAGTTCTTGAGATACTGTGTCTCGAATCACATTCAAGATGCTCTGATTCCGATGTGATGTCTAATTTCAATGTTACACCTGACATCTGATTTCTCTGTCTTTCAAGTAACACAAGCACAGTGTGTGTCTGTAAATCAACAACCAATGACATCACCCTTTGGGTGTTTAACCAGTCTTGAGATCGTGCTTAACAAACTTTCCCATCACCGAGCTGATTAATTCGTTGATTAGCAGGTAATTAAGCACACCTGGGCTTGATCTTCATCGAAACGCAACGTCTGAATGTTTAAACGCATGGAGCTCCGCCTGTCATTCCTTAGATAGCTGCAAAAACCTGTGGAATCCCAAAGGTTTTGCAGTTGATTTGGTCGCAGTCTTAACAAATTACGTCCTACTCAATGTAGGCACTGGAAACGGTTGTAATCGTTCGCGTTGTCATGACAACTGACAGTAGCATAGCAGAAGGAAGCTTGGGGCAGTGGCGGAGTGCTGACATTCCTCTACCCTCTCAGGGAGTTGTTCCGTGCTTGGTGTGTGCCCTGGGATAGAGGGTATTCCAGAAGGGTTCCTTCCCTGTAATCACCATCTGTTTCTCTGAGGATCTGAAACAAAACAAGTTGTTTTACCTGTAGTAAGAAAAGACACTGACAACAAGTCATAGGCCTCAACAAATTGAACAAATCCTGAAATGTGTATAATAAATGATTAATAAAAGTTCCACTATCTATGGAGAAAGATTACTGGAAGAGGGCTTTATAAAAAATTATTATCAAAACTGGAAAGTAATGATTTGAGCTAAAAACATATAAATGAAACAAATTAAAAAAAAACAGACTTTCCAAGCTTCTGCATCATGCAATGTCTTTTGTTGATTGATCTAACTAAACTTCTATGGTCTGACTTTGAACTACCACATAACAATCAACAACTGTTTCTCAAACTGTGTGAAACTGATCCCTGATTAATCACCATTACGTACTACAGTGGAGCCTGTAGCACAGTGGTAAGAGCTTCGGACTCTCGACTAAGAGAACCCAGGTTCAAATCCTGTGCGGCGGTGTCAAAATTTGGGCAAGTTCGTTTACTCTACATTGCTTCAGTTCACTCAGCTGTATGAATGAGTACCTGGCTATAGACAGTGGTGGATATTTTTGTACGAATAGTCTTTGTGCATTAACTGCAGCATGGCTGAATGCTTTCCAGAGAAGTCAAGATGGTGTTTGATTGAACAGGTCTGCCAGGGAATAAAGTGTAAAGCACTTTGAGCAGTCCTGAGGACTGGATACTGCACTATATAAGAATTGACCTGTACATTATTTGTTGATGCAATCCTTACTGACAAGACCCGTACTATTATGGTATTAAGCTATCAACACCCGCCTCCCTGACATTGTTCCACCTTTCAACAATCAACAACCGCACACCTTACTCTCTCAAGAAACTACTCAGCTTCTCACAACAACCCTGTCAGAACATAAAGTGTCCATTTGCACCCTCCCAACCCCAATCACTCCACTCACCCCCACAATCATTCCACCCTACCCCAATCACTCTACTCACCCCCTCCCCACCCCAATCACTCCACTCACCCCCTTCCCTCCCCAATCACTCCGCTCACCGCCCTCCCCATCCCAATCATTCCACTCACCCCACACCCATCCCAACCATTCCACTCACCACCTTACCCCAATCACTCCACCCACCCCCACACCCATCCCAATCACTCCATTCACCACCTTACCCCAATTATTCCACTCACCCCCACACCCATCCTAATCATTCCACTCACCACCCTACCCCAATCACTCCACTCACCCCCACACCCATCCCAATCACTCCATTCATCCCCTCCACACCCCAATCACTTCACTCCCCCCTCCCCACCACAATCATTCTACTCACCCCCATCCCACCTCAATCACTCCACTCACCCCCTCCCCAATCCAATCACTCCACTCACCCCCTCCCCACCCCAATCACTCTGTTCACCCCCTCCCCACCCCAATCACTCCACCCCACCCCAATCACTCCACCCCACCCAAAATCACCCCACTCACCCCCACACCACCCCAATCACTCCACTCATCCCCTCCCCACCCCTTCATCCAATGCAGTCAAAGCTGGGTTCCAATGAAGGACAATGGGCCACTTCTGCCTGTGTGAAATGACCACCTATAGTTCTGTCTTAAGTTACTAATAAGAACCATGGTGGTAACAGACACATTCCACCCAACGGGTCTGGGTGGTTTGTTTAGGTTCTTATCCAGATGTAGATATCTTAATCAAGCTACTTCAGTGACAATCATTTCTTATAATCAATTATTACCACCAGAGCATGTGTTTTGAGTTTGATATTGTTGTTGAAGACTCCCAGAATGCTACGCAACATCAACATTAACATGACTTCTTCAATTTTATTTTTTCTGTCTCATTACAGACTTTTTAGTGTGACTTGAACCTATCTCATAATGGTTTATAACCACTACAACCTGTTAAGCCTGATTGTACATATCATCAGAAAAACTGTTAAATTAGTTCTGTCAGGAGGCAGTCAAAATGTTGCAAACTGCAAATATGGCACACCTACATATATATATATTATATGTATATATATACATATATATATATATATGTATATATTATATATATAACAAGGCATTTACTTTCCCAAACTAATGACCAAAGTCAATTAATTCATTTAAAAAGATACTATAACATAACCAATTCCTAGAATGCCAGATTAAAGATAAATACCAGAATAACATAACTTACTCATAAGTTTACATCAATTATTGACAAACATAATGAAAACACACTTCTGCACATTGCATCACGGGCCAAATTATATTCACTGATAATATGCTAATTTAATCCTGTATATAACTTTAAATTAATCACATCATGGTACAGACATTTATACCTTTATATCATCAAGTTTTGGACAAGAATGTCTTTTCAAATGGCAGTACCAGTACTGTGTTAAGCCTCTATTGCCTGATGTAACAAAATGTATTGGTGCACACATCCAGTGGGGTAATATTATGTAACAATACTGGGGCTGTGTATTAGATATCTAAACTCTGTTACATAACTTCCACCCACAGCAAGTGTTAACAGCTTTGTTAATTCCACCTTAGGCAATATTATAAGTGGAGTGGCTGGGGTGGGCAATTCTTGAACTACTTCCCTGGCTACAAGTTGTCACTGACACCGTCATGTAGGGCCCCCTATTCACTAGCACATTTAACAGCACAGTCATGTATTTAAAAGATATATAATGTGTGTGATATTACAACCTTTCGTGTAAGACCAGATTCAGTGTACAAGATTGTTGGCATTGACAAAATATTTCCATGTGATATATTTGCAAATCATTCCGGTTCCATCTGAGTATTATGAACAGAAACTTCCAGGGGTAACCAACAAATATTGTTGAATAACTGAATTGAAAATTAATTTTATCTTACCTATTACATCATCTTTTTCTATTCTTGTTTTTAATTCAATTAATAATTACATTAAAGTTAATTCATTGTTAATTTGTTTCTTGTGTTGGGTGTTACTTTTATTTTAAATGATATATGCAGTGTGTATAAAATTATTTTTACATTTTAATTAGTTTCAACACTGTTTTTATATATTTTTTGTACATTTTATTTAATATATATAGAATTATTATATGTAAAGCAAACTTTCATTGAAACCGCACTATATAGATACAAATAAATTTATAATTATTTACTGTTATTATAATGTTGTGCATGCATAAAGTTCAAAACTTTGTTTCCACCATTGTCTATAACCAGGTACTCATTCATCCAGCAAAGTGAAGTGGAGCAATGTAGAGTGAAGAAACTTGCCCAAGGTTTGAAATGGCAGCACAGAATTCAAACCCGGGTTCTCTCAAAAGATAGTTTGATGTTTTGGTGCTGCGTCATCATGCTCCACATATCTGGCAGTAAAGTAGCTCCAACAATGTTTCCCTTTTGTCGTGTACAGTCTTACAGCCCTACTGTGGTAACAACACATGCACAAACTAATACGACTGACAATAATAATGTTATATCAAGAAGATTGCTTCTGGTATGGCATTCTGCCAATTTAAGAATACAAAGCACATAGTTAGGCCCAACAGACGTAATATTTAGCCCGTCATATCTGGGAATATGCCAGTATATATATATATATGCTACACTAAAGAGCTCCTTTATAATGACGCTGAATTAAGATACGTACCCATGTTATCTCTCTATCATAACATCAGTGCACCATTTCCAAAGGTAAATATCTGCAATCACCCCAAATTTTGGTATCTCGTAAATAGGCTACTTAAGCTGGGGAATTTTGTTTAGTAACACTATATAGAGTATAGTAAGTGTATCAATGATACAGTGGTCCTGCTACAAGCTGTATTGTATTCTAGTCTAGGTTGTTTTAGCACATTCTAGTAACTGTCTTGTTTACAAGTATGGAGAGTTCCGTGACCACACAGACTTCTTTCAAAAAGTGTGATTAATTTTGTTAACAAGATTGAACAAGTTAGTTTTTTTTCAGATTGTCAGACACATTTAGTAATGCTGGCACTGATCATGGGCATTAAAGACGGGCAATGAGGTTGGGCTTTAAAGATGGGCACTGAGGTTAGGCTATAAAGATGGGTGATGAAGTTGGGCTCTATAGATGGGCACAGATGGTGGACACTAATGATGGGCACTGAAGTTGGGCTCTAAAGATGGGCACTGAGGTTGGGCTATAAAGATGGGTGATGAAGTTGGGCTCTATAGATGGGCACAGACGGTGGGCACTAAAGATGGGCACTGAGGTTAGGCTCTAAAGATGAGCATAGGTGGTGGACACTAATGATGGGCACTGAGGTTAGGCTCTAAAGATGGGTGCTGACATTGGGCTCTAAAGATGGGCGCTGATGTTGGGCTCTAAAGATGAGCACTGAGATTGGGCTCTAAAGATGGATGCTGAGGTTGGGCTCTAGAGATGGGCACTGAGTCTGGGCTCTGAAGATGGGTGTTGAGGTTGGGCTCTAATGATGGGTGCTGAGGTGGCTCTAATGATACGCACTGAGGTTGGGCTCAAAATGTTGGCACTGAGGTTGGGCTCTAAAGATGGACACAGAGGGTGGGTAGAAACTGCTGACTTCTGTTATAACTACACACATAACTGACGTCAATGGTAGATAGGCTAAACACCATAAATGGTACTGATCACATATTATGCACTACCAGTAGAGTTTTTGTCCTGCAGAAAGCATGAATTTATTTTGGGGACCCACATTTCCAAAAACCCTTACCATGATCAAACAAGTATTTTAACCTATGGTTGTTGTAACAATAGTGTAAAGTCATGTTGTGGGTTCCATGCGAACTATCTTGCCTTGTCGGAACAAGCTTCAGTCACCTATGTCTCAAGAACACAGTTACACGAACAAAGCTCAAGCACATTCAGGAATGTTGCATGCTATGAACATTGCACTTTATATACATGTGTACTTTGCTGCAAATTGTTGTGTCAATTTCAAGACACATTTATAAATATAATCAACAGTATTTCAATCAAAAAGTGCCAATACATAGTACATTTTGGGGGGAATTTTGATTGACAGCATGTGTGGATCATAAATATGGCAGACCCATAGGCTAAGGATGGTTGCTCCCACATGAATGTTTTCCCTAAGGCAATATAGTTCTACTATGGGGAAGTACCCCTTGTTCCAATTGAAGGGAAGTAGTTGTATTTGAATTATACAAATTATTACATAACATTAAAACAAATCTGACATTACCCCTCAATCAGGGAACTCTCCAACACAACCCCATTGACACAATAACAAAATTCACCTTTCTTAGCGGTTCTCTTGAGGGCTACTACAGTAGGGCTTATTATAATATTAATGAATATTA
Source organism: Paraescarpia echinospica (assembly GCA_020002185.1). Taxonomy (NCBI): domain Eukaryota; kingdom Metazoa; phylum Annelida; class Polychaeta; order Sabellida; family Siboglinidae; genus Paraescarpia; species Paraescarpia echinospica. Next base: position 35,309,546 of record CM034536.1, read on the forward strand.
TAATATATTATATTAACGAATGTTATATTGTGGCATAATATACAGATGGCAAGGCAGGGTCATTCATAGGCTGCCTGCACTGTGGGAATCATGTAGCTGATAGCAGAAAGGGTTGTCAATAGATAAAACTGGATTAATTAAGCCTCTAAGGAAGTGAAAAGTTGATTGTTAATGTTGGACATGTGGTAGTGGTTTAAGGTATTAGTTGAGTAGTGGCAGGATTAGGAGAGATAGCCATTGGCTAGTTTGAAATAACCAGTAGTCAGAGACAGATAGATATAGGAGTTGTCACACAGAGACAGAGAGAGTTGACAGTCCCACACAGAGTGTATGGTATGCAGCTGGGGGTTTCCCTCCAGCTTGGGCTGGGATATGAGGCTGAGCTGCCATGGTGTCATAAGTTGCGCTGGACTGACATGAGTCAGGGTAGAGAAATAATAAAGAGTAAGATTGCCCAGTGTAGTGTTGTTTATTAGTTAGTCAGGTGTCAGTAATTCTTTACAGTCGGTACCCCCTTGTTGTCGTAGTGTACGAGAGGACTGACACTTTGGTGGAGAATCTGGGTAGGGCAGTAGGGCAGTAGGGTAGTAGGGGGTGTACAGGTGTATAGTATTTTTTTCTCCAAATTCTACATTTATCTAGACTATTTGTGAACTGACATGCAGTCCAGCCAAACCGAACTCCCAGCCCAGCCTGCAACAGTGGATATGATGGAAAAAGTAACGTCAAAATTTGGAAAGATGCAATGCGAAATGGCAGACATGATGGTTGAGGTGCTGGTGCAATGGCAGACACAAGAGATAAAAGATGTTGGTGGCAAAGATGTTGAGATGTGATGCCATGACACAGGAGAGATGTGGTACGAGAAGAGATACAGTGCGAGAAGAGATGCAGTGCGAGAAGAGATGCAGTGCGAGAAGAGATGCAGTGCGAGAAGAGATGCAGTGCGAGAAGAGATGCAATACGAGAAGAGATGCAGTGTGAGAAGAGATACAGTGGGAGAAGAGATGCAGTGCGAGAAGAGATGCAGTGCGAGAAGAGATGCAATACGAGAAGAGATGCAGTGCGAGAAGAGATGCAGTGTGAGAAGAGATGCAGTGTGAGAAGAGATGCAATACGAGAAGAGATGCAGTGTGAGAAGAGATGCAGTACGAGAAGAGATGCAGTGCGAGAAGAGATGCAGTGCGAGAAGAGATGCAGTGCGAGAAGAGATGCAGTACGAGAAGAGATACAGTGCGAGAAGAGATGCAGTGCGAGAAGAGATGCAGTGTGAGAAGAGATGCAATACGAGAAGAGATGCAATACGAGAAGAGATGCAGTGTGAGAAGAGATGCAGTGTGAGAAGAGATGCAGTGTGAGAAGAGATGCAGTGCGAGAAGAGATGCAGTGTGAGAAGAGATGCAGTGTGAGAAGAGATGCAATACGAGAAGAGATGCAGTGTGAGAAGAGATGCAATACGAGAAGAGATGCAGTGTGAGAAGAGATGCAGTGTGAGAAGAGATGCAGTGTGAGAAGAGATGCAATACGAGAAGAGATGCAGTGTGAGAAGAGATGCAGTACGAGAAGAGATGCAGTGTGAGAAGAGATGCAATACGAGAAGAGATGCAGTGTGAGAAGAGATGCAGTGTGAGAAGAGATGCAGTGTGAGAAGAGATGCAGTGTGAGAAGAGATGCAGTGCGAGAAGAGATGCAGTACGAGAAGAGATGCAGTGTGAGAAGAGATGCAGTACGAGAAGAGATGCAGTACGAGAAGAGATACAGTGCGAGAAGAGATGCAGTACGAGAAGAGATACAGTACGAGAAGAGATGCAGTGTGAGAAGAGATGCAGTGCGAGAAGAGATGCAGTATGAGAAGAGATGCAGTGTGAGAAGAGATGCAGTGCGAGAAGAGATGCAGTGCGAGAAGAGATGCAGTGCGAGAAGAGATGCAGTGCGAGAAGAGCAGCTGGGGGTTTAGTGTCATAAATTGGTCTGGACTGGCATGGGTCGGGGTAGGATGTGTACTGGAATAATAGAGTAAGATTGTATAGTGTTGTTTATTAGTTAGTCAGGTGTCAGTATTTTTTTTCAGTCAGTACCCCACTGTTGTCGTAGTGTTCGAGAGGACCAACAAATTGGTGGAGAATCTGGGTAGGGCAGTAGGATAGTAGGGTAGTAGGGGGTGTACAGGTGTATAGTGGTGTAGTATTTTTTTTTCTCCAAATTCTACATGCAGTCCAGCCAGCCAGCCAAACTGCAGTTCACTCCCAGCCCAGCCTGAAATAGATATCTGAATGCTGATACAAATCGTAATTATGATAATATACAAAGAAATTTCATAGACAACAAAAAAGCATATGCCAACCAAATTAGTTAAATTTAATAAATAGAAACATAAAAAAATCAACATAGATTACTGAAGGATTACTGAATTCAATTCGGTATCGAGACAAATTATATAAACAATTAAAACTAACAAACCCAAATTCGCTAAATTACGAAACTATTAACATTAATCTCAAAACGCATATTACGATATTAAAGAAAAACTTTCGTGAAGCAAAACAAATGTATTTCGAACACAGTTTGAATCTATTCAGAAATGAGATAAGAAACACTTGGAAAACTAATGAATTTCCCTCAAAAATAACCGACACAGCATGAATTACCACTATTTTTATTGATAACAGTATCAAACTAACAGATAAAAAAGATATTGTTTTAATTTAAATTTAATAAATATTTTACAAATATAGGTCCCTCTATAGCATAAGATATTAAATATGCAGGTAACAAAACCTACAGTTCTTTTCTAAATATACACTGTATACAAATAAATTCTACTTTTACTTTTGAAAATGTAGATGATGATACTGTAAAGAAAGTTATACAAAATCTTCCCACTAAAACAATATATGTGAAAAATTATTTCTTACAAAATACGATTATATGTGCACACTATCAAACTGTTATACATGTCAGCAAAACATATAATATCGATTACAATGACACTAGCTTAAGAGTGTATACATGCAACATGTACATACAAAACAAAAAACAATATACTCGCATGCACGAACGCACACACGCACACGCACGCACACACACACGCACGAGATGGACTTTATTGTTGTTAAAAAAGACCTATGTTGTTATTAACATAAATGGGTGGCTCCTAAGAGTCCTATGATAGCAACATTTTGTCTTAATAGGAGTCACCGACCCAGTCTGGTATATATTATGTTTCAAATATATTAATTATTTTTGCTCAGCAAATTACTGACTTACATACGAATGGTGTATCATGTGTATATGTATATTTGTGTTTGTATATGTTTTATACAATGAAGGATGACAAAAATTTACTTTTTATATCATGTGGTCAATAAACTTCTTTGTTCATTTGTTCATTTGTGTGTGCGTGCGTGCGTGTCCATGCACTGTGTATGTGTATGCAAGCTCGTAGGTGTGCATGCATGTATATATTACATATATATTAATAAATACAGTATATATATATTTATACATTATATAATATATATATTTAAAATAATATATATACTTGCAATGTGTAGAATTATTATAATATATGTATACACTTTTATTTTATATTTACAATAATTATTTAAAAAAAATACTTTGTTGGTAAAAAATTATTGACATGCAGTTGAGTTTAAGAAGAAGAATAGTAAATATTAGGGTAGCCGGATAATGAGGGCGGGTCTCATGGTGTGAGTGGGGGCAGGCTAACAAGGAGTGTAAAGGTGGTGAAACAGCATGTCCAGAAGAAAAGAGGCATTAAGACTGACACAAGAAAGGTGGAGGACGATGAAAAGAGATGGGAAAAGCTGCCGATATGGATCAGTGGAAATGGTAAACAAAGCAGTGCTGGAGTAAAAAAACTAGCAGGCCTAACTATTTTATAAAGCACACACAGGGATGAACATAATGACAATAATTATTGTTACAATAGATTGGATTTTTAAACTTCACGGCTCTCACCCACCATCCAAGGACAAACACACTGTAGTGTTGAGTGGGTGTTATCTGCCAGAGCCCTAGACTCTATCAGTGTGAAGAGTGTACTTCAGGTTGAGTATTAACAGTCTCACATGTAAACCACTTGAGGTAGTTATGTTGTCAGCTGGACCACCGCATGGACAAACTGCCTTCAAGGCCAGATGTTTCACATAACAAGATTTAACAAGATTGCCATCCAGAAAATTACTCTGGATGGCAGGTGGACAAGGAAGCCTTTTGGCTTATCGAGAGTCCAATACTTTTTATCTACATGTATCCCGCCTTTTTTAGGTGTGTGTCGATTTTATTTTTAAACATATTCACGCTACTAGCACCAACACAATCAGGAGATAATCTGTTCCATTCATTTACAGTCCTTTGTGAGAATGAGAACTTTCTTATATCTAATCTACACTGCTCCTTTACTAATGTAGCTTCATGTCCTCTGGTCCTTCTATCTTTCTTAACTGAGAAAAAAATGTTTCTATCAATATTTTCATAACCATTCAATATTTTAAACACTTCTATGTGATCTCCTCTCAATCTCCTGGTCTCTAATGTTGTTAAACCACATTCTTTTAGGCGTATTTCGTAACTAAGATACCTCAGATTTGGTATCATTTTAGTCGCTCTCCTCTGTACTCTTTCTAGCATATCTATGTCCTTCTTGCGATATGGCCTCCATGCTTGTATACAATATTCTAAATGAGGCCTCACTATTGTTTTGTACAGCGGTACTTTAATTTTTTCTTATACGCTATATTTCGCCTAATTAATCCAAGGATTTGATTTCCCTTTGACGCTGCAATTCCGCACTGCTCTGAAACCTTCATATCAGCACTAATGGTTAACCCCAAGTCCTTTTCTTTTACAGTAGTACTTAGAACAGTACCCCCCATTTTATATTTTACCTCTTCATTCCCATGACCTGTGTGAAGGCATTTACATTTCCCAAAATTGAACAGCATTTGCCACTTTTCAGACCATTTGATCAACCTATCAAGATCATCTTGTAAATGCTGTCTGTCTCCATCACTTTTAATCCTTCTAAACACTTTTGTATCATCCGCAAATTTTAACACCTTGCTTGTTATATCATCGCCCAAATCGTTGATATATATTAAGAATAATATAGGTCCTAGTACTGATCCCTGTGGTACCCCACTCAATACCGATTTCCAGTTTGAAGTCTCCCCATCAACTACTACACGTTGTCTTCTGTCATTCAGCCATTTTTCTATCCAGTTTATTATACCATTTCCTATGCCATGGGCCTTTAGCTTAAGGAGTAATCTTTGATGTGGTACTTTGTCGAAAGCTTTTTGAAAATCTAAATAGATTATATCTACTGGTGATCCCTCATCTACCCACCTAGTGATGTCTTCCAAAAAATATAACATATTTGTTAAGCATGACCTCGCTTTTAAAAACCCATGTTGAGATGGGTTTATCAAGTTATGTTTAACAAGAAAATCCACCATGTGATCTTTAATTAGTCTTTCTAATAATTTGCAAATCACTGATGTTAAACTCACTGGTCTATAGTTCTCTGACTTGTTTCTCAAACCTTTTTTAAATAACGGTATAATGTTTGCCTCTTTCCATTCTAAAGGAACCACTCCCTCTTCTAATGACAAATTGAAAACTGTTGCAAGCGGTACGCTAATTTGTTCTACAATTTCCAATAGTAGTTTGGGCGGAATCCCGTCCACTCCAGGTGATTTATTATCCTTCATAGCCCTTATTTTCTTAGCTACCATTTCCGAGGTTACAACTAACTGTCCTAAATAGTCTGAATCTGCCCCTTGAACTTAGCCTCTGGTACTGGCAGTGAACTAATATCTTCCCTGGTAAACACTGAACTAAAATACTCATTCAGGTCTTCTGCCATTAAGAATCCCTCTGATATTGTATTTCCAGCACTATCTTCTAAAGGACCGACCTTATCCTGAACTTTCTGTTTGCTTCGAATATACGCATAAAAACTCTTACTGTCATGTTTTATATTACTAGCTAATTTTTTTTCATAGCTTCTCTTTGAATTTCTAATTTCAGCTGTAGCTTGATTAAGTGCTTCTTTATAAATGTTGTAATCTTCATCATTTCCAGTACATCTATATGACTTCCACATCATTTGTTTATACTTAATTTTTCTAATGGCTTCTTTCTATAAGTGTTTCTTTTTAGACCGTTTCCCTTGTTAACATCCATGCTTTCTGTCTTATACACCTGATTACACCAGTGCAACTCAGAACAAATGATGCCTAATGCAATGTCAATAGGATATAATATCTTAGATTAGTAGATTATCCACAATGGTAACATTAACAAAATAATTCCAAGAAGATAATATCAATGCTAAATTTAGAATCTACCTCCAAAAATATAATATTACTATAAAGAAACACAATCAAATTTAAATTTGAAATGTTTCATCTAATAAATGATTACTGGGTGAATGTAAGATTTTGAGGGAACTCCAACATAAAGATGTATGTTATTTCCCACATTTAACAAAGATAATCAAAAAAGTTTACATGTACAGTGTACTACAAAGTTTTATCCCACAAACTCATTGGCTCAGTTTCTGTCCTTGCTGAAGTACCAAGCCAATTATGCACAAAGGAATGCTTTGGTGGAGAAAGATCAATTATTCCGGTCATGTAACCCTCTTAACCAACCTGTCAGGAACACATTAGCATGTAATTACAACAATCGCTGTAATTAAGTTCTGTGTAGTAGCCAATAGCCTAATACTCCAAGGGGTGGGACATGAAACTCAATTGCATACCACTGGAAATGAGTCTAACCTATTGTAGAAACACAAACAGAAATTAAATGGGATTTACTGATTACTTCAGAAAGAACAGGTTTTAACTGCATATAGCTACTCTTTGTATAGAGTTTCCCTATACATCTCATGCCTGTTTTCCTGAGATAAATGAAGTGATTTTATTATACAGCAAATGAACACTGAACAGCTGCCACAATTAAAGTATCTGACAGGAAAACATAATTAACGAGTGCTGGTATGACCTATATAACCCAATGTTTTATCACACCACACATGTTGTAATTAAACATCTGTCACCACATACCCAATGTAGCTAATAAAATATTAATCACATTTATTAAAACAAATGTCTATTTTTACAAGATTTCCAACTTACGTGCTGCATGCTGGAGTTGCATGTAGTACTTAAATTTAGACACAGGCTATGATGGTCACTGGTTGATATATTGTAGTAGGGACAATTTATTTTTTAATGTTAAGGTAATATGTCACAGATGGCGTCAGTAAATAATTTATCCGACACTTTATTAGTGTAGTATTGCACATGTTTAATGGAGATATTCAGTCAGTGTCTCTAGCCCAGCAACTATATTTGAAGAAATGCCAGTCCTCCAAACCAGCACATGTTTGTCTTCAAACAACAATACTTTTAGATGTGGACCACTAACCTATGGCTAGAACAACCTACTGTAATGACTGTATGTACCCAGACACCACTAACCTATGGCTAGAACAACCTACTGTAATGACTGTATGTACCCAGACACCACTAACCTATGGCTAGAACAACCTACTGTAATGACTGTATGTATCCAGACACCACTAACCTATAGCTAGAACAACCTACTGTAATGACTGTATGTACCCAGACACCACTAACCTATGGCTAGAACAACCTACTGTAATGACTGTATGTATCCAGACACCACTAACCTATGGCTAGAACAACCTACTGTAATGGCTGTATGTATCCAGACACCACTAACCTATGGCTAGAACAACCTACTGTAATGACTGTATGTACCCAGACACCACTATCCTATGGCTAGAACAACCTACTGTAATGACTGTATGTATCCAGACACCACTAACCTATGACTAGAACAACCTACTGTAATGACTGTATGTACCCAGACACCACTAACCTATGGCTAGAACAACCTACTGTAATGACTGTATGTATCCAGACACCACTAACCTATGGCTAGAACAACCTACTGTAATGACTGTATGTATCCAGACACCACTAACCTATGGCTAGAACAACCTACTGTAATGACTGTATGTACCCAGACACCACTAACCTATGGCTAGAACAACCTACTGTAATGACTGTATGTATCCAGACACCACTAACCTATGGCTAGAACAACCTACTGTAATGACTGTATGTACCCAGACACCACTAACCTATGGCTAGAACAACCTACTGTAATGACTGTATGTACCCAGACACCACTAACCTATAGCTAGAACAACCTACTGTAATGACTGTATGTATCCAGACACCACTAACCTATAGCTAGAACAACCTACTGTAATGACTGTATGTATACAGACACCACTAACCTATAGCTAGAACAACCTACTGTAATGACTGTATGTATCCAGACACCACTAACCTATAGCTAGAACAACCTACTGTAATGACTTTATGTACCCAGACACCACTAACCTATAGCTAGAACAACCTACTGTATGACTGTATGTACCCAGACACCACTAACCTATGGCTAGAACAACCTACTGTAATGACTGTATGTATCCAGACACCACTAACCTATGGCTAGAACAACCTACTGTAATGACTGTATGTATCCAGACACCACTAACCTATAGCTAGAACAACCTACTGTAATGACTGTATGTATCCAGACACCACTAACCTATGGCTAGAACAACCTACTGTAATGACTGTATGTATCCAGACACCACTAACCTATGGCTAGAACAACCTACTGTAATGACTGTATGTACCCAGACACCACTAACCTATAGCTAGAACAACCTACTGTAATGACTGTATGTATCCAGACACCACTAACCTATGGCTAGAACAACCTACTGTAATGACTGTATGTATACAGACACCACTAACCTATAGCTAGAACAACCTACTGTAATGACTGTATGTATCCAGACACCACTAACCTATAGCTAGAACAACCTACTGTAATGACTGTATGTATCCAGACACCACTAACCTATAGCTAGAACAACCTACTGTAATGACTTTATGTACCCAGACACCACTAACCTATAGCTAGAACAACCTACTGTAATGACTGTATGTATCCAGACACCACTAACCTATAGCTAGAACAACCTACTGTAATGACTGTATGTATCCAGACACCACTAACCTATGGCTAGAACAACCTACTGTAATGACTGTATGTACCCAGACACCACTAACCTATAGCTAGAACAACCTACTGTAATGACTGTATGTATCCAGACACCACTAACCTATAGCTAGAACAACCTACTGTAATGACTGTATGTATCCAGACACCACTAACCTATGGCTAGAACAACCTACTGTAATGACTGTATGTACCCAGACACCACTAACCTATAGCTAGAACAACCTACTGTAATGACTGTATGTATCCAGACACCACTAACCTATAGCTAGAACAACCTACTGTAATGACTTTATGTACCCAGACACCACTAACCTATGGCTAGAACAACCTACTGTAAAGTGTAATGACTGTATGTATCCAAACACCCAAAATAATTCAATTCTCAGCTGTCCAAAACCATAAGGTACATAACAACAATTCACAGACATGCCATGCAAATATTTATGAACACAACAAATGTTTTACTGATACACGTGACTTTTCAATTACATGTTCACATGTGTACAATGGTGTCTGATTTTTGGGTACAAAGAAAAATAATTTTTACAGGTGTCTGGAAACGTAAGGTTCACAAAAATAATTAATTTTGTAGATGTTTCAAAAAACATACATGAATATGTTTTTTGGTACTTTGCAAAGTTGGTGGTCTGGCAGTCCACCAGTTATTAGCTTCAATACTATAACCTTCAGTGGGATAATACCAAAGTGTCACAGATGTACTACATGACTGATGAAGAAAGAAAGAAGGGCAGAATGAAAAAAACAAATTGCCTGGGATTTGTGCACTGAGAGCTTATCTAAACCAGTCAAAACCAACAGACAGATGACTACCTTAGATTTGCATGGTACATGTATTTGAAACCATGAGGAGAAACAGGTGCAAGTAATTAGCTACAACAACTAGTCAGTAGTAAAGACTCCAACTGCCAAACTTACAGTTTGTTTGTCTGCCAAAGTAGGATATAGATATCGGTGCCACCATTGTCATAGAATTCAAGCACATGGATGAAGTCCTACAGGAACATCTGGTAAGATACATACAGATTAAGTGGCAATCAAACAGCAACAGAAAGTCAGAATAAACTCTACATGTGATGGGAATCCTGCTATCAGTCAGTACAAGCTGATTTCTCTTATCCTGCCCCCATGAGGCCCCCAGAACCACCTCTGGAGAGTCTAGCCCACCAATCATCCCAGGTGCTTGCGCAACACTTCTCCTAGTCCTACCCAAAAAACGCCCGATAAGACCTGAGTAAAGCACATATTCCACCTTTATGGCAGCGGGGAAAGAATGTAGAAAATGTGAAGAAAGGTGGCGCCATTGACTCAGCCACAAGCATCACTGCTGTGGCCGTAGACATGGGGTGGCGTAGACGAGATGGCGGCACCACAGCGTGGAACCGCCACAAAGTCACCTCCCTGCCAGATTCCAGCAGCTGTCCAACACCACATGCACCTGCTTGGGCATGCTTCCCCATTAACCCTCTACTTCTCCACTGCCTCACCAGTATCTTCAGCATGGCTGGCAATGGCAGGGAGAGGGTGCTGCTATAGTCAGGTGCAGCTTCCTGTACCAAAATGCCCTCGGTGAGGCGGAGTTTAAGACACCAGTAAGTTCACTGAATCAACAATCTGTACCTGTGTGGTTTCTACTGGTTTGGCAGCTCATATTTCCATGTTTAACCATTTTAGTGCTAACCAAAATTGCACAGACTACAAGAATTGCCAAGCCATTTTTAACACTTGTACATTGTTCTAAACTTATTTATTTAAGTGTTTTGTGTGCAAATATCACCAAGTAAATTAAACATTTTCTGAAAGGGAAGATTATTTTCTATTTGAATCAAAAACATACCAGCCAGATGACACAACATAACTTACTTTCACAACTATATATATACATATATATATATATATATATATATATATATAGATATGCTTACACTGTCATCTGATGCAGTTTGTATGGTAAACAACTAAACATACAACATTTAGTTTTTTTGGTTATGACTTGTGGTTCATTTTGCCGTCTAAATTTTTACAAACCTAGGTGTAATTATAATACCAGGAGCCAAACAGGGCTTTTGTAAAAATTAATCTAATTGGTTAATTTGTAAAGGTGTAACATATATCAGCCAATGCCAATAGATGTGGCAAAAATGCAATTGGTGCATTCGGCTGTGTGGCAATTCTTGGTAAAACTGGTGATTTGCGGGATTAGCTCTTTGGCACTGAAGTAGTTAACAAAACAGCAAAAATAAAATAGGTGAATTTTTATTATTTGCTAGTATTATTTAGTTTAGTGGTCCTGTTTCAATGCTTCCACCACCTATCACTTATACCATCTCTCTCTTGGCAGACTCTCCTGCTCTCATTCTCCACTCCCCTCCCTGTCCTGCCAAATCTCTTTTCACAGAGTGCTCCAATCTCAACTGTGCATCTACCCTCCATTTTGAGTACACGTGCTCTTTTTGTTAGTTGGTCGTAAGTTAAAAACCTTCTACTACTAATAGCAGGAGCAACGGAAACAAATCCAACAGAAGAACAGGCAGAGTATCAATACTGATACTACATTTTGAATTTTTGACCATAAATTTATGGTGTCAAATGTCAACATCTACATTCATACTTATGGGATGCATATGGATATATGGATAGAAAATAAGATTACATACCTGTGTCTGTTTTTGTTCAGATAATGGTCCCTGGAACTTCAGTCTCTCATGTTGTAGATACTGCTGTCAGCGGCTTAGGACGTATAGATGCTGGGGCTCAATGCATCACGGAGGATTCTGTAAACAACAAACATAATTTAGTTACACAACACCTGCATATGTGTAGTTTAAATAAAAAAGTATTACATCATATAAAACAGTTTAAAGTAAATTACAACAAGTTCCTGCAAAGTATCAAAAACTTAAGTTAGATATTTTTTTTATATAAATAAGACCATGTTCATATGTGCACCAAAGTGGCAACAATTCCAATTACAGATTGTTGTGAAAAAATATGACCAATTTCCTTTTCAATTACCAGGTAGCATGATCTACAATTCAGGTCAAATCCATGAAGTCATTCATGATCAAAGCTAAATTTAATAGAGATTATAGCTCCTGCTCAAAGTAAACATTTGTAATTGGTCTGACTACAGAGATCTGAAACTTTGCCCATTATGGAGGTTAGCAGTAGGTGGAAGTCTGCCTAAAGTACCAAAATACATCAACAGGAAATGGAACTGATTTAATTTGAATTGTTTAACTGAATTTTTGTAACTGAAATTGACTGAATGGCAAAGCTTGATGTAGAATTGGATGATCAATAAGACATTGAATGAAAAGAATTATAATCACTTAAACATTACTGACCCATTTTCGACATGCATGTAAAAAACATATCATCAGACAAATAAGACGTTTTTAAATACATTTCTCACAATCAAAATGCGAAACAATACAACTTGCGATGACAACGACACACACCTGTACTCCTGGACCTTCAATACCATCCACTGGAGAAGTCTTGAGGGGCCCGCCCAGGGTATCACATTTGCACAACAACATTGTTGAGACATATACACAAATCCTCCTCCTTTTTCATCCTACCCACCCCCACCCACCCCATCAATCAACATCTGGATATCACACAAATGCCAAACAACTCCTGCAGCTGCTGGGACAGTCTGCTACAGCCCCAGGCCAAACAAAGCCACTGACATCCCCCAACTCTTGTAATCTCCCCAGCAACTGGCTTGGAGAAGGAGGCTGGCAGGAGGGACTGGGGATCACTAGTAGATGAGGTGGGACCACCTGGGAACCAGCAAGAGTATCATCCACACCCAGAACATGTTCACCTTCTATGAAAACCAGCTGTTGAATTACACAGTTGACTTGAAGGGAGCTCAGGCATCTCTGGTCTGATCCCAATCACTGGGCCCCAGCAGGAATTTTTACTCTATCCCAGCAGGAGGGGACAGATCCAAGAATCCACAGCAGGAGCTCTTCCTGGCTCAACACTCACCCAAGGTTCTTGTCCATATAGTTTCTCTTCTTCCATTACTGCTCTTACAGGGAGAATGGGTGAGAAGAGATGGACAAAGAGAGCATAGAAAATAGAAGATGGTCACAGAAGAAGGCCAAAATTAAGATTGAAAGACAGTGAAGCAAGATCTAGAAGGGGCAGATACAAACAGCCAAGAGAGGAAGATTATCACAAAAGACTGAGAAAGAATAAGAGAAATTGTGAAGAAGGCAGAACGGACCGGATGATGTGGACCCCACCCCACTGGGGATCAAAGGAAGAAGAAAGATTACAATCCCTACCTCTTGTGTTTGTGACATATTATGTAGCTAAAGTATTGTCAAGCTGGCTCAATATATACATACATTGTGGGTTAGAGATAAACGCTGTAAGAGGGTACCACTTTGTGAGTCAACAACAGGTTTTTTCTGTTTCCCCCTGTAAAGTAGGATAATTTTATTGGCATACACACCAGGTAGAAAAGACCAACAACGTTTAGTATTCCTTCCGAAAGACATAGGTAAAGTGCAGTGAATGCAATTGCCCAAGTTTTAAGTCTTCCACATTAAATGTCTGTCTCTCTGGTTTTTTTTAAATATTTTGAAGCAAACAGACTCTGCACTTTTGTTCACAAGTCACATGCAAGATGAAGATGGTAACAGTTATCTTATATTTAAGTTATTTATAACTTGGTATAATACTAGTTAATGACATGCTTGGTGACATATGTTGAATTTACCAGTAAGATAAGATCAAAGTGACAGATGAATGCTGGTGGTAGACCCTAACTAGCTAAATCCAGGAGATTAATATTATGGACATTAAGGTCAACAAGGATAGGAGAAGGACACAGATCTCATCAATATTAATGTCTAATGGACATCTTAATGGGACCATCAGTAATTCATGAATATCTACTGAACCATCGCTTGTTTGTTGGGAAAAATGGCAAAGTCACAAAATCGATATTTGTTGGACACATAATATTATATAAGATTATTATACTGACCAAATGAAGACTAGCATGATCAGTTGAGAATCAGTTGTCTATTTGGCAAAAAACACTTTACAGTTCATTATTTATAATTATAATAAAACACATACAATAAAATGCCAGATCCCCAGAATAGTGGCAGAATAATCATATACTGATTGCGCCACTTAACGGAAGAAGAAGAAGACAACATTCTGGTCAACAGCACTTACACTATAACATCAAAACAAATTGTACAAACTTTGTAAAATAATAATTTACACATATAAGAGCATAAGTAATTGAGGGACCATGGAATTTTACGGACAAAATTACCGAACCTTATAAAATAAATACTTCACAGTAAACCAAATTATAGGAGGACCAGGAAATGTATTCAAGCTCTCTGGTTGTACTCAGCAGCTCAAAGGAACAACCACAAAAACAACTGGAAAAAAACAGGTGACCTTACAGGTGTTTAGAAAGTATAAAACAGGTGTCTGAACATCAAAGAACATGTAACTTGCTGTCATAGACTAGGTGACCTGATGTCAGAAAACAGGTGACCCCTCATAGAAGGTGAGCCTCATAGCACAGGTGCCCTGGTATGACAGCACAGGTGGCCTGCCAGGAAGACCAGACATAACAAATGACAAGACAGCATCCAGAGAAACAACTGGCTGCTGGAAGACAGGAAGGGTGCAGCTGAACTGAAAGGTCATATGCATTTATCACTGTCATTGTGTTGACCAGAAAGGTCAGAGAATAAGGGTAATGGGCATTAGGGAAGTGTTCAATTGGCTCTGGTATTCATCCATGATTAACAGCTGTGGCCATTTCTCACCTAGGAGTAAACAGGGAAACATAGTCATTATTGAGGTCTTGGGTCACAAGTAACAAATCACCTCTCTGCACAGATCTTGGGTCACTCATGTGACTTTAGACCTCTAAGCACTGTGGATTTTGGTGGTGAAAACAGGTGCTATCAATACCCACGATGTTACCATATAACCATTGCCAGAGTTACATGCAGGAAGTAGGAAGTGCATCAGTTATCCAGGAGAAAAGTAATGAATGCCACATTGTGGATGTCTTCAAGAAACTGCTGATCAGCAGACTTATTTTAGTCCTGTGTGGGTGCCTTTTAAATTTATCATCTGATTTTAAACGCATACATGTATTCCTCTAATCAAGTCAACAGTAACTCATTAAGTCCCGTAGTGGACAATACCAGACCTTAGCACTTTAAGCAGTAGATTCCAAAAAGATATATCGACACCACAGCTTTTGCCATAAGAAATGTACCCTGCTGCACATCACAAGAAAGATAATTTTGGCCAAGATGAAATAGATTGGTTTATGCTGCTATTCTCGGACCAGACATGATTTTAACAAGACATTTGCTGTATATAATTCTCCAGGATTCAGTAGGCATTACAATTTGATTTACAATAAAGGTACTAAAACAGGAGAACAAAGCAAAAATTACTAAAATGCTACACCCTTCTACCAGATATCTATAAAAAATGATGTATAAACTGTGAATACAATTGTAATATTAAATGAAACATGGTTTCTGTATCATTTGCTGCGTTAAACAACAATTTCCATCTAAATCACAACCCTATGGCATTACAGTGGAAATAAAGAGCCAAGAGTGAAACACAGATGACAGCTGGCTGTTTCTGAGGATATAAAAACAGATTCCATGTAGCAATTACAGCTGCTAAATGAAATAAAACAGTTTGAAACACTAACGGGAGCAGGTAATCTTGACATTAATTGGAACATGATCATTCAGTTATCAGACAAATGTCAACATTTTGTTTCAAGGTTGTAAAATGTAAAATAACACTTTCTTTTTGCTGTGTATGTTTTTGCATCAACTCAGCCAACAGATCAGCTGTGGTGGCAGCTGGGTACAACTGACAAAAATTACTCAATGGTGTGGACAGAAAAATGAGTTTTATGCAATAAGAAATGCAGTGAAACATGTGAGTGGCTTCAGCATGTCTCGTAATGAGCTGGACTGCACTTAGTGAAACAAAGAAAACAAAAAACGTTCTATTATCTAGATGAAGTGTTTGCAATAATTACCCGTATTTAATGCCATGATCATTGTTTCCCCACAAACACATAAATATGTAATTCATCACAGACAAATACGACTTTACTTATATATATATATATATATATATACTCCTAACAGCAGCATACGTCCACCAAATATACATAAGGGACCGCCTAAGGCAGACCGTCGTTTTTAAGCAGACCAGAGCCAGTCTGCAAAAATTTTGACCCCTGGTTGCGAGGACAATATCTTTTATTTAAAAATTTGAACCGTTATTATACGTAGTATACCCAGACGTATAATGATAACAATAATTATTTGCACACAAAAAATATTTTTAGTGATTATGAGATACATTTTCTCGGAGGTTGTATATCCTATCTCTCATAATGGAGCGGTCGACCTATGCTGCCCATAGGCTTATATATATATATATATATATAAAATGAAGCTTACCCAATATAGTGCATGTCTTGATCATTTGATGTAGAAACCTTAATGAGATTCAGTGCAATAACTTGATATAAACAGATCTAGTAAGCACTAGCAGTAGAGATAGTATTATCACACCTTGTCATCCTCTGCAGTGACTCTTAACTAACACTTTTTATCAATCACTACTTGCCTTGAACAAAACAACATACAGCAAACAATGTATTTGGTGGCACTCGTCCAAGCCTTGAATAACAAACCCTGAAGCCAGGACACAAGGAAAGAGAGGTGGAGGGAAGTGATTAGCAATGAACCTAAATATTTGAAACAACTCAGCATTGGAGTAATGAGAGGGGTGACTTGTAAAAGGCAGGAGGAAGGTGTAGTGGGATTTGAAAGGGTGACATAAAGCACCTGGGGTGCTTACCCTGCTTTGAGGTGGGGGCACACAGCTGCCATGCTGATAATGCTTTGCCCTGTGGGGTCAGAGCCAATGACTCATTGTTCATGTCTAAACAATGCAACATTGTTATTCTGTGAGTGTTCATGAATACCATAAAAATGTAATCTTTAATTCTGAAACACAAGTCTGTCTAAGTAGCTGTGATAAATAAACAATCTATGTAAATCATTAAAAAATTTAACATAACAAGGATCCATTTATCACTAATCAACGATGACAGAAATTTCACATGGATTAAATTAATGTGTGGACCTATTTTTGTTACCAGGACCTGCTTCCTTAATCAATATTGTTTAATCACATAATATATTTTTCACCAGTCCAATAGAATGCCTGGTGGTGTATTAATTTCATCAAAGGTCACTGATAGTGAAATGAAAATAGAAAATCTTTTGTAAATAGTGGTACAATATTTGGATATTTACTAGCACATTTGGAGTGATTGATAAAATAATTAGATTAACTGTAAAATGTATCTACAACTACAAGCCATTATTTTGTTCAAAGTCCAGTGATTAAAGCTGTATTTTAATTAGTTTTCTTTTTCTTAAGACAACTAAGAAAGGTGTTTTTTTAACTGAATCTTTGATATTCCTGGGGGAAAGAAAACTACCATTAGGAAATGTCAGGATGGTGACTGGCATAATACACTTTCTACTTTTCTGACATGTATGCACTGATATAACATTGCAGCTGTGCAGAACTTCACCAAAAATAAGCAAAAAACACAATATACAACGGACAACCACTGTGCGAGCATGTGCGTTTAGCTTCATTCAGCCTATGATTTACCGAGTATGGGATTTACACTTCCCAGAATGTGCAGAAGTAAGAGTAAATTCTCCTTAGCCATGGAAAGGGATGACATAACTCCGGCCTTCCAGATGGGCAGAAAGCAAGTAATAAACATGGTTTATGTCCAGGGAGTGCCATCTTATCCCTAGATACACTTTACCTCACAACACCCTGTGGACGATTTACTCAATGTCAGATGTACAGTTCGCTGAGAATATGCGCAAATAACAAACTCAAGGACACTAGCTGTGACACCAGGGAGCAGAACCTTCCCCCCACTGTGGCAGCTGCCTGTTTACAAACCAAGCTAATCACAGCTAAATGTGTCTGTTGATATATTCCAGCTTCATAATGTCCCTGTGAAGGCAGCTGCAAATTGCTGGAAAGAGCTAACTTTCAACAGGCTAGACCCCCAGGAAGACTGAGTGGGAATGCCTCTCCCACTCAGCCAAGTAATTTAGGGCAATCTGCCAAGCCAGGGTTTGGGTTCTCAAGGAGAATTCTGAAATAAATTTATTTACAAGTAGTGCGCTGCATGATAGTTAAGTCAGGCTAGATTGCACTCCACACAAAGAGGTGCAAAATAACACAGCACTAAAAGATCTACTTTTTTGTGATGGTAGAACAAAAAGATGATCTGGCAATGGGGGTTTCAAGCAGCAGTAACAGTATGGAAAGAGGAAGAATTTTTATTTTACAGTATTTAAAAATTAATTCTGGGATTTCATGTTGCGTTTTTTGATGTGAAAAGTTAGATTTGCAGAATAATTGGATTTGAAATAAATAAATAAATTTTAACATTGAAATACAGTTCTGCCGGTAACTTTGGACTAAAATGGTAGATCAGTAGGTTCTGTAACAATTAAAGAAAGTGCAGTAGTTCTATTGCCAAAGCAGTAGACTTCACTCTGCTGTCTGTACACAAAGAGCAGTGTTTTTCCCCTGTGTAAAATGATGGGCGAGGTGGTAGGGGTGGGCTACGCGAGCGCTGCAGGTGCGAAGCGTTGGTAGGCATGCCCCCTTCTGAGATTTTTTAAGACTAGGTGATGTTTTTCTTGCCCTAACCCTAGGCCTTGTTACCATGCTGACAGTGACAGAGTTAGTGACAGTGGTATCATCTGAAGACTGTTTCCCCCTTTAAATGATTATCATATTATAATATTAAGATGTTAAATTGTTGGTTTCTGTTCCAAAGATTATATTTTATTTGTTGCTAGCATGCAATTAATTAAACAGTAATTTCTGGAATGCCACAAAAGTATGTTTCTATTAATCGCAAGAACGTTTCTCAAATTGTATCTTTTATAAAACAGTGTATAAGTTGTTTAATATATCCACATTCTGTGCAAACATATCATTGTCTAGCCCAAGTTATTGATAACTCGTTAGTACACATGGTTTTGGGCAATAGGCGTCTTTTACGAGATATGAACTTTGGTAGTTTATATTTGTAAGTACTTCGCTCAAATCAACTTTCCCAAAAGTTTGTTTGCACAACTTTGTTGGAATATGTATTATATATTTAGCACAAAGATATCTTATGAATCACATTCCTTATTTTGCTAAAAAAAACAGCATAGAACATTAGTTGAATAGACTTGTGGGCACTTGTGTGTTGTGTCGAATCCACCTAAATTTTGTCGTTATAATTTGAGTTTTGTCTAACTTTGATACCTCAGTAAGTTAGTCAACATTATCTTAGGCATATTTGGTTTAAGAATATTGCTTCTTAGCGCCATTTTGAGGCATAAGTAGCGCCCTAGTTTCTATTAACAAACGCTGCAATATCGCTCATTTTATGTGCGCGGTGTGGTAACACACGGCCGCAGTGGCGCAGACTAGCACAAACTGGGTCGTTACTTGGGCTTCAAAGGGACCGGATTCGATAGAAGTCCGGATTCAACACAAGTGCCGACTAGTGACATAGATCCATAGGCATAGTGTCATTAGAGACCATTAGCTAACGAAATTAAGCGCCGCGACCGTATGTCAAATCTGAACGTGAACTCAAATTTGAAGTAAACCACAGATCTCACATCGACGTCTAATAAAACACCATTAGCCATGTGTGTTACTAACAGTAAAATGCATGTACAAAATATATAGATATATGTATAAATGTGTTAACAGAACAATTTAACTTTTATCGCAATCGATAATTGCAGGAAGGTAGAATTTAGGACACGTGAACAGCAAACGCGAACCCCAATGCAATCATTCCAGCTCGTACGATTAGGCTAAGCAAACACAAAATTGTGTTTTGAGTCCTGTTATGCAATAACATAGCCTAATCATGATGTTTGTATACCACAGTGTGGGGTACCGTAATGGACAATATTTTCTTTAATTGGTGTAGGGTATTAGGGGACATCCATAAAGCATGTCAAGCTTAGGCATGGCAGGCGTATGTGATGAAATGTTACATGGGATGGGAGTCGGGGTAACTGTTACATTACCATTTGTAAAATGTTGCTTTGTCGAGCTATTGATATCAGACAGATATAGTGTTTTTTGTCCAGCCAGTTTTGGGGTAGACTAATAAATAGCATTCCAGCAAAAACCAACAATGTTGGCCTACCATGTTTTACAATACTTTTATAGACTTTTATGTTTACATGTAAATAACCAATCAATACAACCACGCAAATACTAGGCCTAGAATAGTAATTATAGAGCATGTGGGCATTTATTAAAACGATCATATTTTAGGAGGTGTGCTTTTTTACATTAAGTATATTTCATACAAAAAGATAGCTATGTCAGACCACACACATCCACGTACCCAGTATGCATATTATAATTATTCAACACATGCCTATTATGGTTATATCGTAGATTCAGTTTACTTTATTTTACTTAAAGATTGATTTTGAAGCAAAAGAAAATTTAAATAAATTATGCTGGAACAAAATAACTTTTGTGCATGATTTACAAATTCCCTCTTTCAAGAATGCTTCTCTGACGTTGGAAAGATTAACATCTGTAACTGCTTGTTTTCCATTATTTCACGAGTGTCCAGAATATGAATTTCTTGAATGTTGTGGGAGGATTCACAAACATTCGTGCAAATTTAGGGAAACATTACATTTTAGAATCTGTGATTCCTCATGAGGCATCTGAAATACAAAAAACTGTTTTGTTGCTTGATCTGAAGTTTAAATGTAAAATGGTTGTAAACGTTGTTTGTTTTTTAATTAAATATGGCGGCGGGAACAGATTGCAAAAAATGCCACAGCTGACAATGATTGACAGCTGGTCAGCCCACATTGCTCAATACAAATTTTTTTCAGTAACAGTTTTTTCAATCAACTGTTTGCATCTAGTCGAGTCGGCAATGTAATTAGGCCATAAATCTACATTTATATATAAAAGATATTTATTTTCGTACTTGACAAAAACGTGTTATGCCAACAGTGCAACATAGCCACATTTTTTTATTACTTCAGGGGGTGATTTAGGGGGCATTCCATTATCCAAGACCTGGCAGCAACTCATTTTTGTGATATGGGGGGTTGGTTCCTCCCACACATGGATTCAAACACTTTAGCCCTTTTTACATAACTAAAAATGCTGGGCTCCCCGCTCTAAAAGTAGACATGCAATCAACAACTCAACTACTTTTATAAAATAAATAAATAAGTTTAGGTTAATATACATTGCGTTTGTACTTATGCAAAATATCCATGTTTGGCATTCATACGCGAAGTCAAACTGCAAATCCTGCCTCTGATTGGATCACAAAAGCAGTGACGTAGAACTCAATTAACTTTGCGGTTGGCGTATGTTTTTGCCGTCAGGTTTGTGCTTATTGTGTTAGCTAATGGTGTCTATTAGCCTGCAAGGCTTTCACTCCCTCCACCATCATAATTTGACATAAACCAGAAATTCAACATCAGCCACACCAGCATTCTGATTTATTGTGGGCGTGTACTGAAACAGTAAAATTGAGTGCAAAAGACTTCTTAGTACAGCTACTGTTTTCTTTGTTTTTTTCTCCGAGTTCCACACCTCCCAAATGCAGTTAGCGTTTGGACGCCATGTTACATGAATGTCTAGATTTCTAGTATGTCAAAACTGCGCAAGTTGTCACCATTGGAGACATCGGGGATCCCACGGAAATATTCCATGATTGGACAACTGACAAGTGATGTCATTCACCAATGGAGTTAATTCCAAGAGGTAAATCCTAACAATGAGCGATGTCAAGATGACTAAACGTTGCTGCTACAAACCTGCGATTTTGCAGGAATATAAGTGACTTTGTGGTGTCATTTCGTGCCGCTCGCCGATGCTGAATATATCACGAAAGAACGAAAAAAATTGGCACACGAAATAGCTACGAGGCGGCAATTTCGGCATATTTTGGGCGAGACAGCATAGAAAAACGGCCAGACGGCCCGCCTCGCTTATCATATATCAGGGAAAACACTGAACGCAGCTTCAGAAGATAAAAAGTTGTCTATGTACTGCATGTATTTTAAGCTCTTAACATATCAATTTATTAGATAGTATCCCAAAATTATTCACTGATTTAATCTAGACTTTGCTGAGGTTTTGATGAGCCAATCACTTATTGGCAGAGTTACAGGAAAGCAATTATTGGCAGTGTTGGAATTCTGATTGAGTTAGTAATGTGAGAGATGAATGCTGGGGTGGAATTGACTACAGGGTAGGGTGACAACTATGAATTGTAAAATTACTTCTTGTATATTTGTCCAATGTATTTACATACCATAAAGTATGTTGTTCCACAGCGATAAGTTTTAACACATACACAATACTTATAAAGTGCAGATTTTGGAAAAGCTCAATCCGTTTATTATTTCTTTATTAACAATTTTAATTTCCAAACAATGGATAATGGTCTTCTCACACAATCAAACACTGATAGACATGTACTAATGTTTATTGTTGCTCTCTAGTTTGTCCCTGAAGTCACCAATATTAACGGTTGATCTTTGTTTTCCTTCTGTCACTAATTCCATTTCACTGCCATATCACCATTCCCAATATATCGACATCAGAATGATTAACAAATATAACAGATGCATTCAGAGTGGAAGATAGAAGGAGGTTAGTATGAAGAGAGATATGGCAGGACAGGGTGAGAGATGGGTGAAATGGGGATAGGACTGGGAGGACGGTAGAGGGTGAGACATTGGGGAAATGGAGACAGGATTGGGAGGACGGTAGAGGGTGAGAGAATGGGGAAATGGAGACAGGTTTGGGAGGATGGTAGAGGGTGAGAGATCTGGAAAATGGAGACAGGATTTGGAGGACGGTAGAGGGTGAGAGATTGGGGAAATGGAGACAGGATTGGGAGGACTGTAGAGGGTGAGAGATGGGGGAAATGGAGACAGGATTGGGAGGAGGGTAGAGGGTGAGAGACTGGAGAAATGGAGATAGGATTGGGAGGATGGTAGAGGGTGAGAGACGGGGGAAATGGAGACAGGATTGGGAGGAGGGTAGAGGGTGAGTGATGGGGGAAATGGAGACAGGATGGGGAGGAGGGTGAGAGATTGGGGAAATGGAGACAGGATTTGGAGGATGGTAGAGGGTGAGAGATGGGGGAAATGGAGACAGGATTGGGAGGAGGGTAGAGGGTGAGAGATGGGGAAATGGAGACAGGATTGGGAGGAGGGTAGATGGTGAGCGATGGGGGAAATGGAGACAGGATTGGGAGGATGGTAGAGGATAAGAGATGGGGGAAATGGAGACAGGATTGGGAGGAGGGTAGAGGGTGAGAGATGGGGAAATGGAGACAGGATTGGGAGGAGGGTAGATGGTGAGAGATGGGGGGAATGGAGACAAGATTGGGAGGAAGGTAGAGGGTGAGAGATGGGGGAAATGGAGACAGGATTGGGAGGAGGGTAGAGGGTGAGATATGGGGGAAATGGAGAAAATACTGAAACAGGATCGGTCATCGAAGGAAATGTAGTAATATATAATATTTAATTATGAATTCATATTACTGACCTTATGATTCTCTTGATGCTATGCTACTGAAATATGTTAGATTAGCTTAACTACCAATGTAATTTTGTATTCTATCTGTGCCAAACTTCTACATATAAATCAACCACAACTTCTATGAGCAGATTTACATCATCTACTCTTTGCGGATGGGTCGGGAGCATTCTGATGCATCCCTTACACTACCTACAAGCCTCACTCATTTGTTCCTAAACCTCTTGTTTAAATAATCCTCTCACTGCCAGCCCCCCCTTCTGAAACAATACATGTGGAAATGTCTCCTGGAAGATCTATTTAAGTTTTTTGTGCAAACTTCAAGAGAACAGACTCATCAGTGTATCATCAGGCTACCCCTCCCCCTGTTTCTTCCTTCCTCCAAACATGTTGGGATCACACCCAACCCTGAAATTGCAATGTGTCACACTTTGAAAAGTTCAACAAAGCAAAGACATACACTACTTCATTACTCATTACGGGAGAAGGTGAACATCATTAATCATTAAAATATAATTTCTACAATTAAACCTTTCTATTTTTCATGGGTCTCGTTCTACAAACATTTTGAAAAAATCAAACTTGATAAAAATCATTGGACAAACTACTAAATTATATTTGACTAGGCCCAATAACAATTTGGCAACAAATGGCAAAAATAATTCCTCCTCTGTACAATAACATTATTAATACCTTTACAAATTATTTTATCAAATGATCAAAGTCGATTCTGTCTATGATTTAAACAAAACAATACTTTTTTATTAAATCGCATCTAGGCCATGTATAACTTAAACTATCTGTGTTACAGTTACAAACTTCAACAATCATAATTTGTAATGAGCTAAATTTGTGTAGATGGAGCAGTGACACATAATGATATACGTTATTGGTATGATCCCTTGAATATAGATAGTACCAACATTTTGACAGCTCCCCTAAAGCACAAGGTGATAGATCCCTGTTCCTTTGATGACAAACTTGTTAGTACGTCACAAAGGCGGCTCTGTGCTATTGTTGCTGCCAGGTATACAGTGTTTACGATATTCCTCAAGAACTATAGTTCTTTCAAAGCATAGCCGCAAATGTTGGTTTTACATCAAATGTACATCCTAGGCATGCAGTGTAAACAATCGTGTTTAAGACATTATTTCCTTCCTTACTAATGTTGGATCAGTATCGTGTTTGTGTTTCAGGCATACTGTATCAATGCTAGTATCCAAGGCTTTGTTTTGTAAAGAGATAAGATTGTATGGAAGATATATATCAGCATTGCTGTCAGACTGGACCTACTGTGATAACCACAGTTTTCATAAAGTTATATAGCGGGTACTTGTGATTATCTTCTGAGATTTGCAACATAATAGCTGTGCTGTTTAGATAATTAGCCAGATACTTTGGGTACAAAAGTAGTCTTGAAAGCAGGAATGGTGCTCATATTAGTATCACACATTACAACCAATATTTTGCCACACAACTCTTTGTGATTTATTCCTTGTTTAGGGATAGGTAAGTAGAAAAAGAGAAGAATTTTGCCATCATCTTTTTGACCATGCTTTCCTCCTTAGCTCTCTGGCATTTTAATCCAACTCTTAACAACTTTAATATTGTACAGTTATTTAATGGTTGCCTAATTTTTTTTTTTGATGTGCCTCTCACTTGAGTTTCCAAGGATTTGGGTGTGAAGTTTTCTTTTTATTATCATTAATACAAAACAGTTGCATAGTCTGCCCTGGGTGTAAACCAAACAACACCTGTATAATGTTAAAGCAGTACACAAATGCACAAGTGTGTGTAACTTGTGACCCAGCCCTGATAGCTGTTATCTTGATATCAGCAATCACCCCTTCCCACCTTCTCCCTTATCTCCAGGACTCCAGGGTAAAAGTCCCTAGCAGCCAAAATGAGTTACTGGCTAGATCTAGCCATAATTATGACCAGGGAGGAGGGAAGACGGATGGCCCCATGGACTTCACAGATGGGTAGTGCTGCAGGCATGTAGCTCTATGAGTAAATCACAACCACCAATACCACAGCTACTTGTTAATTATAAAATAATAATACACAATTACTTTTATTATTATTACTAATTGAAGGGGTATATCATTAACTTACAGTTAATACAATCAGAATGCAAACCAGATCCACCTTGACAACATCAACTTGATTATACAGAACAGGATCACTAATAAGGTTTACAAATAAGCATAATTAACAAGGTAATAACATACTCCAAACGCCACACCACTTGCATTAGTTTCTGGACAGGGTAGCATCCAAACCAGTCTTTAAATATTTCTTGACTGAAGCTGTCAATTAAGTCTGCGATAACATAAATGAGACCAGTACTTAGCTTTCTGCCTTCTTGTTTAAGTTTAGCTGACAGCAGTGAGGATGCCATAAAGAAATAATGACCAGGTACGCAAAATATCCGCTTGTATTCTTGCAATTGGACATTTTGATTTACACATGCTACACAGCTTTGTTGAATCAATCAATTTCCTCTGACGGGTCATATGTCCTTCCTGGCCATTAGCTAACATGCCTCTACCTGTGTGCTGACCAGATTTAATAACAGGTCTTGACTGATAAAGAATGAGCCTAGACTATGTCATGTGCTCGTTTCTACCATCTGTTATGCGATGGAATGGCGTCCAATTTTTGCATGCCACAATAATTACTGCTGCAGGAATGCAAACAATGTTTGCTGTATTATATCAGGGCTCATTAATAAAGATTAGTATCATGAATAAGGTGTATACAAAGTGCTGTCTCAGGTGGGTTGGGTGTGCTTTTGAAAATGATATTGCGACAGAAAGCCCATCAACCACAACATGACACAACATGACGTAAAACGGGCTTCACTGACTTGGCACCTGCCAAAAAGCTTTGTTTGCAAAACTCTGCATAGTCTAAATACATCTGCAACCTTCCAGGAACTGAATGGTAAATGTGAAATTAAGACAAGGTCATTTAGAATGGTGGTATGAAACAACTTAGTTTTTTAATAAAAGAAAAATACTAGGTCAGGCTATATATGTATTATATTCATATGGTTGTTGAATGTGTTTATATTTCATTATAATTGTTTAGTTAACAACCAGCTAGCAAATGTTAGTGGTCAATCACAGGTTTAGTTACTTTCCTAGAAAAACAGTTTCAATTTAATCAAGCAATCACTATAATATCTTAGTCAAGAGATAAAGATACAACTTCCTTTGCATTTGAACTGTTTTTAAATTATGGTATCTTGTAGCAATCATGTATAATCTATGTGTACGCAGATTGTAACAATTATTTGTACCACAATTAGTATACATCTAGTGGTCAAATCAATATATAACTTAGTCTGCATCAATTAAGTTACCGACACTGTTTCTAAAATAAAGTGTCAACATCTTGAAGAATTAGTTTTGGATACAGTAAATTAATGTTAAATGTTGCCCCCAAAACTGTACCCTTCAAAGGAGCCAACAACAACAATAAATTCTATGTACATGCAACCAAATGTCACCCAATCATGGAATAAAACTTCAGGTGGAACAACTAACCACACAATCCCACGATACCATCCTCTATTGGTGTATCCTGGGCTATTTAAGACAGGCTGTGCTGGTGAAATACTGCCAGATGAATTTCACTTGAATGCCCAGTATTTAGTCCAGAATTGAAATAGTGATTTGCTCAATGAAGGAATTAACAGAACTCATAACATCTCTCAATTGTCTGAAGTGAACTGCTCCCTAAACCTATATTTACGTTAGGGACTACGGGTTAGGCCAATAATTATGTCAATACCTTCTAATCCTTAGAGGTTTTAATAAAGTATCAAAAGTTCATTGAGAATAAATAAATAAAAATGTTAGCCCACATGTTACCATCATATTAATAATTATAATAGTCCAATGTTGCATTAGAGAATAAGTCATTGAAGTAAAGCTTATACCACAACTATAACACAAAACACAGTCTACATTAACACAACAACCTCCTACCTTCTACTGTGTCCCTTGTACACCCTCCCCTACAGCCAACAAGTGATCAACTGACCTGTCCACCCTGTCAGAAGGCAGCAGCAGCACTCAAAGTCCGCCCAGAGACATGGAGGACAGAGTGATTGGTGGATCTCCAGGGAGTTCACTATCAGGTCCATGGAGGATTGGGTTACAGGGAGTTGGCAAGGGATCATCATTAGCTTGCTGTATCCAGGCTCAGTCACTTTAGTGTCAGATTAGCTGGCAATAACATGTTGCCTGGGTTGTGGTAACAAGAAATAAAAACTTTCTGTAATACCTGTTCACCTAGCAGGCCAATTACATTACCTACCCTACAATACTGTAGACATGCATCTGTTTGTTAGAACCTTTGTATATCTGTCAACCTGTTGAGGCTTTCCAGGTCCGACACTCCTGTATATATGTTGTGTAACTCCTGGTCTTTCCACAGAGAATAAAATCTTCACAATTGTTGAGTACAATTACAATTTCTTAGATTATAAGAAAGTGTGATTGGAGCTTACTTCTGCAAAACTGTGGCCCCCATGGATGCCACATTTTGGGTCTAGGAGAAGGATAGGAAACCCTACACAATGTCTAAGATCACTGGCTTCTGGTGCCCTTCGGATGGTGCCAAATCCTATGCAACATGGAGTTAATTTTGCTTACACCATTTTTATTACAATATAATTCACCCCAGATATAGAAACTTAGAGGTTGGCAACTACACCCTTGACATTAAAATCTATTTACTGACATTGAAAGAATTAAAGTGTTGTTGGAAATCTTATTGAGGTTAGTGCCATTAAATACATAGCAAAAACCACTGACCACAGCAGTTTAATCAGGTCCAAAGCTACAAGTGAACTGTCAACAAGTCTTGTGGTCACAGGCAACTACCATGATGACTATGACAAGTCTTGGAGTAACGTCTTTGCACCTGACATACTCCAGCTACTCCTGCCATCCCTTCACTGGCTCACTGCTGGCAGGTTATATAGGAGGGAATCTTGTGATTTATAAGCTCCTAAAATAGGGAAATTATCCCCACCAAGGTGAAGATGGTTTTATTGCTTGTTCTGTGGTTTCTCATAAAAATAACATCTGATAAAACCCACCCAGAGAGGTTGGTCTTCCACTTGAGGGGAACCACAGGTATTTATATCAAGTCATAAATGCCAACATGGGTTTTTTTTTCAAGGTGGGATGGTTGGGGAATGTGGAGGGAAGAGAAAGGGATTTGGTCACCAAACACACACTCGGTTTTTTATTCCTACTAATGTATAAATGAAATACAATAATGCATAAATTAACTAAGGAATGGAACCATTTTCTTTAAGTAACTTTGGGCAAAATGTTTTATGCTGAGAAAAACTTAAGTTATTACCTTTTGGTTATCCAATTACAACCTCAGCCCTGAGATGGCTGTGTTACGAACACTCCACATATAGGTAGTTTGTTTTAAATTATTTAAAATTTAATTCATACCAACTCATGAAATGTTGAGTTACTGTTACACAGACACAATTAATCTCCTTCAATTCCGAGGTCAAGGAGGCATGAAATGCTGTGTAAATATGTTGTCACATCCTGTACACATAACACTTGACAGTATAAAAGGGTGTGACTTATTACTCTATTGTGTGATAAAGGTACAAAGTCTGAGATTGTTTTTATCATATAAACGTGTTATAATCTGGATGACTACTCAGTAAATTACATTCATTTCTAAAATCTTGTCCATAAAAATTGTGTTTAATGAAGCACGATTTGTAAATATCATATGTTTGTTATCTTTCATTTTGTCAGTCAGCATGCCATTTACGCACAAGGTTCACCAAACATAATAATAAAATTCAAATTAAACACATAACACTAAGAGTCAAATTATTCGAACAAAATGGTAGGTAATTACGATCAAGCAGGTAGAACATAATATATAGTTTATATTACTGCTGTATATAACATAATTTTACCAAAAAAATAAGAGATTGAATGATACTTTATCTAACACGGACACACTACCAAGAATCATCAACATTTTGGCATTGCATATTTTGATTCTTGACATCTCTTCCTCCCCAAAAGGCCCCTTATTCATTTACTGATGGTGAAACCACATTGATCAGATTATACACTTCTATTATTGTGACCTTTGTGACTAAGAATAGCTGTGAAACATATGAAGTCCAAACATCATGGACCAAAATTACATGCCAGGGACATAATTATATAAAAGATCTTGTATGTGTGAAAAGCATTTGATATATATCTAGAAATAATAACTGTATTTCTGCGGGTCTACAGGAAACTATTAAAAAAAGGAATTCACAATAAATAATGGACACCACTGGACATGTATACGCCAGACATAGTGGCCAAATCATCCACATCTCAACTATTTGGGGCATCTCTCTCGAAATACAACTTTCATTTGGACCATCATAAATTAGAGTTGGGGGTAAAATATGTACTTGTGTTTAAATGTACCCACAGATTTTGCATGTAATTTATATTTGATCTCTTCAAGAAGCATATATTTGTATCAATATTTTACCAAATACACATCAAATTAAGTACTATTAGACTTGCCTAAACAAGCACTTTTTGGGTATTACATACTGTAGTGATAAATGGATACCTATGTAACCTAATCCATTACGACAACTTTTTTATGCAAAAATCGATATCAACATTTTGTATACTATATGACTGATGTACAGCATAATTGAACTGAACCTTGTGTATACCTGTATTTAAAAAAGTATTTGTACTTGGTCAAGTGTATAATATGTGTGTGTGTGTGTGTGTGTGTGTGTGTGTGTGTGTGCGTGCGTGCGTGCGTGCGTGCGTGTGTATCTGACATTTAAACATATTAAAACATTCCCAATATTTGTATTTAGAATATTAAAATGCAACATATTTAAAAGTTGTCCCCATATCTGACATCAATCCACTGCCAGTCTGCCACCTTACCAGAATAATAACAGTTCTGAGTTTCAATCTCCTGGATGTGTTTAATCAAGCAAGTCAACAGTCCTAATTGGTAGAATGCCTAAGTAATGACACATACACACCCATTCAGGCTAAATAAACCCACATTTAGCCAGCACCAACACCATTTATATGGTCAGTCTCGGTGGAGTGAATCCGGCATTTTCTCATGCACTCAACACAAACAATTATGACTATAGGTGGGGGTAGGTGTGATCTTATCAAATTTTCCCACGCCTCTGAGTTGAGCACACATAAGGAGATAAATCACATGGGTACTTTCTCAACTAATGACAAATTAGATGTACCTTGATGGATTAAATACTGGCATCAGAGGTGGCATTTAGCAGGAGAGAACTTAATTGGTAAAAGATCCTTTGAGCGGAACCTACACAATGAGTGGGTGATATCTTCTAATTCATATGGGTCTGAAGACACTTGGGACAAGTGGCTGCTTAGATGCATGATCAATCAAGCGAGACGCTGTGCAGTAAGTCTATTTGCTTGCACAAACTGTCACAGGGATATGACAGGGTGTGGAAGTGCATATCAATCAGATAGGCCTCATTGAGGCAGGAGCAATTACCAGGATAATAAAAAGTGAAATTATCTACATGCTCTGCATTTATAATATATAATATACTGGACGTAATCTCGCATGGACACAAAAGACACCAATTTACATTATGATGTACCAAAATTATGATGCTGTTTATGAAATAACGGTACATGTTTAAGTGTGGGAATATGAAAATATATGTAATATACTGTATATGAAGCGTTTATCTGGTGAACGTGTTTATCTAATTTCTGCATTTTAAGATAAATCATGATGTTGCATAAGTGACAGATAGGATAACCATTCAGTCTATCACGTTTTGCGGCAAAATACTGTTACTGCCTCTGCTATCAACGGGCAGCACAAAACCACTCAATTTATGTGATTCTGGCATATTTTGGCATTACAGTGTATACACAATAACGGTTAAACGGCAGTTCTGAACAAGCACTTAACTGCATGAAATCACACCCTATCAGCTCAAACCAATGGCAGTATCAGCTGTGGCAGAACACCACATTAGAACCATTCTAAACAGCTGTCCTCACACACAATGAGCTAAAACAATCTGATATATGGAGCACACAAGTTTAGAGATAAGCCCGGAACAGATGTAACAGTGTCAATGTCAGGTAATTGTGTCTTACTGTTTATTAAACTGAATTCAAAGTAATGGAAAATATAGTATTCACCCTGTTCTAAATTTAGGGCTTACTATTCCTAAGGGGCTTTGTAAATTTATAAAAAATCCAATCTAAACAAAATGGAATTGTTTGGATGAGTCAATTTTGATTATCACATCAAAATGGGAAAGGTATATATATATATATATAGTTATTTTTTCCCCAGTTTAAGTTTTTCATTAATTTGTGTTCTGTTAATTCATTGAGACTGTTCCTTCCTTTTAGATGGGAGGGTTGCAGTCCTAATAGATTTTTGAGTGTAAAGTACAAAAGAGGGATATAGCGTATCGTTTTGTTTCAAACCACCTCCACCCCACCAGTATGGGTGTGGCACGTAGGATTTTGAGTAATCCTTGGAAAATGTCTTCCCGAATCATAGCTTATAGTCACTGCATTCAACTGGTGTGACATGGTTATCAAGACATTACCCACCACTCACACGGTTCTTATATCCACAATGCGTCAATGTCATTGTTTATCAATGTCTGTTCCATTTAAAAGGTGGCACCATTGTTGCGATTTACTTTTGCTGCATTACGTGGTAACAACACAATCACCTGTATGTATTTCTATACTTTTTTTGGGGGACTATGCAAACATGTGCGACCAACCCTAAGTGTAATTATCTTCCATAACAATTTCTACTTGACATCCCAGCATAATATGTATACTCTTAGTTGATCAAGATATTATATATGACCTAAATACATTAAGACTGTTTAGTTAAAATACTTATCGTGGCCTTTGTTAAGTTAATCTGGAAAGGATTACATTATACTTACTACTTGTTAATAAATGCATTGTGAGCAAACATTTTATACCGACTTAACATGGCACTGCACTGCTAAAGCGATCAGTGCTAAAAATAACATTTTCTCTGCTGTTGAGCCAACTGGACTTTGTCATTGCTGCACCACAGGTAGGAAGTATAACCACATCACATGGGCCCCTGTGGTTAAAAATGGGGGCAGTTGTGATGAATTGAGAGCTGGACAGGTAATGCACTGGTCATTCCTTAAATGAATGGAACGCAGCTATGGCTTCTGGTCAGTGAAAGCAGTGTGTAGTGCTGGCCATTGTATAAGGAATGACCACACTCTCACAAAGCCCAGCAACCACTCATTAGAGTGGCACATTCCTACCTCCTGGCAATGTTACGTGATTCATACTGCCTGATTTCAAAGAGTATTGAGGTGAGACAGAAATAAGGGCTGGTCCCATGACAAATGTCGGCTGTTACCCAGTCTCTGTCCTGTTGTTATGGGAGACTGGGAGGTTTGTCCCAGTCAACTTATTCCCAGTTTACTCTTATTGTGATTGGTTATCCCTACATTTTATCAATTGTTTAGACTGACCTACATTACATCCAGGACTTGCAAATTGTTGTAAAACCTATACACTTATAATTGGCGCTGTTTATAAATATGTCCCATACACATTCGAAGAAGTCTACATTTTGTGAACTCCACAAAGAGACACAGATGACTGAAATCATGGTAGAATCAAGACATGGACTACAAAACACAATATACTGGTCGTATTCTAACAAAATAAATAACAATACATGACAATGACATCATTACCAGAACCGACCTATACAAAATACGCCAGAATTTTCTGTATAATTTTTGTTGTTGTAAATTGTCATTTTGTGAACTCCACAAACGTAGATCAATCAAATTGATGAAGGATGAAGGCATGATCTAAGACAATAAACAACAACACTCGGTGATGACATCACCACCGGAACCAACCTGTGTACATCGGTAGTGTACGAATCTCCGTTTTGAGTGCACTGACTCCACAGCGACAATAACAGTATTGCCTGACTGCCTTGATACACGAGTGCAGGTGATTACAGGTGTACTGCTGCCTTGGCTGGTAGGTGAAATGAGACATGAGTCACCCAGGTAAGCCTGTGAACCAGCTCTCCGGTCAGTTACAAAGATCAATGACAGTAAACACAGACTTCAATTTAAAGCTACGTTTCAAGTGCATTGTCTTTTCATGCATATTAATTACACAGTTATGAATGTTCAATCACATATATATATATATGATTATATTAAAAAATGTAATGTATTTTTAGAATTCTGTGTTTCATCCATCAAATTTGTGTACGTGTATGTGTGAGTGTACGTGTGTGTGTTGTGTGTGCATGTGTAAAAAAATAAAAAAAATGGGCCAAGAGACCCTAAAGTCCTTTGGTCTACATTGTGAGTTTGTAATTATTAATCAAATGGTTTTTGGTGAATCATAGTTACAGATCATTAAGGGTTATGAAGGAAGTCAAATGTTGACAAGTTTAGTGGAGACTATATGTATACCAGTGAAGATACACCTGGAACTTAAATATCCGAGTAGACCTTTTCATGAAAATTGTATAATATTAGTTAATGTGCTATTAAAAATACTGTAGAATTTTATCCCAATACTCTGCTATTTAGGCCAATTTCCAGTGGTTATAGAAACCTTGCAGGAGGTTTTCATTTTGTCCCTACCACACTCTTCCAGAATGGGAAGAAGAAAGAGATGAACTATGATAACACTTTATTTGTTCACAAGGTACATATACATAGCATGCATTTTGACTTAAAAAATAGAAGCAATTAATGACATAATATGATTGAATTGGAGTGAAGTAATAGCTGCAACATGTATAATAAAACATCTCAATAATATTCCTTATAATTCTGGTTAAATATGCTTTAACATTTTCGAGTATACCTAAATTATTTTATTTTATATGTTATTTTATACCTAAGTTATTTAATTTTAATCCTAGATCATATCTTTATATTGCATTAATAATTATGTCTATTGGTGTTTTAAAGTTTCTCAGGTTCTGATGATCAGAGATAAGGCAAAGTCCATTATCCAGTTATAATATAAATAGAGATTATTGCAGGAGGATTACAGCAGTAGGGGAATACTATGAAAAATTAGCTTTTTTGGGGGGCCTGAGATTGGTTCAATAAAATACAGATTTATTGTGTATAATGGCACTACCATATGACATTTCTATGCAAAATCAGAGAAAAAGTTACTGAAGAGTTTTTGAAAAAATATGCAAAATGTGAAAATTTACCAGTTTCGGGGGCCCTTAGAATTATTAAATCAAATACAAATTCCCAGTGCATAGAGGTAGGACCCTGAGATACGTCTATGCAAAATTAGAGAAAACATTCCTGAACAGTTTCTGAGATATGGCAGCTAACAGCGGATGCAGAGTGATGGCATAAGTCCATTGGACCTTCAGCCCAAAGGATTAAAAATGTAATATATATATATTATATTTTATTTTGACAACTAATTCATCCATTTAATTTGTATATGTATGAATCCATGTGTACATGCAAGTATGCATATGTAATTTGTATAACATAATTATATACACACTTTAACCGCTGATCCTGCTTTTATCATTTACGGTCTGTATTTAAGTTTGGTTTCTAGATTAACTGGGACTTTAAACATCTTTCCCCACATCTACCAGTGCGGTGACCACCAACAAAGACAGGAAACAGGTGTGGTGAGGTGGCATAATCTGATAACAAGGTTTCACAGTAAACAGAAATATTACAGAACCAATCTTCATGCATGAATGAACCATCACACATGAATGAACATCCCTCTACTCAGACTGGCTTCCCTAGAGTAATTCCACAAGCTGATTCAGCATATTGAATAATAGGTGATTTAATTTAATGTTTATCAATTAAACCTTTGATGTTTCCTCTGCATTCTGTTGCATCCTAGGTAAATATATACAAGCAATTACTTGGTAAGTAAAACAGAAGATCTGGCACTCTGTGGGATACACTAGGTCAGTAACATAGTTCAATGTGAAAGTTGGGTGCAGGACATTTGGTCACATGACAGTTGGTCAGAAAATGCAGAGCATAATTTTTTTCTCACAAATCTACATTATTTGATCACAAACCTTTTGGGTACAATATGCAGGGCATGACATTTGGTCACTGTTTTATTACTGTAATTGCAACTGCAAACAAATCTACAACCTTGTAAATTTAAAGACATTACCAAATGCTGTGCCCTGCATATTGACCCGTGAAAGTGTTTACCCTGTGAGAATGTACTTGAATAGTGTATCTGTTATGACAACATTTTGGTATCTATCCTAAAGGGCACAAACATTGTGGGTAATAGGTGGTAATAACACACTTCACAAACAGCATGTGTTGCTTTTGTGGCACAATATGATTCATGGCATAATGCTATGCACAGAGACATGTGAAATCTAATGAGTGACAGGTGTATTTTATTATATATATATATAAATATATATATATATCCCGAATACACATTAACCGTTTAATTTGGACACGTGGTGTTTTATGTTCAACAGGGAGCAACCTTAGTTCAATGCTACTAGTAGATGCCATTCAAAGTTCACCTTTTAAAAATATAATCCATTTGTAAGGGGTAATTTATATAAAAAAAACACCCTTCACATTATGGTAATATATAAATGCTAAATACCTGTGGTGCCTAATGTCATCGATTTGCATTGGGTTTCATCAAACATGGCTGGACTGAATGTGAATTAAATGCTGCTAATATTGACATAGTATCATGTCTTACTAGAGCAAGTGTTGAATTAACTATCTCCATGTCTGCATTCTGGAAAGTACACAAAGCATGAAGTTAGGAATAATTAGGTTCTAGCCTAATGAGTTTGTAAGTCCACATGACACCAGTGAGGAAACTGGGTGGAATTAAGGGGGGTTTAGATCATTAGCTGACATCCTGGTCAAGCTTTCAATTATTTTCCAATTACAAGTGCATGTGAGTGTATACTGAGTTATTATTTATGTGAACCTATGTCAGATCACACATGGAACAACAAAAGGAATGTAGAAAGAGGTGACTGAACTCCAGTGCCTGTGAGCAGATTACAATTACCCAAATCAGTGTATTGATATACACATAGAACTTACCCTCAGTACCTTCAATATGCAGACATTATCAGCAGCTAGGTTGTGGGTATAATCATGTGCCAGTTTGGAGATGGAGCTTATCTTTCAAAGCCAATAAATATATATGTTTGTATTTACACTTTACTTGTGTTAGAGTCTTGCATGCGCAGAAGGGTCCATGCCCTGGGAGCCCTAGTGTGATATCATTGCAAATTAGTCACATTTTATGCTTGAATCCACCATTTAACTGTTCTTAACTGTGTCATAGTGAAAATAGATTTTTACATGTTACTTTTCTTCAAGTTGTGTTTATATTGATCGTATTGATACAATGCACTTAAAGGGACATCAAAAGGTATAACAGTTAACTCAGCCTGACTCGGCTGTATTGTCAATAAAGCTTGGTTTGAAACTGGATGTGTTCTTTACTATTTGAACATGCACCCATGGTCATGCCCTCAAATTGCGAATGTTGTTAAAGGCTTACTTACATAGTGTGGCAGGCAGTATACCTTCAGCACAGTTAGTATAGTCTTAAGAACATTATATTAATTGATACATGAAAAACCAGTAACAGACTACATCCTTATAATACTTGACCACACACAAATTAACAAAACTAATGTGGTGCCACCATATTATTTGTAAGTGTTATCCAAAGTTCCAGGCAAACAACATAAACCATATATTCATAAATAAACTACAATAGACCAACTCAATACATACAGTACAGACATACCAGTCAAAACTGTATTAACTAGGCCACTGAATACAACGACATAAATATTTATGTAGACCAACATATGCAAGATTATCAACCTCTGACACCTTGCCCAAACTAGCGTACAAAGGTGCACAATTAATAACAAGACAACTGAATACAAAGATAGAAAGTAGACCACCGCATACAAAAGTACCAGTTCTGACCACCTCGTACAGATAGTCATATACAAAGGTGCTGAACTAGACCAAGGTATACAAAAGGAATGTGGAAAAGAAAAACAGCAGACGCCAACAAACAACCAATCAACCTTACACCCGCATGTCAAGAGGTACAGGAGAAGTCTATAAAATGAGGAACTGTA
The DNA here is from genome assembly GCA_020002185.1 of Paraescarpia echinospica. Classification (NCBI taxonomy): domain Eukaryota; kingdom Metazoa; phylum Annelida; class Polychaeta; order Sabellida; family Siboglinidae; genus Paraescarpia; species Paraescarpia echinospica. Next base: position 35,347,682 of record CM034536.1, read on the forward strand.
CGTGTTTCTTTCTCGCACACAAACATCCCAACCAGCGAGCCAGGGAACAATGTCACCATATCAACATTGACACATGTCTCCAGTGAATGAGGCCCGACACAACGGTTCTGAATACATGTACTCGACAACGCCAGCGAGGCAACCCTGTTGTGGTCTCAATACAACGGTACCTGCATGGTTGGTAAATATCTTTAGAATGGACTTGCGTTACATGACTAATCAGAGGCCGACTCAGCAGAATGCAGCTGGAGGTTTGACTGGCAGTGTAAACATGCTGGTTACACCTGTTGAAAGGATATTATAAATATTAATGAAGCTAGTCCATTTCATCGTTTTTATCTACCAACATGCTTAAAGCAGCATAGTGTGTGTATGTTTGCGTGCACAGAAAGTTCTCTATTGCATATGATGAGCTTTTGTAGACTGATAATTGGTTGCTTGACAGAACTCTGTATAGGGTTGTAGACTATATTACAAATAAAGACAATGACATAGAAGTTCTGGGGTTAAAGGTGGAAACATTATAATTTTTATCATATATATAATTATATCTATTCTACCATCTGGACAGCCCATAAATTATATGTATCAAAGAACCACAATTTACAATTTTTATTTAAAATATAATTTGAACGTTATCTGCATGCCATTATGAATATCAACATTGCGTGAACTATTGAAATGATACAGATAAGTGTCAGACGAATTTAAAGTGTGATGGTTCATTAGGGGCAATTGATATACATGTATGTTAGAATAGATAGTTTATGTTATATAACAGGATTTTACAATTTCATATTTAAACAATCTCCCACACATTCCTGCAGTAAAGCATTGTAATCTTCCCGATCAAGTACAACTAACTACAGGTACTCAAGGTCAGGTGGGAAGTTCCGCCACAAAGAACACACAGTCCGAACCTTTATCAAGCTTTCCTGTATCATGCATTTCTTACTAAAATAACCCACACTGCATGTTCCATGTGGCTGCCCATGGCTAATCACAAGCATACCAAAGGTACAGGTGGATGTCAAAACATTCTACAGTCTCAAAATTTGTTTACAATATGCTCCTTTGCTTTGCTTAGGGACCACCTGTGGTTTCCACACAATTACCCTATAATAAAAAGGCATTGTGCCTGTGAAAATATTAGCACTGGAGAAATTTCAAGATTGTAATGGAATACTAAAGAACATGTTTTCTATGTTTTACTGATTTGCCCAAATTACACGGAAACGCTTAAAATGATGTCAAAATTTGTACAGACCCAGTACAAATAACATGCAAGAAATTATTTAGAAAGGTTAATCAGTTGCAGCTGCAATCCTACAGATCCACCCAAAGATATTTTCAAATTTTCTATTAAGATATGTGCGGATGTGGGAGGGGTTCTTATCAACTACACTTAGCTCTTTCACACTGCATATAACAAACCGGAGGAGGATATTCCTGAAGTTTCAAAACAGCTCCTTTTTGTGTTCCACAATTTCAAACCCATGTACGCACGCACACATGATACTGAAATGAATACTAATATAATTCTCAATATATTCAATGTTTTACTAACATAAAATACAATTTTCTCCATTTATTCTGGGGAAATTACCTTGCACAAAATTATGTACATTTTTATGTGGTGAACTGAGGCATCAAATATCCTCATATCAATGAAATTAAGATAGATCCATGTTGATGGAAAGGCTTCTTAGTGCAGAGCTGGTGTCTGACATGTGGCCACCCAGACTTGACACACTGTCAGTCAGGCGTGGTTGGCATTCGGAGCTGTCAAAACAACCAACTAAGACATCCCAGAAAAAAACCTGCTTCTAAATTCTGGCATGTGCCTACTGCCAACCTGTCAATTTTAGAGTCACTACTGCGGAACATTTTCCCAGCAGCTGACAAGTGGGATTTTGTCTCTTATCCTGAAACATCACAATCATGTTACTATGTAACAGATTCCTTCTACTTAGACATTATATGACACGAGCCCGCCAAAGTGATAGTAGTATAAATGATAATTATATATATAAATTATATATATATATATATAAATTATATATATATATATGACTACTCAGTGATGACGGTACACAGTACAACACATAGTTAACATCTCTGTACATTTTAATCTAATTAGAAAAGTCAATATTTAGGGGGTCATTATTACTTTTTTTAAATGAAACACAGAAAATGTATTTCAATTGCTGTTTTAAAAAGTGTTAGAACACCATTCTGTAACTAACCACTTATGCATGCTTCCAAGATATCATAAGATTGTAAAAATAGGGGCACATTATGTTCATATAACAAGAAGAGTGACACCCATTTTAATAGAAAAAATGGAGTGGTTCATACACAAGATTAAAGTATAACAGTATATAATGTTCTTCCCTTCTTGTGCTCATTATGTTATTATATATATTTTGTCTTAATGTGATTTGTATTTCTATGTATTGTAATGAGTTACAATACATTTAGTTTGATTTGATTCAAGATAACATTACTAAAACATTACTAATCCATATCAAATATTGTGAACATTCACTATGAACTCTAATATACAACTCTCAGCTTGGTTTCCAAGGATTTAGGCGCAATAGAAGTTATCTTATTATTATTAACTGAGAATGCTGATGTATATTATTTATATAATAATAATTATTAAAATACTGTAAAATGTAATATAACTTGCATTTATTTGATTTGCCCCATGGTGAGAAAAGCATTCGTCTAAAATTAAACTAGTTTTTTTAACAAAGCCACACTTCACAGACAGAACAAAAACTATTATGTTGTTATCCAGGTTGGAAGTTTAAAAGGTGGATGATCCATAAAACATTCAATTGATGCCTGCGGAGATGCTTAAACTTCGCGCTGCAAGTCCCCAGCCACTCAAAAACACTGACACATGATCATTATATTCACAACAAACTTGTCAAATAGGCTGTTAATAAATGATGTGAGCGATCATTTGCCCATTTTCCAAATATCGGAATACGTCGATAAAAACTGTAAGTTATAACACAAGGAGAATAGTCAATGAACAGAACATAAATGTTATGATGATTGAGCTTAAAGAAACTAACTGGAATGAAATTATAGAAAGTGAAGATGTAAATTATGTATAATACATTTACTGAAAAGTTAATAAAATTATACAATACAACATGTCCTACCATTAAACAGAAAACTGTTAACAAAAGGCCAGACAAGCCATGGCTGACCAATTCTATAAATGCATGCAAGAAAAAAATAAACTGTACAAACAGTTCCTGAAGAAGATATAAATTGCCAATGAAGAAAAATACAAAAAAAGAGCAAACTGACAGGCATACTAAGGTACCGTGAGAAACAAGACTACAGAACTTCTGGAAAAAAACAAGGGAAACAAAAGAAATATGGAAAATTATAAATAGTCAGATTAACAAAAAACTAGGGGAAAAAAATATGCCACAGAATTTAATAAAAATGAAGCCACAGTGACAGGTAGCAAAACTATTGCTAAAAATGTTAACAACTTTTTGTAAATATTGGGCCATCTCTGGCATATAATATTCCAAAAAGTGATGATATATTTAAAAGTTATTTATTTGATGTTGTTGAAGATACTTTGTTTGTAAAACCTGTTACTGAAGAATAAATCTGGTGAATAAAACAAAAAGCAAGAAATCTAAAGATCATGATGATATTGACATGGGCCTAGTTAAACAACTAATACCGTATCTAGTAACACCCCTAGCTCATATTTTAATACCTCATTACAGAAGGGTATTTTCCCAGATGGTATGAAAATTGCTAGTTATCCCATTATAAAAAAATGGCGATATTAATAATTTGACTAATTACAGACCTATATCTCTATTATCTAAGTTTTCAACAATTCTACAAAAGATCTTCCACAACAGGATGATGTCATTTATAGATGACAAACACATATTGTATGAACGCCAATATGGGTTTAGGAAAAATATGTCAACGTCACTGGCAATATTGGAAGTAATTACTACTTCTATTGATGATTGTAAATCTTTATTGACCTGAAAAAGGCCGTTGATACATTGGATCACAACATCTAGCAAAAAACTTGTGCATTATGGAATATTTAAGAGGAATAGCTAATATGTGGATCTGTAATTATCTTAATAATGGAGCCAATATATTTGTATTAATGATACAACTTCAGAATGCATGAATGTTACATGTGGGGTTCCACAGGGATCTACACTGGATCCTGCATTGTTTATCATATATATTAATGATATGTGTAATTGTTAATGAAATCAATTGTCCTTGCTGATGATACTAATTTATTTTACTCAGGTAACAATCTGACACAAGTATATGAAACAGTATTAGCAGATTTAAACAAATTATACAGATGGTTTCAAGTTAATAAGTTTTCCCTAAATATAGCCAAAACAAATTTTATGATTTTTGGTAATAAACAAAGTGAAAACAACCACATGGTCAGTATTAATGGTAAGAACATTAATAGAGTATATGTTACAAATTTTCTTGGTGTACACATTGATTCCTATTTAAACTGGAATGAACACATTAGCCACATAAAAAGTAAAATCTCGAAAAATGTATCTGTAATGAATAGGGTGAAACATTTATTGACTAAGCCTTCATTATACTCATTATACTGTACTCTCATCATGCCATATTTAAATTAAATTTGGGGCAATACATATAGGACTCGTATACAACCTTTACATATTTTTCAGAAAAGAGCTATTTGGATTTGTCAAAAAGCTGACTTCACGGCTCATACAAGACCAATTTGTTATCAATTGAAATCTTTAACTGTACAGGACATAGTGGATTTCAATAGCATGGTGTTTATGTATAAGTTTATACTAATCTTTTACCAGCAAACATTATGTAAAATTAACCCATATGAAAAATTGCAATTTCAAAATAAGATTTAGTAGGACTACTAAAAAAGCAGAATGTATCAGTATAAAGGGACCTAAGATGTGAAATGACCTGTGCGCAGACATTAAATTGTGCTATTCTACTTTTCAATTCAAAAAGGAGTTGTACAAAGCTTTACTCCTGCAAAGATATGATGAATTCATTTTGTTTGTTTTATGTCTGTTATTATATATCAACTACCATACCTTCAGGTAGTTTAATTATAACTTAATTTTAAGTTATATATTGTGTATGTATTGTACCAGTGCAATTGTATAGTATGGGAATGCTATTTATAAGTTTATAACTTCTTGCATTTCCCTTCAACATTTTCTTATTGTTCAATGCTTCACTGTATTTTTCATTGTTCCACAGTTTATGGCGGATTAGCTTACAAATGTGCATGTTTACACCTTATAATTGAAATTGCATTTATGTTGAATAAATCAAATTCAATTCAAAAAAGGTGGAATGGGAACATCCTGAACCACTGTCGAGGAAACAACAAAACTGACATGGTTGAGAACATCCCTCAAGACTCAAATCGAACTTCGAGTTCAAGGCGCAGCCAGTAATTATTATTGATAATAAATGAATAAAAAAATTAGGAGGCGTGGCACGGATTTAGTTTTAGACAGTAGTGGGAGTATCTTCCCTGAATTTATAATATAGAAAACACTAATGTATTAGTCTGACATTAAGCAATATAAAGCGATAATGTTATGCGTTTCCCGGGCCCTGACCCATTGGCAGGTGAGCTTTGACTTTGTGCATGTCACGGTGCCATCAACTGCGGTTCGTGCGCGGCCAATCGCACTTCAAACTTCTGTAAACTAGTAAACAACTCGCCAAAATGTGTATTGCCAAACTTTAAAACAAGACGTATTTTCACGACTGGCAGCACTTATCGTCAAACTCAACATATTCGCTGCGTAACCCGAGACATTGCTTACCTTTCGCGGCCGAAACATGGAAGTTTAGAACAGGTCAACAACACTACCTACACACTCGAAAGTTTTCCAGCGCGACACGAACTTCCGCATACACAAATTACTCGTGGTGTCGCCTCCTTGTGAATAAACCCGACAACCGCGTATTGTACTGCCACCTATCGGGTAATTCATCTAACGCACCTGAAGAGCGCATAAACTGATGACGTACCTCCCGCGTGAAACCCAAATATTTAACCCAACATCCTGGTTTTGGCAACTGCACGCAGCACTGCCACTGGGAGGTAAGTTTTAATGTACAAAATACGAAGTTCACTATTTAGATTTTGACAATACACATGATTGCGTCTTCAGACAGTGCAAAGTTGTGTGCTGGATATATTGATCGTCAAATAAGTGATTAAACGTCAGATAAAAGATTAGTCATGACAGAACATTGTCTTTGTTCATCGACGAAAAGTCAAAACAAAATTTGTTTCGCTTTCATTGTCTGACAACTCCGACAAGTTGTCTGGACTGAAGCCCAGCAACGACTCACAGACTATTCCAGATGTCTATTCTCAAGCAATATAACCACACCAAACCAATACTCAGTTCTGCAGTCTCTTCCAGACAGCAGTAAACTACACAAATCATGGATGACCAAATCCCTACATTTGCACCTAATCCAGCAGATACATCTACCCCCGACCGAGCAAACGCTAAAACAAAATCTAAACTAAAAGCCATGCTGATCAACTGCAACAGTTGAAGGAAATTCCACCCTACCAGATATGGCCAGAAGTCCACATGGAAAAATCCCCAAACTAACAAGGCAACTAACAATTTCACTTAAAGGAGTACTTGATCAACTTTCCAAAATTAACATTTCTAAATCGTAAGGACCAGATGGCATTCCACCATGGTTCTTAAACAGATATGCCTCTCATCTAGCACCAGTAATACATGACATTTTCCAATCATCTGTTGACTCTGGACAAGTCCCCAATACTTGGAAAGAAGCCAATGTAACAGCAATTTTTAAGAAAGGAAGTAGAGCAGAAACATCTAAGTACAGACCAATATCCTTAACACCTGTGGTTTCTAAACTTCTTGAACACATCATACATAGTCACATTATGAAACACCTTGAACAGCACCACATTCTAACTGACCACCAACATGGCTTCCGTGCCAAAAGATCAACTGAAACACAATTAATTCAAACAATCCATGACATAAGCAAATCACTTGACGAGAAGAAATCTGTAGACATGGCCATCCTTGACTTCACCAAAGCATTCGAAGACTAATCCACAAACTCAAACACTATGACATCACAGGCCCAATATCATCATGGATAAATAGCTTCCTTACAGAAAGAACAGGTTGTTATAAATGGATCCAAGTCAACATCAACTCAAGGCATTTCTGGGGTACCACAGGGCACAGTACTGGGGCCCCTACTTTTCCTACTTTACATAAATGACCTGCCAGACAATCTTTCCTCAACTGTTCGCATTTTTGCAGACGACTGCCTGTTATATTCACCGATTAAAACTGACCAAGACACATCTGTCCTCCAAAACGATCTGCTCAAACTTGAGAAATGGCAACACACGTGGCTTATGAAATTCAACCCCACTAAATGTTATACAATGACAATAGCCTTAAGAAAACCGATACCAAATCTCTACACCTTCTGCGGACAACAACTTAAATCTGTTGAATCACACTGTTATTTTGGCATACATATATCAAATACATTAAATTGGACAATACAAAGCAACTCAGTCACAAAAAAGCACAACAGACATTGGGAATTATTAGAAGAAATTTAAAGAAATGCCCAACCCAAATCAAGTCCACAGCCTACACAACCCTTGTCCGCCCTATACTTGAATATGCGTCAGCATCATGGGATCCACATTGCCTAAGAAATATCAAACTCATAGAAAGAACCCAGAGACAAGCCGCCAGATTTTGTAAGAACAACTATTCTAGAGAGCCAGGAACGGTAACACAACTCCTTAAAGATCTCCAGTGGAACACCCTCCAATCAAACCCCAATTTTTTCTGACATACTCATGATATACTATAAACACTGTATGTAACTTTTGTAGGAAAAATAAACATTTACTTACTTACTTACTTACCCTCCAATCAAGAAGAAAACCCAAAGACTTAGCATATCTTATAAAATGGAACATAACCTCATAGATATCCCACTAGATCAATACATCAAACGCAACACCAGATGTTCACGTAAACATAATAAACAGTTAGTACAAATCAGGCACTCGACAAACATATTTGGAAACAGCTTTTTCCCAGGCACAATAAAAGAGTGGAATTCTCTACCTCCATGCATTGTATCAAGTACATCACTGAATTAATTCCAGATTAGTCTAGCCCAACATGTAAACAATTAATCCATAAGAGCCACCATGCGCACTGGCGTGATGTGTCCATAGGACATTTTGCCAGTCAAAATACAGATACAGAAACAGTGACAGTGTCAAAAGCACAGCCAAAGTATCCCAACTTCAGGCAACAATAAATTCGACAAACCTTGACATGTATCCTCATCCTAGTGGAAACCAAACTTGATTCAAGCATCCCCACATATTCTTTTCTTCCCACAAACTATGAAGCAATCAGAAAGGACCACAACACTCATGGAGGTGGCACTGAGAAATTGCATAATTGCAGACCCCCAAGATAAGCTGAATACTACATGTGAAATAGTGTGGACTAAACTACACTTCTTTTATAACAAAACCATCTATTTGGCATCCTACTACAGACCCCCAATTGATCATACAACATCCTAGGAAGCCCTACATGAATCCCTGGCTATCCTCTACCGTGGCTGCAAACTTCCTCGATCAGTTATATTCGCCGGGGACCTAAACCTACCAGACATCAACTTGGAAAACCTCTGTACAACAAACCAGCACACAGCAACAAATCACAACAAACTACTTGAAATAGTCAGTGAATATGGTTTAACAAATATGGTAAATGAACCGACCCTACTAGACTGGAAATATCCTTGACCTTCTACTTACATCAAACCCTGCCCTTATCTCCAGCGTAAACACAGTGACAGGCATGAGCGAACACGAAGCTGTTCTCTTTCAAATTGATATGAACCCATGAAGAAAATCACACCTCCACACAAACTGTACAAAGTTCTATAAGTCTGCTAACTGGGAAGCCCTCCAATCGAACTGTACCCTTCTTGCTCAAAAGTACTTTGCCTGAAATCCTGATAATCTAGACATTGATACAAATTGGAACTTTCACTAAAACTACACTAAACTGATAGAACAATTTATCCGTAGCTGCATGACAAAATCAAAACCGCATTTATTTTCGATCACCAAAAAACATAATCAGATTACAAAGAAAACGGGACAAAACTCATGCGAATGCTAAGAAAACGAAGAAAAACAAGCACTGGGAACACTTCAAGAACCTAAGAAAAGATGTCAACAAAGAAATAACCAAATCTTGCAACAGGTACAACAATAACATCATAGGCAAAAGCCTCACCACAAACCCTAAGCGATTCTGGTCCTTCATTAAACAAACAAAAACTGAAAACCTTGGCATCCCAACACTAAAAACAAAATGCAAGATGCAAACAACTGATCACGATAAAGCAAACACACTAAATAACCACTTCAAATCAGTTTTTACCAAAGAATGACTTCCTATCCCAACTAAAGGCCAATCACCATTCCCTTCAATCCAAACACTTAATATCAGAATAAATGGCATCATAAAACAGCTTGAAGCTCTAAAACCAAACAAGGCATCATGACCAGATGAAATCCCAGCAAAAATATTAAAGGAGACTGCCAGAGAAATATCCACAATAATGCAACACGTATTCCAGCAATCATACACCTCCAGCAAACTCCCACAAGCCTGGACCACAGCTCTTGTCACCCCAGTATACAAGAAAGGCAGTCAAATCGATCGACATGCATTCTGTGCAAGGTGATTGAGCATATCGTTCTTAGCCATATGTGGAAACACCTCAGTGCTAACAACGTTATCCTACATCACCAGCATGGATTCCAAATGGGATTATCCTGCCACACACAGCTTGTGGGAAGCAGTCCATGACTGGGCTTCCTCTATGAATGACCAGAAAGAAATAGACATCCTCCTCCTCGATTTTTCCAAAGGTTTCGACAAGGTTCCCCACAAACGACTTCTCAATAAATTAAACTACTATGGTATCCCAGGTCACACAATACAATGGATTAAGTCATTCTATCAAACCGCACCCAGATTGTATCAGTAAATGGTTCCGGCTCAGCTCCTCCAACTGTAATAATAATAATACAATTTATTTGCATGGCGCCTGAATCAATCAGATTGCTCTCAGATGCTTTACATGCATGTACACGTAACTATTTAGAATTGTATTATAGATAGAAATAAAAATAATTCTAAAATGTTTACCATAAAATAATAATTAAAACATTCATTACATGATTATTAGACCTCCATGTACAAACAATTAAAAATTATATGATAAGTATTAAACAATATAAAATAAATAAGTGAATTAAAATTTAATAAATAATTATAAAATAATAATAATAATTACATAAAATATGGGTAAGTGCATTTGATAAAGTCCATGTGATCATATTACAGGAATGCTACTCTAAAAAGGTGTGTTTTAAGAAGTGTTTTGACCTGTGGCTGTGTCTTTGCCATCCTGACACAGTCCGGCCGTCTGTTCCATAGACTGGCTGCAACTATTACAAAACGGCGATCACTGAGTGACCGTCTGCGAAGCCGGTACTGACAGTAGCAGCAAAGACGCAGATCTCAGTTGCCGATTCAGTTGACGTCGGTTCAGTAACGCGAGATAACTCGGTGCCAGGTCATGCATCACAGAGTACATAAACACAAGCACTTTATATGTCGGGCGCACACAGATAGGTGCTGCAGTACTGGAATGATGTGGTCATACTTCCTCGTATGGCAGACGTGGCGGGCTGTGCAGTTTTGTACGTGTTGCAAACACTGCAGCGTCGTCTGCGGAAGGCCATAGAGTAATGAATTTGCATAATCGAGACGTGAAGTCACGAGCGTGCGCACCAGGGTTTTGTACGCAACATCAATGATGCTTAGCCGAATTTGTCCAATGTTGCGAATCTGGTGATAGCACGACTTTGCAATGTGTACAACCTGCGCTTCCATAGTTAGACCGCTGTCAAGTATGACTCCTAGGTTGTGTATGGATGACTTTGGCACAACCCGTTGTAACGGAAATATTTATAGGCAGATCGTTTCATTGTTTTGAGGTGAGGAAGATTAACTTAAGTGAGTTTCGTTCAAACCAGTCAGTCACCTCCACTACGCAGCGTCGTCTGCGGAAGGCCATAGAGTAATGAATTTGCATAATCGAGACGTGAAGTCACGAGCGTGCGCACCAGGGTTTTGTACGCAACATCAATGATGCTTAGCCGAATTTGTCCAATGTTGCGAATCTGGTGATAGCACGACTTTGCAATGTGTACAACCTGCGCTTCCATAGTTAGACCGCTGTCAAGTATGACTCCTAGGTTGTGTATGGATGACTTTGGCACAACCCGTTGTAACGGAAATATTTATAGGCAGATCGTTTCATTGTTTTGAGGTGAGGAAGATTAACTTAAGTGAGTTTCGTTCAAACCAGTCAGTCACCTCCACTACACATTGGTCAATCTTCATTATTGCATGCCGTGTCGTGCAATGATTTCGCCGATAGGTCATGTGAATATGCAGTATAATATTGGCCCAAGCACACATTTCAAAACACAATCAGTTGACGTTGCGCTGTCCGGGTCTGTAATGCCGAACAAGTGTTCCAGTCGAGTCATCAAGACATCGTGATTAATTGTGTTGAATGCGCTGAACAAATCTAGCAGCACGAGAACAGTCTTGCACTTTCTATCCTGTGCTGTGGGGATGTCATTCTTGACTCGCAGGAGCGCCGTCTCCGTTGAATGGCCATGGCAGTATGCTGATTGAAAAGGTTCACACAGTGTTCATAACTTCATATCAAGGTGATTGTTGAGTTGTCTTGCGATCACTTTTTCAACAAGTTTTGATATAAACAGCAAGTTTGAAACAACTCCGGCTTACCCCAAGGCTCAGTCCTTGGCCCTGTCTTTTCCTACTGCACATAAATGACATTACCGATTCAACCGACTCAAATATCAGACTCTTCGCCGATGATTCGATCCTGTATAGAGAATTCCAAACACCTGCAAACCATAACATCCTTCAAACAGACCTAAACAAACTAGCCGACTGGACAGTCACGTGGCAAATGAACTTCAATATCCCTTCAATATAACTTCTCAGAATTACCTATAAACGCAAACCAAGCCACTTCACCTACACCATCTAAAACCAACCAGTTTCCCAAGTCGATTCACACTATCGCTATCTTGGCATTACAATAGATTCTAAACTGTCGTGGACAAAGCATGTTAACACCACTGCATCTCAATCTGCCAGAACATTTGGCCTCCTTAAACGGTCTCTCCACCCTGCAACATCTAAAGTTAAGGAAACAGCCTACAATATGTTAGTAAGGCCAAAACTAGTGTGTGGAGCTGTAGCCTGGAATCCCTATACACAAAATAACATTGATACCCTTGAACAAATTCAACAAAATGCAGCTACATTTACTTTAAATGACCACCGCCACATAACAAGCATAACCAGCCTCATAAAGAAACTTGGTTGGCAGACTCTAGAAAGAAGATGATTACAACACCAACTTACCTTCTTCTACAAAATAAAACACAACCTCCTGAACATTATCCTACCTCAACATCTTATAGTCTCAAGCTCCCGTACACGAAACAACAATGCAAACAAATACATACAAATACATGCACGCATAAATACATATGCATACTCATTCTATCCTAGAGTTATAAGAGCTTGGAATCTACTCCCCCCAGAAACAATAAGCCTACCCACACTACACTCATTACAACAAGCTCTGAGTACCATCCACCTTGTTGCTCCAGTCAACCTTACCAGACTATAGATAAAGACAAAGACTGTGTTTTTAATCTGCACAAATTATTGCACTTGTTTTACATAATTATTTGTTTTATTTTTAATTTAAAATAATTTTCAAATGAAGTTTCACGCACCCTTTGCATTGTGCACTGCACAACTCCTAGGTTAGCCCCAGAAGGGGCTGTATGGAGAAACGACACCTAAGACCTAAGCTGTTCATCCAAGTGTAGTGCGATACTGTAAGTTTACGATCTATCTCATCCGCCCAACTATTGTGCTGTTAAACTTAACGTTTACAGTCCACTTTATCATCTGCGTATAAATAATGCATTAATTTAATGGGATTAATGATAATCCACTTTGTTATTATATATATGAATGATAATGTTAAAAGGAAATAAAAGGCAACTTTTTAGTGTTATGCACCTAACTTAGGCTAAAAGAGTTATACTGGGCTTGTTGCAAGCGTCACACTAATTATTAATATAAACAAGCCTTTTTCATAAAAATCTGAAGAAACATTTGTGAAAGATATCCATATTGTAACTCGATCCCTACAACTTATTTGTGTCATATTATGCAAATAAATTGTCAGAAAAGTTGGTTTTCGTTAAATACTTACAGATTGCATATGAAAACACTGTCCCATGAAAACGTTTTCATGGGGCAGTGTTTTCATACATCTGGGCAGTTATAACCAATGAAAAACAGATGTTGGGGATGTTAACGTAACTGCCTTGGGAAGTCACATGCCATTCTTGTAATTCTTAGAGAGACTAGCGATTAGATCTCGTGAGATTCAAGAGAATGCATCTTAGAGTGTGGTGGATGTGAGGCTCACCACTGAACAGCTTCCAGCTGTTGGGTGTTGATCTTGGTGTAGGGGTCCCATGATGAGGCCAATGATGGGTCTTTAGAACCAGTGTCTAGCACTGTGCCTTGATGTCTGATGGGCAGCTATGGAGGTTCCTCCTTTGGAAGGCACGACTGTTTTTGCTTTCTTTGTGACAACATCGATATGGGCATTCCATGTCAGGTTTCCAACTAGTGTGTCTCCGAGCTACTTTCCATTCTTTACAAGGGCGAGGTTGCTACCATGGATGGCACAGGTACATGTAACTGGATTTAATTGCTTTATTATTAATTAGTATTGAGACTGATTACTTAATAGAAGTTACAAAACCCACTTTGTTGGAACATTTTGTGAACTGGTTGTGTGCAGGTGAATGGAACAGAGTCACAGGCTGTGCAGGTGAATGGGACAGAGTCATGGGCAGAATCTGAAGGATGTTGTGGTATCGCACATGATGCAGTCTCCACACGACATCCTTCAGAAGCATGCTGCAGAGCTGCGACACATTGCCCAGCTATCATACAATGCCTTACTCTTGTCCATCACTGAACTCAACAATCTGTAAGTACAATCTGGAAATATCTTATTAAAATGTGTGTATTGTTGTGACTTCCCTGCATTAAAGTAACGAAGTAACTTCTTATATAGCACAGTATCCACTCCTTGGGACTTTTTTTGAGCACTTTACACTTTACTCCCTGGCAGACCTGTTCAATCGGACACCATCTTGACTTCTCTGGGAGGCTTATGTTAATGCATAAAGACTATTCATACAACATATCCACCATTTTCTATAGGTAGGTACTCATTAATACAGCTGAGTGAACTGGAGCAATATACAGTGAATGAACTTGCTCAAGGTTCGAAATGGCTTCAAGCTTTAGCATCATAAATCTCGAATGAGATTCAAAATATTCTTCAAAGTTTGGCCACTTTTGTTCACTCAACATTGCCTCAGTTCACATGGCTGCATAAATGTGTACATGATATATCGGTGTATACATGGGCAAAAACCTGGTAATGCGTTATTAATCCGTGAAACATGCATCACAAAATAAATGTTTGTAATTCCTTTTGATAGTTACCTATTTCAGAAGTTAAGATGACTAACATTCAGGATTCACTGAGCTCAAAACAATCACATGAACAGTACTTACGTTCAACTCAAATTTTGGGAAAAAGTATGTGTTAACGTGCATAATCTTTGATGGACAATACTGACATAAAGTATTTATTAATCACTAAATAAGCAAATTTCTTAATTTACAACTATATAAATTCGACTCACTTCGACGTTTTGACCGCCTTCGGCGGCCTTCTTCAGGAACTGATCTTCCTCTACTCGCCAGATGGCGTGGCGAGCAGGCTGTCCCATACGTGACTCAATCGGTAGCCCCCCTCTCATCTCTATTCATTGTAGATGTAGTCTTTCTGATCCAGATGGTCTCCTTGATCCATCGCGCCCCTCTGTCTGTCTCTCTATCAACTACTCTTGCACCTTCCCAGACTATGACGCAGTTTTGTCTGTCAACATGGTCAGTTATAGCCGACTTGTCTACACTGAATAGAGATGAGGGGGGCTACCGATTGAGTCACGTGTGGGACAGCCTGCTCGCCATGCCATCTGGCGAATAGATGAAGATCAGTTCCTGAAGAAGGCGGTTGAAACGTCGAAGTGAGTTGAATTTATATAGTTGTGAATTAAGAAATTTAATTATTCTTCCAACTTGATGAACATTTTCACGAGTATTTATTAATCACATTTACTACTCAATCAGATGTTGCTGACATCACCACAGACAATGCTGCTGTGCATGCCCTATCCTTTAGCACGGTGAGCGGCGGTGCAGCCTGTTATTTCAGACTATATGAAATTGCAAACGTGGAATTTAATCATTTTTGATATCACCGTAAAGATTAAAGATAATAATCTTTTCTACAATTTTGTCTCTGGATGTACACAGCAATTGTGTTAACTTTTTAAGTTATTATCTTTTTGAGTTAATACATTGCGAATGCTCAATCTTGTATTATATCAGTTGTCACGTATACATTGTAGGATTAAGCATTCGTGATGTTCAAATGACAATAACTCAAAAACTAAAAACAAGTCGTGGGTACATCCAGCGGCATATTTGTAGATATGATTATTATCTTTAATGTGATATCAACAAATATTAATTGCAAGTGTGAGCATTTGCAATGTTCGAACGGCAATAACTCACAAAAATGTGTGTGTATCCAGCAAGACATTTGTATGTAAGATTAATATCTTTACAGTGATATAAAAAACGAATAAATACTGCTATTGTAAGTTTAGGTACGGCATGAAACACCAACCTGCATAATTGCGCGTCATGCTAAATCCTAGCGGTGCTACCTGCGGTGACGTCACAACGACTGCTAGGTGTCACAACAAACTATGCAGAAAGTGTACAGAAAACCTTTAAAAACACAACCAAAAGGGACCTTCAATAGGATGATGGAGGGGGGTTAAAAAGTTTAATATCTGGAAACTATTTTTACATTTCATTCAGATTGGAAATAAAAATGTAAAGTAAGACCATAAAAGTTAAGAAAAACAATTTCAAACAACTAATATTGTATGTGTATATTATTATTATAAATAAAGAGCATTATTGTCGATTTCCTGCCATATTTTACTATGATATTGATAGAGACTTACAAAATATTTTTTTATAGATGCACTTGATGTACATAAACAAGCCAAATAAAAATGCAATTAATAAAAATGATATACATCTCCAACTAAATGAGCATGATGTTATCTATTAAATGCATTTGTCTATGTAAAAATTATCATTATTGCATGAATCTGTGATTACAACAATGCTTTTTTAGCCATATATAAAATTACCTTTATGTTCATGTCACAAAAAATACATGCATTTTTCACCACAGTTAAACATGAAAAATATCTCCGTCACTTCCAACATGATGTTCAAGCCCTCTTGCTGGTATCCAACCTCACCATTTATGTCTTCCCCACGACTTCCTTCAGTGCATGCTTCTCAAACATCGCCAGCTCGGGCAGCCCTGTAATACCTCTTTCTTCTCTGCCACTATGGCATGATCAGCAGATTGTACATCCCAAAATCTCGCGAGACAAACGGACCTTTGACTTGTGGCAGTTGCAAGCCTGACAGAAGAAGGCCTGGGGGCCCACAGTTATGTCAAACACTGCTTCCTAGCAACTGTCCCACATTTTGTTGTATATTTTTGACATTCTTGCAACAAATGTTTTTTGATACAACAAAAACATAGGGAAAATTGATTAAGCAAGAAATGTATGGAAAATTGATCTGGCAGAAGTCACACTGCCATAGTTCCTCTGAGTCTACGACAGTACAGTGTAAACTTGTAATATTTAAATAGTGCTGTTCACAGTTCTTTACAAAGTTTTTAATAACATTGTTACCAAAGTTAAGTATTTGTAAATTCAGTAGCATTTGATTCACTTACCCCGAGCTTTAACTTAACCTGTTTTTATTTGATCTACTTTAGTTTGCCCTACTTTTATTTAACATATTTTGCCTGCCACTGAGTATAAATTCATTGACACTACATTCCAGAGAGCTGAATCAGATTACTTTGGCTGGCTAATTTTAGAAATTTAAAGTCCTATACAGTGTGTGCCTCATGTTTTAGAACACAGAACTTCAGTGATGTCAACGGAAAGAAACTTGTGTTTCAACTGAAAGATGGTACTACAACAACAATATTCTGGAAAGTGACAGCAAGACTGTTATGTCACAAGGTAAGAGATGGTGTCTTTTGGGTGGTTGCATAAGTAAACAAAGTTTATAACAATGTAACATTAGGTATGGGTGTGTGGTAGTTTGGTTGTCACCCCATATTGTGGTTGTTTGCCAAGACATTACCCACCCCGCTGCCTGGTTCTGATATCCACAATAGCGTCAGTGCAATATTATCTGTACGTGGCCTGGCAACCATCAGTTGAGTCGGTGGCTATTGGTTGTGGTTTTAGGAGCCAGTAGAATAAATATAGTTTATTCTTTAACATTTATTAGAATAAAACCAATCATAATGTGTATAAGACAGACACAGTAGATGGCCACTACATAGGACTGTTTCTACAATGCTCTGAAAGAAACATTCATTGATCTGTGGAATAATGTTCTTTGATATACCCAATATATGTGAACAAATAGTTTTACGCAATAATTGCAGCATGGCTGAATTCCTCCCAGAGATTGTGTTTGAATAAAGATGTCTGCCAGAGGGTGATGTATAAAGCACTTGAAGCAGTCACAAGGACTAGATCGAGTGCTACTTAAGATCTTACATTTTGGTTTGATCCACCATTTGATCCACAACTGGGCAAAATTTCAAAGTTGTCTGTGATCACATTTTGTCCTGAAATCCTAATTATTGTATACCACAGGAATACAAAAATATCATACCTTCACCAGTCTGAACTGTCTAGAAACAGCATATATATATATGTTTATTTAAAAATAGGTGAACTGTCGAACAGAGAAGATCGAGTCTAGTCGAGTGTTGACACTCAAGCAGTACATACGTCTGTACAATGAGATCGCCCTGCAGGCAGGTCTTGTGACCCAACCTTTGGAGACAGCTGCAGCAAAGGCCACAGACATCAGAGCATCTACAATATTTGCCGGGTAGGTTAATACAAATTTACAGTGTATTTACAGTGTCTTCTTCATTGTATTGTGGGTAGTCTGATTTCTGGGTAATATTATTTGGTTGACACACAGTTTGAGGATTTGGTATAGTATAATAATAATAATAATGAAGTCTTATATAGCACTGTATTCAGACCTTAGTTCTGTTCAAAGCATTTTACAAAAAGGTTCACAATTATATGTCACTCATTTAGGTAGTGAAAGTGATTTTAAAAAGATGTGTCTTCAACGCCGTCTTAAACAACGCAATAGTGTCACACTGTCTGACTGACTGTGGCAGATTGTTCCAAAGTACAGGGGCCGCTTTGGAGAACGCACGGTCTCCGAAAGACTTGAGGCGTGTGGTTGGTACTGTACCAGCAGAATTTGATCGGAGGGAGCGTGTAGGCTGATATTCAACAAGAAGCTCGAAACTGTATTGCGGTGCAAGTCCATGGAGTCCCTTGAAGGTGATCAGGAGAATTTTAAACGTAATTCTTTCTTGGATGGGAAGCCAATGGAAAGATTTCAGGACTGGTGTTACATGCTGTTACATGCTTGTGTTTCCTTGTTCGTGTCATTAGACGAGCAGTCGTGTTCTGAATGCGCTGCAGTCTACATAGCTGACACTTGTTAATTCCGAACAGCAGCGAATTACAACCATCCAGTCTAGATGTTATAAATGAATCAATGATTTGTTCGGTAGCTCCTGGCGTAAGAAATTTGATGATTTTACCCACATTTCGGATTTGCATACCAGAAGATCTACAGATGACACTGACTTGTTGATCCATTGTAAGTCCAGCATCGAACATGACCCCAAGATTTCTGACACATGTACTGGGGGTCACTTGGGCATCTCCAACGTCGATCTTTGTTGTTTTAGGTATCTTTCTGCTCAGCGCCTCTGATCCCGTGAACAGAACTTCAGTTTTGTCACCATTTAATTGAAGTTTGTTTGCTGTCATCCAACCGTTGATGTCAGCAATGCATGTTTCTAGCTGAGATATGGGAACAGATGTGTCGGGGATCTTGAATGTTGTGTAAAGCTGCGTATCGTCAGCATACATATAAAAATCCAAGCCATGTTGTCGGATTTTGGAACCCAATTCACCAGCCATGTCCAAGACTGACCCTTGGGGGACCACGCATGTCAGGATGGACACGTTCGAGATGGCTTCTCCAATCTTAATAGTTTGTTTTCTGTTTTCGAGATACGAGGTAAACCAGTTTAGTGCTGTGCCAGAAAGGCCGATCTTCTTAGACAGACGTGACACAAGCACCTAGTGGTCAATCGTGTCAAAGGCAGCAGACAAGTCAAGGAGGACTAGACACAAGACACAACGATTATCTGCAGATAAGAGTAAATCGTTCTGGATTCTCATGCATGTGACATGTTTAGCCAACAAGCCGCGCAAGACCAAGTCATACTGGCGAATGAGTCCATCCAAGTCATCAGCTGGAGTAGTGTACAGCTCTGACTGAGAAATGTCTGCCTGCATGTCACACACACTTACATTGCGGTATAATCTGTAGCTGACCCGTTTCTTAGGAGCACAAGGTTTAAAATTATTTTGGTAGACACCAGATCTAACGTTTTTATCCAAAAAAAAAAATATTTTAACTAGTTTAAAACACTTCCACCACAGATCAGAATTACAGGATCTTTTGCCCAGTCTCTCAGTTGTTGCTTGAAGAGAAACGTCATGTGAAGCCGCAGCTGATGCATTGGATTGTATTCCAAACACTTACCATTGAGGGGAAGAATGAATGAAGGTGTACAAATAATGTCTATTGTAGAGTATGGTATCTGGAGTTTTTAGTGACATCTTTTGATGGTTAAAACAAGACCATTTATGACCTGACACAACAGAATGGGTATTAAGTTACAAAATACCCAATGTAAAATATAATTTTATACCTTCTTGGATTTCAAAGATTTGAAGCTTTAAAATGATACCTCATTTGTTCAAATATCTTCAGTAGTTTTTTATTTAATGCTAAAAATGAAGCAAACTTTAAATGTGACTTTTTGAGAAAATAGGTTTAAAGATTGGGCTGTGTGAAAAACACATTGCCTATAGCAACTGTACAGTTAGTATTCTATTACTTTTTGATTATGTGTTGAGGCAAATGAACCAGACATCGAAAAGGGACATGGCCTAGACAGCTATTTTTGTCTTGTTTGCAAAATAGGCCATTGTGACTTAATACCCAGTTTGTTGTGGCAAGTCACATGTTTTAGTCTGTATGTCACGCAGACCATGTCAAATCTCAATCTCGTTTGTGTCAGTTATATCCCTCTCTTCCTCAAATTGATTATGACTGGATTGTTGGTGCTGACACATAAACTTCTGTGGAGACATCTGGTCCGATTTGTGTTCTTCCTCCTTGTTCACTTTACAGGGGTGAAGTCAGGAATATTACTGTTTGTTCTCTCCATAGCTCTCTTGTTCCACCTCTGCCCTCTCAAAATTGTGTCAGTCCACAGACTGGCCACAGTACAATACTTCTACATCTACTTTGAACAGCAGGAGGTGGACATGAATCCTGGTACCCTCGCTTGACAGTCCGGTGCTCTAACAACTAGATAACCAGGTCTCAACTCTAGGTCACCACTCCTAATGTTTCATTTCAAGCTTTGATTACTTTAGAATAAATGCATGAGTCATGTTGTATTGTCTGGACACCACAGTAAGCTGTCACATTTACTTTCTCTTTGTGTTTCTGCCTTTTCCAGATTGGATGGTGGCATTGGGAAGGAAGGGACGACTGAGATTGAGGAATGTTGCATCTGCATGGAGGCTGAAGCAGTTGTTATACTTCCTTGTGTGCACACTTACTGCGAACTGTGTATCAAAAAGTGGTATGTCATTCTTCATACTTATACCTCAAGATGTTCCAGATTCGTTCCTGTTGTAGCTTTCTTCGGGTTCTTCATCCTGTTAATCCCCTGTGGGATGGGGGCCATAAATAAATACTATCCCGACATCTCTACGACATCTGAACGACTTGTTTTCTTTCTCGGACATTTATTTTGAGAGAAGTCAAGTCTAATTACCCCAATGGTATATGGATCATAGACAGGTTATTGAGGAATTGCATAAATCATACAGACAACATGTAGAACAGTTAGTAAGATAAGACAGAGTTCCAAGTTAACAGTGGAGCCAAGGCTGTACTCAGTTGATGTAAACAACAGCAATACAACTGTAGAATTGAACCTGACTACTAGTGACCTGAATAGTAAGGTGCTCAATTCCTATAATTTATTGGTACAGAAATAATTTCTGATTGTTGAAGGGTGATCATAATTGCAAGATGCCTGTGTTACTGAGGTGAACAACTGATCATAGGGAGAGATTCCACTGTGTTAGATAAAGTAGTTGTAAGTAAACTGGTTGCAGTTAATGCCAAGTATCTTGCTTCACCATAAGATATTCAATTACTCAACTACGTGTTGCAGGAGCACTGATCACAAAACATGCCCGGTGTGTCGAGCTGCTGTCAGCGATGCTAATGACAGCTGGGTGCTGACAGAGAAGCCAGACTCGACACAAATGGCTGTCGACATGACAGAATACCTGCTCGGTCTGGCAGACAGATCAGGCTGTGCCACATCACCGGCACCCAATGACTGAGTTGTCATGTGATGCAGCTGTAAGAATGATTATCGGCAATGTGGTGCTTGTAGATCGAGCAGAAGCACGTTCAGGAATGTTCATTCAATGAAATCAGTTTATAGTACAATATAAATACATTCGGCTTATAAATGAAAAGCTTGAAACATGCCTGGCTTGGAAGGAGTTACCTGGTACGCTGAGGTAAAATAGTTTCGTAGTCATTTACTCCCATGTTACAGAACTCGAAGCAGCTTCATAAAATTTCATAATCGGTCACAAGCGAATAAGAATATAAATCGTATGATTTTGTATAATGTTGTCACAGTGTTGTAATGCCCATGGCGGTACATGAGGTCAGTATTGATACTTAGCATAATGTTGTCACAGTGCTGTAATACCCACGGCATTACATGAGGTCAGTATTGATACTATTGAATAAGCCCATAACAAAGTTCGCAGTTTGAAAGTTTCAAACCCTACGTATGTTCAAATGATAAACAAAACATCCAGTTTCAAAAGAAGCTTGATTGCAGAGGAGGGCTGAATTAACTAAAATATCTTTTGATGTTCAATGATTTAACATTTTGAGACATTCAACACAGCAAACCTCCTGTTACAAATTACTACATCTGGTAATTACTACACCTGGTAATTCGAGGTAGAGGAACAGACTGCCTCCCTTTAAATAATGTCTTTGCAGACGTATTTTGTGCACATTTCTTTCAGTCTCGCCTCTTATTATCTTCTCTCCACGACAGTCCATCTACATGGACTCATTGAGATGTATCTGCCATCTTCATTGCCCATAGCCTTATGGTCAGCCATCTTACCTTCACCACATCATTGGCGAGACTCATAGGTGACCTTTAGCAGTAGCGTGTATGACTACAATGGCAGTCTGCACCAAATGTGTCTCGGAATTTGAGTTTGACAAAGGGGATACATTGTATAATGAGAAGAGTCCCAAGTGTGTAAACAGTCACATACATACGTTGTGTTTTCTATTTGAATGTAACTTAAATTAATTGTGATATATTTATTGTTTTAGCAAATTTTGTGACTGGATATACAATTTCTGTTCTGATGTGTATGAAACTAAATGATTCCGTTATGGAGAGTACTGTATGGTCGACATTGCTTGGTGAAGTATTTCGTTGAAAAAAATTAGTACTTATAAGTACTTGACAAGAAGCCACACAAAATTGAGCCATCACATTAGGTCAATCGTCTTGGTCTTGGTTGCATACTGGCCAACACTCCTTAGGCATGATACGGTCAGGGTTGGATGTGCATGCTAGCTGAATTATTAGTCATGTATTAAAGCTTGTCTGAATTTCTGTGGTTCTGTAATATTGACTATTGCATCTGGTAGGGAATTCCAATCTTTTAGTGTTCGGGGGGAATAGGAACATTTATAACAGTTCTTGCTGGTATGGATAGTGTTGAATGCTTTGCCATTTAGATGTCGTGTTACCAGAAACACTCGGTAACAAAATTTGTTAGGGAAGTTTTATCAGCGATGTCACTTTCAGTTAAATGTATACAGGTATATCTAATGCACATAAATGTATATATCTGATGTGAATAAACAATTGCAGGGGATTTTCTAGTGTCCCAGAATGAGATTGCTGTCACCTTGTACGTTTGTTATTTTCTTTATTTCTTGCTTAGTGCACTCGTATCTCCGTCGGTTCCAGTTTTGCAGCATGTATTTTTTATAGAGCTGACATTTTGTAGTAGGAGTCCTCTCGGGGCACATGGTGATTGTTCGTACGTTTTTTGAATACCCGTCGTGGGGGTTATAATTCCAAAATGGCAGCAGTTGAAGTTGCAGCAGTGGAATGCCATTTTTTATTAGTTATGAGCCACATTACCCGTAAGTAGCATGGCCTGCTTCTAGTTCCCGTATGATCATGGGTCCCAACCTTCCCCTACTGCTGCAAATTGGTCAGCTTGACACCGTTATGTGCGGTTAACACTTTCAACAGTAGAGATAGAGGGGGGGGGCACACATAATATTATATAGAGGGGGAAACCCCGAGATAGAGAGAGAGAGAGAGAGGAGGGCAGAGAGACAGAGAGAGGGACACACACCACACACACGGGGAGAGCAGAGAGAGAGAGAGAGAGAGAGAGACGTACTGTGATCTATTGCTTAACAATTCCTCCAATTGTAGAATAACGATGTCGCATCCCCAGAGTAGACTAGGTGTCAGTAACTGAATATTGACTGTAGTTTTGTTCGTACCTTCCTTGGAAATATTACACGCCAATGAACAGTGAAGGAGATGAGTGAGGAGGATATACACATCTGTGGCATCACAAATCATCGTTTTACAGTTCGCCTCTTCTTTTTTAGCAGCTACAGCTTGTTGGAGAATGGTAACTTACCTTTCACAGCATTTTCATTATAGCGCCTTAAAATATCCAGTAGAATAGAATATTGGTCTATTGAGCCGTATGTATTGATCTAGTACATGTGCTTCGGTGTAAAGGTGTGATCTTCGTGCGCTTCGTTTTCTCTTTTTGGTGTAAACTGGTCGCAGATAATGACGATCAACTGACGTTTGTTTTCAATAGCGGTGTGATGATTATAAAGCGAAATGCAATTGCAGTCTAATAGTCGAAGTTACTTTCTCCAATGTTGTAGCTCTGTACATATCTAAGGCTAAGCTTAACTGCTGTTTCCGACAGAACAAGTCGGCATTTTGATTAGTAACTTGAAAAAGAGTGTTGTTATTAAAAGTTGACAAGCAAGAACACGAATAGCTTCAGTTCAAAGGAACGTCCGAACTAATTCAACCTCTCGTCGATGGCGGTCCAACGAACCAGTCATTACAATCATTTACTAGGAGCGTAGCCTATGCCTCTGTCGGCAACCAGCGAAGCATATATAGATCTGCATTCTTAATGTTTTTGTAGTGATGCGAGGACACCGGTCTGATGTTTGTGTGCATTAGCCTGTATAGTCCAGGCCCTACCCTACAGACCAGCGTTCGAAATATACGCTGACCCGGTGGTCACTGACCGTCGGGTCAGTAACTTTTTTGAGTTACTGGTCCGTGTGACCGCCTACTTTTTTGGGGATATTATACAACGTTCTACACCAGTACGCATAAGCGTATTGTCAAGACTTGTCACCTGAAGACGCTGTTTACAAAAATGTGTTTTACGCTCAGTATTGCTCAATTTATTTTAACGTAAAAGGCAACGCCCACGGAGTGCGCACGTTACAATAATTGTTATCGTCAAAAAAGCACCCGAAACGAACGTAAGGTAATTTTGGTAAACCAAAACGAGGCATCACCACTGGCGCCGCCATCATCATATCCACCGGGCTATGCCTTTCGAATATGTTTGAGAAAAGCCGCCATTGCCAAAATCTGCTGGGGAAAAGCTGTTAGAGAAAAATGCGACAAAAATCGGGCCTACGATATTGACACGTGTCACCGACATTTCCTAGACACTTGGCTGGCCCAACTTCTGTGGTTGCATAATCCATCAATGGAACACTTTCTGTACGAAGTCACATATGACAGGACCTAGAAGAGTATGGGACCTGTGGTTCTGTTTTTAAAGCACAGACAGTGATGGCGTTGACGCAGACGGTCGCGCTGATTACTGTCGCCGCTAACAAAGACTGCGATTCTTAATGACCTTTTCAAAAAGTTGGCGCATAAATGGTTGACTGCCAGCAGGGCGTTTTTAACGTACAAAGTGGGGGGATTGTCCCCCAGCCCTTTCGCTTGCCCCCCAGTCAGACCAACATTCCCCCCAGTGTGCCCCCATTCTCCCAAACCAGCCCCTTGTAGGGCTTACTTTTTATTCGTTTAATGTGTTTGGTTTAATTTGCACTGGGGTATAATAAAACAACTCTAAGTAGCAGTTGTCATGCATTCGCTAAAGAAGAACAGTGCCTCTGGACTACTTGAAGCTGGATCTGACAGGAGGTAAATACATGAAGCTGGTTGGTGTCACCACTGACGGCGAGGCGGCAAACACCGGCAGACAAGGTGGATTATGGCGTCTGATTGCTGACCAAATGCAAATAAGTTTGGCAACATTCTGGTGTGCTGCACACCGATCTGACTTAGCCATTGAGTCGGTCGTCAGCACCGTACCTGAGTTGGGAATCTGGAAGTCCAATCTACTGGGACACGGACGATTCTTCCGGATGCAGAAAAGGATGAAGATGTTGTCAGCGTAGGCCGGGAATGTCAAACAGTTCCCCCGGCACCACGATGTCAGGTTTGCCCAGCACGAGCTGCAGCTGGTGGATGCTGTGCTGAACAACCTACCAGCCTGCATTATGGTGTGGGAACAGATACAGGCGCCAGGAAGTACCAGCGACAGAAAGAAGAAGGCTGAAGCCAAAGGGTTCCTGATAATTTGAAACCACCAACAAGATATTTGAAACACTCCAGAAGAAGTTGCAAAGGAGTGATTTGTTCATCAGCGATCTTCTCATTGTGACTGATGCGGCAATTAAGAAGTTGAACCTAATGAGGGATGGATCATCCCCGGGAAGAAGGGATGAGAAAGTGAGTTGTCCAACCGATAACACAAAACAAGACCTAACACAACGGAAGTGTAATCATCAGTTCGTTTGTATAAACCGCCGCGACAGACGAATAATCAGATTGAGGGTCGTGCAAACATCGCACGAATACCTGTCTGAACGCATGCACCCGGAGTAGGAGGACGTCATCAAAGACATGAAGGAGTCAGTGATGTCAAGCAATCTGAGATCATTCGTTGAGCATGGTGTGCGCGTCGTCAGGCGCCTTTTCCCAGATGAGGCAACTGACTTTGCGGAGGGGGCAGCCGAGCAATGGAAAAACATGATGATCGTGCCATTCCTGCCAGATGGCTGTGATCTCGGTTGTAAGTTGACTGTCAGACTGCGCCAACTTCTGCCAGTCACAACAAGTTCAGTTCAGAAGGTGTTGGCACCTCTGACTTGTATGAGTCCACACTCTATGCAGACCGAAATGATCGTGAGCCACCACAACCTCGTGGTCGATAATCACCGCACCAGTATGAATGAGGACACGAGAAACGCACGACTAATGGTGGCACTGAATAGTGTGGGCACCGCCTACTATGACCGCTGACGTAAAATTCTTGGAGAAGACAAGAAGATGCTGCGCTTCATACTGGGACATATACGGACAGCGTAAATTCGTTAGGAAATTCACCCGCAAAACGGGACTCGTCTAGTCAAATTGAGACAACTGTCAAACGTTCCGATTTGCAGAATACATCTCATGTTTCTAAGACTACTGCATGTATTGGTTGTAGTAAAACATGTTTCTAGGATATATGTGTAACATTTATTTTCATACCAATATGCTGTCGTCACTCGTCACTGCAGGCGCCACAACTATGTAGATACAAAGATAATAACACATTATATTAAGCTTCCATAAATGCCTAAGTGTTATGAACATAATCATTAATGTATGCGTAAACTGTCATTTGTACCCATTAAAATTGCCCTTTTACGACATTCCCCCAGTGAAAATTCAATAAAAAAAATGCCCTGACTGCCAGTGTCTGTCGCCTGCATGTTTCAATTAAATAAAATTAAGGAAAAATTTCCCAAATCTTTGTTTTTCGTAGTTATTTAAAAATATTGTGGAAATAAGGCTGAAACCAGTTACCTAAAAATCACCAGTCTGCTGATACCTAAAATGGCGTTGTATGTGTACATATAATCAGGAAAACACATGTCTGACATATGTATTAAAGGATTTTACAGCTGGTAGTACAACTGTACATTTCTTTCAATATCGTTTAGCAGGCCACTGGTAAAAAGCTGATCAGTAACTTTGCTGCCGGACCAGCAACTTTTTGAAGTTGCTGGTCCGGCTGACCAGCACAATTTTAGGGTAAAGGTCGAACGCTGCTACAGACCCGCAAAAACTTGTATGTACACGGAGTTTTAATTTTGATTTGTATTCTACACACCCTGTGTTTCAACACTTCAGAACGTGCTTTTTGAAAATCAATGGCATAAGGTCACTGGAGCGTGACATCCAAGATGGCCGCCGCTGAGAGGGTATTCATCTATAACTTTGGATCTAGAATGGCTAGATAGCCAAACTTGGTATAAATTCCGCCTGAAATTGACATTCCAGACACACCTGAGTAATCAATGTTACATTTTGATGCCTCATTGGATGAGACGTACAATATGATCGCCCTTCCGGGTCGATCGTCGACTGTAGAAACATGATCAGCCATATAACTTTCGATTGAGATGAGCTAGGAACTCGATTTTGATGTCCCTCTCGATGGTTGTGAGGATCCTCAATCAAACAAACATGATTGTATGACCTTTCAAGTTGAACATATAGGTCAAAGGTCAAGTTAATGGGTTAAAATTTACCTTTTTTAACCACAGATGGTTGCTAAACGGGATAACATTATCTGAGATAGCCACTGAGTCTTATCTCAGTGGGTATATCTTCATAGTTATGCTGAGGTAAAATCAAATGGATGAGATTAGATTAACTTTTTAAGATCATAATTAAGGGCCATGCCAAGGACAATTGTCAAATGTGACTAAAATGTCTATAGCAGGCCCATTTTTTAGTATAGAAAACCAAGAATTACAAATGATGTTCAATTCATGATATGTGACACCCTTCACACACTTTTTATTTTTAACATAACATGCCAAACACAAAATTCATGTAGCCCACCAGGTGATTTATAACAATAAACACCTGTAATTTATTTCTAGCAAGCCTATACATGTATATCAGACTTTGCATCATATAGGCCTACAGTTAACTAACCATGATTTTGGCAGTTTCACCCTTGTGATTTGTGGCAATAGATGATACACTTCACACCAGATTTTTGGCATAGGCACCGCATGGTATCGCACCTTCCACCACTTGCACATGGATAGCATATTAGTGGACAGGGGGTTAATGCATTTCGATGGCTGGAGCGTGCCTCCATCACTGTCCCACCTATACTGATAGCAGTCGTTTGACGACTTCCTTCACTGGCAACAACCACATGAATCACGAAGAATGCTCGGGTGATGTGTCTACGTACAACACTCGATGCGGGGAGCATAAACGTCTTTGCCGACGGCTTAGACCTCGCACCGGCAACTTTACAACTCCACCGAAATTGCCAAAGTATGATAAGTTGGGGTACTGCTGGACCTTGGACATAAATCAAGCAGAGTCACTGTTATCAATCCACCGTGAGATAGGTCTCCAACCCGAACCCCCAACACCATCTGTGAGGTACGTCTCCAACTGAATCATGCGTTTGCTCTTATTGAGTGTGGCAGAGGTGAAGTCGCCATCAAACAGGGGGCTGGTGGAGAGATGATCATGCGTGAATACTTCCTCGAGAGTCATTCCACGTTCCTGGGCGATCTCGATGTCACGCTGAGCAGCTGCATGAAACACCATTGTGATAATATGCTATCCATGTGCAAACGTAGTGGAAGGTGTCATACCATGCGGTGCCCATGCAAAAAATATGGTGTGAAATGTGTCATCTATTGCCACAAATCACAAGGGGGTAACTGCCAAAATCGTCGTTAGCTAACTGTAAGCCTATATGATGCAAAGTCTGATATACATGTATAGGCTTCCTAGAAATAAATTACAGGTGTTTATTGTTATAAATCACCTGGTGGGTTACATGAATTTTGTGTTTGGCATGTTATGTTAAAAACAAAACAGTGTGAATTGTATCACATATCATGAATTGAACATCATTTGAAATTCTTGGTTTTCTTTATTAAAAAATGGGCTCGATATAGACATTTTAGTCACATTTGACCTTGGCATGGCGTTTAGTTATGACCTTAAAGTTAATCTGATCTCATCCATCTGAATTTACCTCAATATAACTATGAAGATAGCCACTGAGATAAGACTTCTAGCTCATCTGTATGTCAATTTTATCCCGCTTAGCAACCAGATATGGTTAAAAAGGTATATTTTAACCCATTAACTCGACCTTTGACCTAGATGTTCAACTTGAAAGGTCATACAATCATGTTTGTTTGATTAAGGATCTTCACAACCATCGAGAGGGACATCAAAATCGAGTTTCTAGCTCATCTTAATCGACAGTTATATGGCTGATCATGTTTCTACAGTCGACGATCGTCTCGGATGGGCGGCCATATTGTATTTCTCATCCAATGAGGCATCAAAATCACGCTCCAGTGACCTTATGCCACATATTTTCAAAAAGCACCTTCTGAAGTGTTGAAACACAGGGCGTGTAGAATACAAATCAAAAGTAAAACTCCGTCTACATACATATTTTTGTGTAGATCTATAGGGCAGAGCCAGGTCTAGTAGCCGATGTTGTGATGACGATTAGTAATGTCGAATCTGATTTACATACCATGCATTAATGAGAAATTTGAAACGCACAGACAGCGACACAGTTACATTACATTTAATTCTCAACCATATTGTGCAGCTAAATGCAAAGTGTGCACAATTTTAGGGTCTACGCCAGTGAGTAAAGGAAATGGAGGTGTATAATTTCGTGCGAACAACGCGTCTCCAAGGATTGAATCTGGAACCGCGCCATGATCAAATCGACATTGCTAAGCAGCGAGTCCCACGATACTTCAGCGGGATTTCTCTATCTATCAGCAGCCTCGTTTTTACAAGTGTACTTCCGCTGTCGATGTTGAAACTGTTTTCCTTGAACGAGATGGCACACTGAAAACAAGAAAAACAATGAACTGTTATCTACTTCAAGTGATACCATTCTCCATGGCAACTAATTACACACTACACCATTAACACACACTGTTATTGGGATTTGTACCTGTTGAGACACCAACGTAATTATCGTTAATACAAGAAACTACGTGATCTCACGACATTTCGTTGTCCGTCGCTTAAAAATACCTTTAACGTTTAGCACGTCTCAAAGAGTTTGGCTTAAATATTATGGGTCCTTCCCATTTGGAGTCGGTTAGACATTTAAAATCACATTCACCGCTATGGTTTCAGTTACTTCAAGCTGTGGCTCTCACGTTTATTTGTTCGTCGGTACATGCTGGTGGTCCCATAGTAACAACTGTATTGCATGTCTGATGTTTCCACAAAATGAAAGTTTTCCACTTGCTTCCTAATTTTACGTTTCACCGTAACATTTTTACGATCGGTTTCGCAGCTCACAAACGTGTCCACATATCACTAACAGTCTTACTAGGTAATCCATGAGTTTCAGGGTCAAACCTAAAGTCGATAATAAAAGCTGATTTTGTACCACTGATCCCTGGTAGGGTCTGAACTAACGTACTAAAAGTCTTCAAGAACACTCCTTGAGCTAACAGCACACTTCAAAATGGCGTCCGAAACCTCGGCAACTTGTATCTTCTCAATCATTAGTGGTTGAAGGCACACATGGACGCCCGCACGCACGCGCGGGGGCGCACACACACACGCACGCACGCACACACGCACACCAGGGGCGGATCCAACCATATGAAAGGGTGTAAGGGTTAGGTTTTTAAAAATAATTTCCGATCGAAGTGAAACCAACGGCATTGACTCTATTTGGTCCTCACCATCAACATTTTCATACAATAACTTCTCTAATTGCTCACACACGCCTGTCAACTTTTGCGGACAAGTTCACGGATAGAGGTTGGAGTTAATTGAATATAAATCAGTCACAGTATCCTAACTCCCTCGATGCATCGTGGTGCCAGTTTCAGTGTCGGTTTCGCACCGAAAAGATCTTACCTGAGCACCAAACCACGTCTCGGTTTTCGAAGCGGTTACGATTCTGTGGCGGAATTTCTTAAAGTAGCATTTTGGTGAACGTCAATTTAACAAAAGATAACACTCTTCCAAGTTGGAACACTAGGGTTTACTTTTTTTAAAGATGTGTCGGAACAATATAAAACATAGGGCCTATTCTGAAGGAACAACATACCATACAAACATATCAGTTACTCGATATTGATCATAAAACAGATTTTTGTACAAGGTTTTTCCTCTTTGACAAGTAAAAATAGCCGATCCGACGTAGAGAGAAATAGCCGATCCGACGTAGATAGAAATAGCCGATCCGACGTAAACAGAAGTAGCCGATTCGTCTTAGACAGAAGTAGCCGATCCGATGTAGTTAGTGTGGCATGCCGAGGTGAAGGCGACGTCCAAAGCAGGTCTCGTTACCTCGATAGGTCCAGACTCCGAGCCGATCCGACGTAGCGAGGCGGCAATTAGCCGAATTTTCGGAGGGAAACACATTGGCGATCCTACGTAGCCAGAAAAATCCGATCCGACGTAGTTAGCGTAGCTGTTCGTCCGATCGTGGCATGCCGAGGCGAAGATGACGTTTGGTTACATTTTATTTAACGTTATTTTCTCCATTTTGGTAAACTTCGTTAGGTAACATTTTATTGTGCGTCCGTTGCTTCATAATGTCTTGCATTTTTTTTATATTCCAGCAAATTTTGTATTGTAGCATTTTCGTGAACGTCAGTTGCTCTATTCCGGTAAGTTTCGTTAGGAGTAAATTTCGAACTGTGGTCGAACTGTTACATCGTTGTAAATTAGCCACATAATCTCGACCCTTCAACACGTCAAGACGCGGTTTTCGACGGAAGGTTTGCGCAGGCAATATCTAACTGACACTGCATACCGCGTCACAATATTCGAAGTTTGATTTCCATCGAAACTCGGCAGAAACTTAAAGTGGGCGCCGATCCGACATAGTGCAATATATTTCACAAATATCCTTCCGCTTTCTAAATTCGGCTAAGCGCCGCCTCGCTACGTCGGTATGGCTCGGAGACTGGACCTATCGACATGACGAGACCCGCTTTGGATATCGCCTTCGCCTCCGCCTCGGCATGCCACGACCGGACGAACAGCTACGTTAGCTATGTTGGATCGGTTACTTCTGTCTACGTCGGATCGGCTATGACGAGGTTTCCGGCGGAAGGTTCGCGCAGGCAATGTCTAACTGACACTGCATACCGCGTCATAATATTCCAAGTATATTTTTAGTGCAATACATTCCACTAAGTGCTACTCATATGAGTAGGACCAGCACAGACCCGTAGCGTATCGAGACGCGATCGGACAAAACAATCGATCTCTTGGTGCCTTCACGGTGATCGTAAACAAATTCAGTGTGGTCGAACCGTTACATCGACGAGATTATGGTTCCAGTGGCCTAGTAGCATTGTTGGATCCTGGGTTACATTTATTGAAACACGAACATAGCGTTCACCGGGTGCACGAGGTTACGGATCCGGTAGCATATTTGGAACTAGGTAGCAATTTTTGAAGCAGGTAACATTTTAAAACGCCTAAATAGGTAAAAGGCCTTGTAACTTAAGAATTGTAAGACTTTTTCTGGAGGTCGCATCTGTGAAACGTGTTTTTTGTATCCGCTACTTAAGGTTTTTGGGCGCTGAGCTTAAGGATTTGTTTTTTACGTCTAAAACTAGATGAAAACAGCTTAAATGAAAAAAATCGTATGAAAACAAAGAAGTTAGAAAAAGGTAATCTAGATTTATTGTGGCATCGGGCAGTATTTTTTCGACGGGACATCGACGAGCAAAGCGGCGAAAACATTTCGGAGTTCTTGGTTAAAAAAACATTTCCTTAAAAAAAACGCAAACTTAAGAAAATCGGTCCTAAAAGTTATTGTAGCATTTGTCGACAGCAAACGACGTTTGATGTCGACAATCTGTTACATCGAATCAAAGCATACGGCGAAGAGTGTCGACTGTTCGGCTTCCTCGAGATCGGAGGATATCGATAACGAAGAACTACGGCGATCCGCTGAACAGTTGATAAACACCTACCATAACGATATGGAGGACTTGTTTGTGGACGAAATCGTGCAATTTGCAGCTTTGTGCGCACCCCAGTCATGAAAAACGCGTATGACAACGTCAAGAAAGCCGGTAAAGAACTCAACATGTATCATTTGTATAGTGAAGCAGGATATTGCACTCACATTTCTGAATATCAAGGTCGCACTAACAATCTACGTCTGCCTGATGGTGTGTAACTGCAATGGAGAACGCACATTTTCGCAGTTGAAACGGACCAAGAATGATTTGCTGCCAGCAATGGGGCATAAAAGAATGAAGTTTAATTTTACGCAATTTATCTTGGTATCTCTAGTGCACACTGTTTCTCACGTGAGTGATGCTTGTGGGGGCTCGACCATGGAATAATTTTTATTCCTTGACTGGCACTCCGACCAGTTTTGTTGCTGCAGCCCTTCCAACTTCACCACAGTTAATGTTTGCAGCAGCAACTAATCTTGTTGGGATGTCGATGAGAGTATTGTCATCAGAGTAGAATGCGCGGTGTCTCGACCGTGGGTAATGCCCCCATTCACATTCGTTTACCTGTGGCTTTTCACCCGATTATAGCAAGCAAGTTGCATGCATGTTCGGATGACTCAACGGTGTTTCAGTGGTGTTAGTTAGATCGAACATGGTTGAAACCCCCCCACAAACACAATCATTTGCTTTTTAGCTCTAGCGGATAAGAAGTTACAACCAGTTAAGCACAGCTATATTCTGGCCAAGGTGTGTGTGTCTCACGATAATCTGGCCTTGCAAAGACCATCTTGCAAGGTACCTTGCGAGGGGGGGGGGAAAGAAGAAGTAGACAGAAAAAGAGATGGGAACATAACATCAAAGAGTGGACAGGACTGGAGTTCGCAAACTCCCAGAGGGCTGTGAAGAACAGGGAAACGCGGAGAGAGCTAGTTAAAAACATCGTCAGTGGTGCCCCAACGATCCTTATGGGTTATAGGAAAGTGGAGTGAAGTGAAGTGAAGATATTCTGGCCATTCGGAAGCCATCTTGAATTCTGCGGTTAGCTCAAGGAGGATTCTTGGGGACTTTTAGTATGTTACTCGTGAAACGTTCAGGGATTTATGGTGCTAAAATCAGTTTTCGATTTTTAGGTTCGATGGTATTTTGGCCTACAATTCCTGGACTAGGGAATATTTGTTCAACATGTGCTCGGATCAAAGAAATAGCCAATACAAATAATGACATCGGTGAAGGTAGGCCAAAATGGTCAACGTGAATAGGACGGTTGACAGCAGTAGGATGTGTTGTTACTACTGCAGTCGCTGATCACATGTAAATCTTACTATAATCGAGCTCCTCGGACGTCAAGCTTTCAGAGACCTCTCGAGTTTAACGTAACCCCTTTATTTTTTATTCAAAATTTCAAAATACCCCACCCATATTTTAAGAATTGTTATT
The DNA here is from genome assembly GCA_020002185.1 of Paraescarpia echinospica. Taxonomy (NCBI): domain Eukaryota; kingdom Metazoa; phylum Annelida; class Polychaeta; order Sabellida; family Siboglinidae; genus Paraescarpia; species Paraescarpia echinospica. The sequence goes on from CM034536.1 coordinate 35,382,988, forward strand.
GTTTTAAGGGCAAATCTAATCTGCTTACAATGTAACACACAATCAGACAATCGAGATGTGCGCGCTGTGACCCTTGAATAACGGGAAACAGTCTTTTTCTGAGTTTGAGTGTACACCGAAGGCTGAGGTTACACAGTTTCACGCCCAAGCCTCGCTTTCACACCATGCTTAATTATATTATAGTAAGATGGCGACTGTAGCGCCATCCGACGGATGGCCATTTTTGCAAGTATACTGTATAATCATCAATAGTGATCCTGGATGTGTGTGTTGTTTGGTTAGCAGACAAGTAGCGTGCGTGCGTGCGTGCGTGCGTGCGTGTGTACTCAACTCCTGTGTCAATTGACACACATGCCATGTTGAAACGTTTGTGTAATTGAGAATATTCACACGAATACATTAATTTCTAGCAACACAAAAAATGTTCTAGGCACACTAAAACAGCGACAAGGGAAATGTGAAGGAACGCACCTGGTATTTCTTTAAGAAGTCTATGCCAAGCGAGATGTCAGGATGTTCGTCAGCTAGAAAGTAAAACAGTTGAATTGAGTTAACACATAGACTGGTGCGACACGATGTGCTTCGGTTACAACAAAACAGCACGGGAACTATGGTGCGTGAATATTGTTAATTTTATCCCTGCCAAAAGTTGATTACCAATTCAAAATGGATGGCTTACAAAATGGTACAAACTATTGGTGGGCTTAGTAATAGTTGGTTATGACATTTAAACTGCTCACTCGAGAAACGTAAGATAATATCAAACAGAAACGAGCGTATTGTTGTTCTGGTCAAACTGTCTAAACTGCATGCAACCAAAATTGAGGAGAGATGTCTTAATTGTTAAGCTAAGACCATTGTGGTCCATGTTCTGCTGACGCCTTTTACAACAAACTCCAAGTATCACACACCTGTTATAAATATGTCGATGGAGAAACGCATATGTTCAATTTCCAGTTCGACGTCGACGATTTTTCCGGTTAGTTTACAGTGAGCAAACGCAGATGGTTCCTCCCGCTGGCCGCTGATGACTGCCGATAAACTGCAACAGGAACATCCACCGTATGAAAGTGTCTCCATTAGCACGGTAGCTACAGCGTAGAATGAATATGATACATTTTGAACACCGTGAGAAGATTTAGTCAACTGGTTATGTAAAAAAGGTGTACGTACCAAAACTACTTTTCGGGAAATCTTAAACTATCATTGGTTCTCAAAGCCCGTGACACGTTGTTAACTTTCATATAGGTGCGGCATTGTTTTTGTTTTAGTAAAATTTTAGAGATGGTGCCTGAAACAAACAGTGATGTTAAATATACTTATGCAGATGTGGTGTATTTTAAACGGAATTATTAGGCGAACAAGACACCGCTCAAGAAGCTCTGCTGGTGAAAATTACATGACACTAGAGATGGGATGTGGTAGAAAGAAGAAAATGAGAGATTAGTCCCTAAATGGCCGGATGTTGGATTGGTAGGAAAACTACCAAAACACGAGGGAGATGTAAGGTTGAGTTCCTACCACACTCCCGGTCACAACATGGGTGCACTTAAAATCCCCTCACCAGCATTGTTCGATGAGACTTGAGTGAGCGACTGTCACCGGACTACTCGTGTTAACCTGCGCCTTCAGGTCGACTCCGCCGCACTGCGAGGTAAAGGATAACAAGAAGGGTTTTAAAATAATAATAATAATAATACGGGAAGACGATGTACGTGTTTGTGTTTGTTGTGGTGTGTATATGTAACGTTGTTCTATGTCTATGCGATCAAAACACTTTGATAACCTTTTTGTACTAATCTACTATTACTGAAAATTATGTTAATTTTAGCGTAGGATGTTGGCTACCTTGCGAAAACTGTACCTTGCATTTAATAAATGGCAATGTGATCGAGCATGAGGATGAACCGTCTTGAAATGGGTCTTCAGCGTTGAGCAGCATTGACTCGCACGACTGGTTACGTCGTCTGCGGCCCGAGCGAAGGCGTTCTGTGCCCGGTTCGACGTTATCCTATCAATGTTAACACGCATTCTAAAGCATACTGCTTTTTGGGAAACATCCAGTAAATCGACATTGTTCCAAAAATACACGTTATGTGTTACGACACAATGTTAAATGGCGTCCCACATGTTAAGTGCTTTCTCTCTCTCTCTGTCTCTGTCTCTGTCTCTGTCTCTGTCTCTGTCTCTCTCTCTCTCTCTCTCTCTCTCTCTCTCTCTCTCTCTCTCTCTCTCTCTCTCTCTCTCTCTCTCTCTTATCTCCTCTCTCTCTCTCCTCTCTCTGTCTCATCTCTCTCCATCTCTGTCCCTCTCTCTCTCTCTCTCTCTCTCTCTCTCTCTCTCTCTCTCTCTCTCTCTCTCTCTCTCTCTCTCTCTCTCTCTCTCTCTCTCTCTCTCTCTCTCTCTCTCTCTCTCTCTCTCTCTCTCTCTCTCTCTCTCTCTCTCTCTCTCTCTCTCTCTCTCTCTATATATATATATATATATATTTATTTATTATATATATATCTATTTCTCTTGGTGTGTATATCTCTCCATACGATACGATCCAAGTAGAACTAACAACAATTCATAGATTGTTATCCAAGAATCCGTTCACAAAAGTACATCGACATATGTATTGGACACGTGTCAACCACCAACCCACCAACCCACCAACCCACCAACCTACCAACCCATCAACCACCAAGCCACCCATCAACCACCAAGCCACCCACTCACCCACCCATCCACCCAACCAACCAACCCAACCACCCACCGCTTACATCAGTATTTGTGGTTGGCGTTATGATTTTGGATAGATCCATTTCGAGCGTATCGACGTCGTCGTTTCCCCGAGGAGTTGGTTGGCGGCGCTGCTGATGTCGTGACGCAGCACGTTCCAGTATATCGTCCACTTCCATGGCAGCCGATCTTGGTGCACCAAGGTTAACCAATAAATCATTTATGAAATTAGTATGTTTGTAAAATTGGATGTAAGCTCAGTACGCTAATGGAGTATTTTAATTAAAAAACGAAATGCTACACCAAATATATATATATATATATATATGTATATATATATATATATATATATCATCATCATTATCATCATCATCAGTGTGCAGCCGTAGTGTCCCGTGGTTGGGCGAAGGCCTCAGCATGTCGTTTCCAAATCTGCCTGTCATTCGCTATCCTCTGCCAAATGGTGCCCTTCCATGTATATATATATATCTATATATATATATATATATTCGTGACCAACTGCAACTTTCTAATGAGTTACTAAACAATATACTATCAAATACATTTTAAATTCTGCTATGAACGGTTCATTTCATAAATCAAGAGTAGTATAACATGTCCACGGAATGTTTTAATAACTCACCTTTGTATCGTCAACCCCTTGTAGTGATATCCGTGGCATCGACAGAGCGATTCGTGCACACTCAGTCAAACTTTACCATGCAAAACACCAATCGTTTACAATTTTGGTTGTGCATATTTTCCCATGGATAGGCATTGCCTGGATATAGCCGTTGGTCAATCGATGACTTTCGTCCGCTCCAGTGACTGCATAGCAACGGACAGCTGACAAGGACGCCTGAAAGGACAGCCATTGTATTGAGCCATCAATAATTCAGATGCAACATGAGAACGCAACGCCAGTGAAGCGTAAACATCGACCCTGCGCTACCACCGACGTGAATAGAATAACCGACACGCCAACTAACACCTAAGAAAGATGGTACAACCTACTGTATTTCAAATCAGGGGCCGGTTTCATGAAACCTACTTAAAGTTTCTTAGCGTCAAGTGTTGGTGTAAACTCCTATGTTTGCTTATTAGAGTGGCTCCCTATCCCTATCCCGAAGGCGCCACGAGCTCAGTTCGATTGTCCCATTTGCAGACACTCTCTGTCTATGAAAGAAAAACCCGCATAATAATTACTACGACAATCATCTTAGCGTTATTAAAAACGTTCTTAGTCACTCGTGACACCGGTCCCTGGGCTATTGTTCAGTACAAATGTGATTCCGGAATTGTTGTAATTTGCACGCACACAAACAGGAAATAAAGCCAATCAAGCAGTTAATAAACCTATCGTTTCCATGTCTGCATGACATGTAAATATTGGCACGAAAGGAATATGGAACTTTCAGTTTGTATTTTTGTTTAAATGTCATTATCCTGCTCAAACTGTGCGAGTAAATCAGCTTTGCAATAACGCAGTGACCCGTACCTAGTACACCGACAATGTTTGGAAAATAGGGTCTACAAATAGAAAGTGCATTATGCGATGGGTTACTTATAATCAATACATGTATACCTGAGTCAGGTTTGCCTATCACAGCTGCCATCGATCTGAACATTTGAGACAGACTCACGTTCTCTAGTTCGTATATGACATCCAACATTTGCTTGTAGTAATTGGTATTTTGTAGACACATTGCCTCTGAGCCATATATATATATATATATATATATATATATATATATCAGTAAAATGGTCATGTGTAGTCATATTGCCCTTCTGGTACTTATGTTGTTTTTATTAAATCAAACACACTAAAACGAATAAAAAGTAGATCATAGAAGGGGCTGGTTTGGGAGAATGAAGCACTCTGGGAGGGGGGCAAGCGAACGGGCTGGGGACGGGGCAATGCCCCCTCACTTTGTACGTTAAAAAACGCCCGGTAATCGCAGCTCGCGGGAGTGTCGTGTTAGCCGTTGCAGGTCCACGATGACGACTGGAAGTATCTTGAGTGTTATTTAAACTGACTTCGGGCAACACGAGTCTCGCTTCGGTGGTGGTAACTGGTGAAGAACTGACCGGCGGCAGATTATCACTGAGGGTCTGTCGTTCTCCTGTCGTGAATTTGGGCTTCAGCTGCGGCCAGACCGGCAGGTGTGGATCACTCGGCTGTCATATTACGTCACAGATCTGTCATTTCTGACCACAAGGCAGACCCGTCGCCGATTTGTGCAGCGCAAGCTGTATGTCTTCAACACTGTTCTTCTCTTCATGTTATACTTGCTGGCAACGACTTTATCGCACTCCAAGATTCCTGCGACGTCGCATTCGTACAGGATCTGTTTGGCAGCTTCAATTTTGATTGACGGGAAATGGTCAACACATAACTTTACCAACGTGTGCACTATGATGTCCATTTTGTTATAATATAAATAGCGCGCCCGCGCGCCCGCGCGCACACACACGCATGCTCGCACGCACGCACGCACGCGCGCGCGCGCACGCACGCACGCACGCACACACACACACACACACAGACACACACACACACACACACACACACACACACACACACACACACACACACACACACACACACACACACACACACACACACACACACACACAAACACACATATGTATGGACTAGCTTACACCCACGAAGCAACACATCTAGGCCAGCAGTTATCACCATTACGGTATTTTGAACGTAAATTCGTTCCCATGACCATTTAATTTCTACTGTTACCAATCATGACACTGCATGCAGCAGATAATATAATTCTACCGTGGTGCCACTTGGAGAATAGCTGGCCACTTAATTTGTACACTGACAAAGTAAATGACCGAATAGCTACCTTTATGTTTTTAAATACATCACCGATTGCTAGGTGAGAGGTGAATGGTGAAATGACACGGATGAACACAGACAGAGATGAGTGGATCTCGCAGTGTATGAGGAGATATAACTACAGCGCCTCCAAGGTGGAATCATTTTATATGGATTGAAAGTTATTTCTGGTGGTAAATTTATTGAAAAAAAAGTGAATCAAAGAAATTAATAAAAGGTGTCATGCATCATGGAATACTTAATATTTTAAAATTAAATCAAAGGAATTCATAAGGGGTGTCATGTATCATGGAATGTTGCAGGAAATTAGAGTGTCAATTCTTTGGTGGACTGCTCAGCTCAGGTTTTGGTGTTTACTGCATATATCTAGGAACACGACCATAGTCCATCCGGTATTATCTTTCATGGGAAGTGCGTGCTAAAGCTGCCCACATCTGTTATCGATGCCTCTTCCGTAAACAATGCGAAGTCCAATGTGCGATAAGACTTCTGCATTGGCGCATTCGTCCTGCTTCGTGCACCGAATCTGCGTCGTTTGAGGCACCGGATAGTTCGGAAACAGCTACGGCGCTGCCACTAAGTGATCATACGCCGGCATTATGGTGAGTGTGTGTATTATAAGACAGCACACAGCAATTACCATTTCGTCTTATTAAAGATGACGAACTTGAAATCGTTTGTAGAAAGCCAACCAAATGTGTCGCCATATTGTTTAGTGTCGGTTCCGTTCTATTGGTGTAACGATACAACGATAAAGCATTGGCATAGGGTCGATTATCCAAAATGGAAACATTTGGGGTTTTGGCACATATCACCATTACATTTTTATGTAAAACCATTTGAGTTAATCTGACAGATCTTACCGAGAAAGTTGCGATTGTTCTTTTTGTTATTTGCATTGTATCATGGTGTTAACTATAGCATTTGTAGTACAATTGTGATAAAGGAATGTTTTTTTTATTTCATTCTATATATACGACTTTACATATTTTATTATGTGAACAAATTACATTTTGTATCACATTTTCTGTTATGAGTATTTCATTTTTGACAAATTGTTTATATTACTTACGTACGCCTATTGCACACACAGTTGTAATAACAAAATGCATGAATTAACTTAATTAACTATACAAGTCACGGTATTAACATAAATGTCCTAACAAATCATAATATGATTGTGTCATCACCTTCATCGTGAACTAACATAATTTTGATTAAAGTTCCCACGCATGAATTGGCTAAGATATTCATTATGTAAAAATAAAATGTTAAAATGTACCACCGATTAGGCATTTAATTGTCTTTTCATCTTACCGATTAGGCATTTAATTGTCTTTTCATCTTACCAGAATTTACATATCAATCGTATTAATGTAATAAATATAAACGGTGTTGCATACCTACTTGTTGTCCTAGGCGCAGTGCGGCAAACAACACAATATCTATAGTTGGAGGGTACTACTGCAACCAAATGAAATCGGAAGTCAGCACCCTGGTTAGACGAACGCAAGAACATTATTTTGATGTTCATATAATATATTAATTGTAACTTTTAAACTCAATATTACAAGGCAGATATGTTTAACATTTTCCCACAATTCATTCCGAAATAAATGACCATGCAGTTGACTTAAAGTGAGAACTATAACAGGAGTTACCAGTACCAAACATCTCATAGCTTCTTTCATGACCACAATCAAGTCAAACTTCATGCAACGGTAATCCATTTCCGGAGTGAAGTCGGAGACCTGTGGGTGTTGCATTTCGAAAGAATTTTGGAAGAGAAGACGGCACAATGTATCATGGTACATAGGCTTTCACCAGTCAGTTGGTTGCTTTGCTCTAATCCTAGGTTACAGAATTACGGAAGGTACATTGCATCCCCGACAGTCCAGTCGAGGTTAATTATTTACCTAATTGACCAAACGTCTTCAGGAATGTAACGTATATGGCGTAGCTGGAATCTTGCAATCCATGAACGTGAACATGGAACGGCCCATATGTGATGGTGTTAGGTGACAGGTAAAATGGTTGACACAGGAGTAAGGAAGAGCAAGGTCTTTACGATGGAGAAACTGTTTAAATATATATCAAGTATTAGAGTTCTGCCATGAAGGTAATTTTCAATTAAGCCTCTGAAGTGAACGAAGGACAGGAGTCAATTACAGATGGAAGCTTCTAGGGTCAATGGCTTCTCAAACAATACTTTTATCTCACACAACAATAGAACACGTTTCATGAAAAAAATTATGTTTCCGTTATTGCAATGTTATTGTACAGCCATCCAAAGAATGCTGAATGGATACCGGAGTTCGTGAGGTAGACCCCCTAATACTGGTTGCTGAAAATAATCTGGGACAGGTTTCCGCAAACTTGTTTAGGTGTGAACCACATTTTGTCCAGTTATCTCTCTGCGGACCAAAGCTTTTAATTAGGTAAAACATAAATCAGTAAGAAATATAATTTAATTTCCCGTCATCTAAAAAGCTATCTTTTTAATACTGCATATCCTCCTTAGCTTAATTCCATCCATCTGTTGACGACTTTTGCACTGTACATAACAATGAGAACGTTTAATCCTCTGGATTTGTTGCGCCACTGAACTCGGATTTCCCTAGGATATTGGCTTTAAAGAAGCCAATATTGGTATCATTAGTAAAATAACTTGTACTCGTAAAGAGTGTGTTTTGCGTTACATTGAACCACATCTAAATAACAAAGAAATATATAATATAAATATAAATATAAAAAACAACGTCTAAACAAAATGTAGACGTTGCCCATTTTTCTGCAAGCTAGTCCGACTACTGCATGGGGAGAGCGAAAAGATTCTTATATTCTTCAATGGAATGCTGCCGAAAACTACAAACCATTTTTGCGACAGTGCTGAAAATCAGCACTTTAATCGCTCATAAAAGCATAAAAGCAAAGTGAAACATTCTCCTTTAAAACCCTTAATTTAGCAGTCTTACAAATTCTTCTGCAAAGCAGCTTAATCACATCCAAATAAGTGCCACAACTTCAATAACATTATATGGAGTGATAAACGGACTTTCAAAGAAGCATCGGCGAATCCACAGCTGAAGTAGGTATGTAGGCTGTCCAGTACATCAGACGAACACCGGATTGGCATTTCGATACGCGCATCGTCGACGCCGAAAAATTAGCTGATGAACTTAACAAAATGAAATGTAGAAAGTTGTCGTTCTCGGCATGAATTTTTAAGGGCGCCAACGTTTTGTCGAAAAGTCCATTGCTTTTGTCTTCCCTAAAGCAGCATATTCAATGTTTTCAAATGTCAGAAAATGAGTGACAGAACGCATAGCTGAATTCGAAACTCAATATCTTCCAGCTGAGCGACCGGTCAGCCAATTCCATGGCGAAAATTAGCAAAAGTATCATATACCTCGCCAGAACCGCTCCATAGCTCAACCAACGAACACTACTATTTTATAATAGAACACGACCATTTTCTGTTTTTCTTGACAATTTCCTATTCTTAGCACGTATCTCGCGGGCCAGCTGGAAACCGTCCGCGGGCCAATTTAACCCGCGGGCCAGGGTGTGCAGAACGTTGATCTAGGATTATCCACTACTAATCCACAGGCTTATGTTAAAATCATGTTTGTAAAAATGTTGGTAAAATGTTGGAGACAATGCATTAAAGTAGCTTAACGTTATTGTGAACTTGAAAACGATTGTTGTCATTTTGTGTGTGTGTGTGTGTGTGTGTGTGTTTGGCATGATTTTGAGCTATTTTAAAATGAAACAATTTAAAAACTTATTTATTGAAAAATTAAATATAAGCAATACAACTATCAATATTTTAATAGTATGTGATTATTGCACATTGCCATAAGATGCACTGTGGTGAGTATGTCACTTTATTACGCACGTGCAATAATTTGTTTGTAAGCTGTTTGTAACTGTAATCCGAGCGTTCATAATATTGACCGTTTTGCCATGGTATGAGCTGATGGTGGATCCAGCTTATGTTAAACAAAAATTAGATGAATCTTGCGAATTGCGTTCATTCCAATCTAAAAACGACGACGATTAAAAAAGTGACGCAGCAATATTTCATTATTCCACAGGTGCGAGGGATGCTGTTGTTTTTAACAAGCGCCGTCCTAGTGGCGACGTGGACTGGAGTGAGCGGCGAAGGACCTTTGGAAAAAGACGGTAAATATCATGCCGGTAGATAAATACGAACAATTGATACGGTTAACGGCACAAAATCAAACATACATGATGTTTAGCATATCATATATTTCCTTGCATAAGTTAAGCAAGAAAATAATTAATTGACAATACTAAAGCGACTTTGTCTGTCCCTCATTTGTTAATATTGATTAGCGCAATGTTCATTCAGTCAAACATAACACATTTCATTTATAACAAAATACAGCATAATTTATATAATGTAAAAAGAAAATATAACTAAATAGAGCTTTAGAAAGGAGCGAACGGAAGCAGTTCCTTAGCTAGGATTGTGAAAATTTCGAACTTACCACATTTCATTTTTTATTTACTAGTAATGGACATAAAAAACCCAGTTACACATGTATCGGTGGTTAACTGAGAGTGGCCAAAAATGTCCACGATATGCATTTACCGTCAACATGTATATTATTATTATTATTCAAAGATGAAGCCATTAGCGTAGGTTAGCAACCACAATAACACTAATAAGTCATTTACATGTATACTTGTATGTATTAATTATAATAACATTGAAGACAAATAAAAAGTTATAATTTATCATAATCATTACATGAGTTAAATACATGTTGCCACTAATAATTCCAAAGGCAAATAAAAAGACAGAAATTAAGTTGTTTAATGAAAATCACCTACTGACTAATGCTGCAGCGGCGCAGACTGGCGCAAATTTGGTCGCTCTTTGGGCCTCAAAAGTGCGCTAAGACGAAATATTTTCATAACGTACATATGCCTAGGATGATGTTGAATGATGGAACTAAACCACTGCGGTATCACATTAATGCAAACGTGTAGTTATAACGGCGACAACGAGGTAGGCCCGGATACTAGACAAGTTTCCCATTATATATTTTCATACACCAGTAACAGCACAATCAAAATGCTTCCCGCCGTAACATCGGAATCCTAAATTAGTAAATAACGTGACGAAGATAGGGCAGATTACATATGATCTTGAAATAAATATCAATGCTTAATTGTCGTAAAATAACAGCCAATATTTACAATGGATACAAACATTTCAAGTGCTATCGAAAACAAAGTGTTTCAAAAGAAATAAAACAGAATAAATAACGGGTGTCGTAGGCGTCGCTGCCGCACGACTAAAATAACAAATCGTAATACAAGATCCTTTTTATAAAATGCAAACACTGTTTTGACCTTGACCTGGTTATTGCAAAAATGAAATCAAGTCTGTGTCTTAAATAAGGTAAAAAAAAATCCGTTACCATTCTAATGAACATAGTGTAAATATAGTGTAAACATAGTGTAAACATAGTGGCAGCTGTTACATTTGTTTATTTTATTAAGTCTATAAATCACCGAGTTGTTTAAAAGGAGGGTTGGTATTCTCTTAGCGTTTTGCGCGTCACACTAGACCAGTGATTCTCAAACAGGGGGTCACGACCACCTGGGGGGGGGGGTCGTTTGGCAATTTCAGGTGGTCATCCTATGATCTTGTGTTTTTTTTGTCGCGTATACTAAAATGTACAATTTATCGCACACGATTTAATCTGTCTCTTAGGAAGTAGCAAACCTTATACCATCGGGGATCAGTTGATTGCTCTTCTTACTCAGATCGTGATAAGTCATATTTTTTGGGGAGAAAATGTGGAAAACATGCGTGACCTTTCTATTACGAAGAACACTGTCCACCAGGCATGGGGCAATTAATTTGAAAAGTTAATTAATTAAATTACAATTAACTCGAAAATTTAATTAAATTAACCTCTAATTTTTCTCAATTAAATTAAATTAACAATGAACTTTAATTCAATTAATAATTTCAATTAACTTCAATTAAATTAATAATTAATTTAAAATCAAATACCAATTAACTTTCCGTGGTAAAAACAGGCAAAATCATAGCAATTCATTAATTGACAGCGTTAACACTTTTAATAAGTGTTTTCTAAAAACACACAAACATGGTTATACACAGCACCCTGTAACTAGAATTATTCCTTCATGCTCTTGTTAACCAGTATTCACTGTCTGGCCAGATCATTTATTACATTTCAAGAACATGAGCAGTTTAAACGGATAGTCACAGTTGTCACTTAACTAGCATCTTTCAGCACTGAACACCTTTCTAGCTTCACTAAACAGCTCCAGACTTCAGCTACCCTTTGTATTGTATGCAGTTGGATGGGTGATAAGTCATAAAACTCCGTACTCTTATACAGTTGACATCCAAGTAGGCCCACTGCTACATTCCCAGTGGAGCGTATTTACTGATTGATGTGAATTGAGTGAACTTTGGTCACTGTGCAGGTGGTCTTTCTTTAAAGCTCTAACTATTGACCGCAGTTCAGTGACTATCATCAAAGGAACGCATTTAATAATGCCAAATAAAACAAAGTTAATTGAAAGTTAATTTATATTTTATAAATAAAATAAAATTAACCTCTTCCAGACAAATTAATTAATTTAAATTAATAAATTTGCGTATTTTGAGAAAGTTAATTAATTAAATTAAATTAAGTTAATTGAGTTAATTGAATTAACAAATTAACAATTAACAATTTCAATTAACCCATGCCTGCTGTCCACAACAAAATGTGCAAACCTTCCCTGATTTTAAAGATTTAACAAGATTTAACAAGATTGCCATCCAGAAAATTAAATATAAATGGCAGGTGGACAAGGAAGCCTTTTGGCTTATCGAGACTCCAATACTTTTTTTATCTACGTGAATCCCGCCCTTTTAAGGTATGTGTCGATTTTATTTTAAAACATATTCACGCTACTAGCATCAACACAATCAGGAGATAATATGTTCCATTCATTTACAGTCCTTTGTGACAATGAGAACTTTCTTATATCCAATCTACACTGCTCCTTTACTAATGTAACTTCATGTCCTCTGGTCCTTCTATATTTTTTTCATAACCATTCAATATTTTAAACACTTCTATCTGATCTCCTCTCAATCTCATGGTCTCTAGTGTTGTTAAACCATATTCGTTTAGGCGTATTTCGTAACTAAGATCCCTCAGTTTTGGTATCATTTTAGTTGCTCTCCTCTGTACTCTGTCTAGCATATATATGTCCTTCCTGTGATATGGCATCCACGCTTGAATACAATATTCTAAATGAGGCCTAACTATTGTTTTATTTATTGTATATATTTCGCTTAACTAATCCAAGGATTTGATTTCCCTTTGAAGCTGCAATTCCGCACTGCTCTGAAACCTTCATATCGGCACTAATGGTTAATCCTAAGTCCTTTTCTTTTACAGTAGTACTTATTACAGTACCCCCATTGTATATTGTACATCTTCGTTCCCATGTTCTGTGTGGAGGCATTTGCATTTCCCAAAATTTAACAACATTTGCCATTTGTTAGACCAATTTATCAATCTGTCAAGATCATCTTGTAAATGCTGTCTATCTCCATCATGTTTAATCCTTCTAAGCAATGTTGTATCATCCGCCAATTTCAACACCTTGCTTGTTATATCATCGTCCAAATCGTTGATATATATTAAGAATAATACAGGTCCCAGTATTGATACTGTGAGACCCCACTCAAACCTGATTTCCAGTTTGAAGCCTCCCCATCAACTACTACCCGTTGTCTTCTGTCAATCAGCCATTTTTTTATTAATTAATTAAACCATTTCCTATGCCATGGACTTTTAGTTTAAGCAGTAATCTTTGATGTGGCACTTTGTTGAAAGCTTTCTGAAAAACTAAGTAGATGATATCTGCTGGTGATCCTGCTGGTCTACCCATTTAGTGATATCTTTCAAAAACATAACATATTTGTTAAGCATAACCTCGCTTTTAGAAACCCATGTTGAGATGGGTTTAACAAGTTACGTTTAACAAGAAAATCCACCACGTGATTTTTAACTAGTCTGTCTAATAATTTGCAAATCACTGATGTTAAACTCACTGGCCTGTATTTCTATGACTTGTTTCTGGAACCTTTTTTTAAATAACGGCATAATGTTTGCTTCTTTCCATTCTAAAGGAACCACTCCCTCTTCTATTAAAATAGCTTAGTCAATTATGTTTACACTATTCACTATGTCTATGTAGTCTTTAAGAAGACTGTTTATGTTACACTTTACGTAAGATTGGAGACAAGACATGGAGCGCAGTAGCACAGCGGTAAGACCTCCGAACTCTCGACTGAGAGGACGCGGGTTCGAATCCTGTGCGGCGGTGTCGAACCTTGGGCAAGTTCGTTTACTCTACATTGCTTCAGTTCACTCAGCTGTATGATGAGTACCTGGCTATGGACAGTGGTGGATATTTGTGTACGAATAGTATTCGCGCATTAATTGCAGTGTGGCTGAATGCTTCCCAGAGAAGTCGAGATGGTGTTCGATTGAACAGGTCTGCCAGGGAGAAAAATGTAAAGGCTTTGAACAGTCCTGAGGACTGGATATACTGCGCTATATAAGAACTTACCTTTACTTTTACTTTACTTTAAAATTGCCTTGTTTATTTTGGTTACATTTTTTGGTTATAGTCACATCTGACTATCTATCCTATTACAAATGCTAACGTTACCGGTAGTGACCTAATTTAAATACAATCAAATATTTTACGCTAGACTGCCTTATTTATTTAGGTTATACCGCGCCCTAGCTGTTAGGTGTTACAGGAAATAGAAAAGGCTAATATGTTCAGCATCCAACTGTGTGAATGTATCGATTTTCAGTCCTGCTTTGAACTGATAATGTTCATCAGATACATACCCTGTGGTGTTTTAAATGTCCATGAGACACATTAAATGTTCATCAGATACATTCACTGTGGTGTTTTAAATGTTCATCAGATACATTAAATGTTCATCAGTTACATTGACTGTGGTGTTCTAAATGTTCATCAGATACATTCACTGTGGTGTTTTAAATGTTTATCAGATACAATAAATGTTCATCAGATACATTCACTGTGGTGTTTTAAATGTTCATCAGATACAGTCACTCTAGTGTTTTAAATGTTCATCAGATACAGTCACAGTGGTGTTTTAAATGTTTATCAGATACATTCACTGTGGTGTTTTAAATGAAGAATTCTTATTTTTATGACATCGGTCTAATTACCAACTTATAGGCAAAATGCGTCTGAGACACTTTCTGAATTATTGAAGCTAAATGCGGGAAGTATGGATATTCCCGCGCTTTAAATAGTCTCTGTCTGAATACGAACTATATGTTCATGAAATGTTTCTATTCTGTACGCAAGTCCACAGGCTGCCCCAAAGCAATGTGACCTCAATCAAGGCGGACATCTAGCTATTACTGGTATTGCAAGCCAAATGGATATGGTCTCAACTTAGCCAGAACATAAATGGTTGACAATTATGACTAGTCTACCTTGTAGATGTGTTCGGCAGATCAACTTTATGCACTTTAGACTCTAATGGAAAGCTTGATCATCGACTTTTGGGAGAAATGCAAATAAAAGCCATAATTCGTAAAATTGGAGGCGCGACATTTCTTTGGATACATTTGTCATGTTGGAAACATTATCATAATTCAGACATTGTTGAGATATGCGATGGGTAATACAAACTTCGAGCACCTGGAAGCATTGGTGTTCATTAGATACGTCATTAAACGTTGAGAGAAACTTATAGACCACTACGTGACTAATTAACTGTCCCACTGACACCTACACCTGGTAAAAATGCTGCTGTGTTTGGACCCCACATATGCCTTTTGTTTCCCTTTAAAGTACATGAACCTTTGGGTGTTATTAGTCAGAATGAAATACATTTTGCATCCAAGTACAATCATGGAGGATAAACTACCACTTGAAAGTTATAAACACGAAACAAACTGGTATTGTTCTTTCTGTTAACTGCAGAATACCCAGATGGGTTCTGGTTTGGCCGCCAGGATCTCATATGTGTGAGGAGTGCGGATGTTGCAGCGTTCCGAAAGAAGGTCAAGAGGTCAACATCTCGGGTGTTCGTGCATGACATCAGTCATACGGTGCTGTATTTCAGGTTCGCAAGTTTCATTCTCTTTCTTGTGCTTGTTCCTCTGTGTCTCTATGTCTCCTTATCTCTGTCACTCTGCTTCTCTTCTTGTTTGCCTATCTGCCTGTGTCTCACCCTGCTATCGTCTCTCTCTCTCTCTCTCTCTCTCTCTCTCTCTCTCTCTCTCTCTCTCTCTCTCTCTCTCTCTCTCTCTCTCTCTCTCTCTCTCTCTCCCTCTCTCTCTCTCTCTCTCTGTCTCGGTCTGTCTGTCTGTCTGTCTGTCTCTCCCTCTCTCTGTCTCTGTCTCTGCATGTCACTCACCCCCCCCCTTCTCTCTCTCTCTCTCTCTCTCTCTGCTTGATCGAATCGATCGTTTTGATCGAAAAACATTCTAATTATTATACAGTATAAATGAGATCCATTTATTCTGACATGTTGACCTCCCAGGTGTGAGAGTACATCTATTCTGACATGTTGACCTCCCCGATGTGAGAGTACATATATTCTGACATGTTGACCTCCCAGGTGTGAGAGTACACCTATTCTGACATGTTGACCTCCCAGGTGTGAGAGTACATCTATTCAGACATGTTGACCTCCCAGGTGTGAGAGTACATCTTTTCTGACATGTTGACCTCCCAGGTGTGAGAGTACACCTATTCTGACATGTTGACCTCCCAGGTGTGAGAGTACATCTATTCTGACATGTTGACCTCCCAGGTGTGAGAGTACATCTATTCTGACATGTTGACCTCCCAGGTGTGTATTAATGTACCACATTAAAAAATAAATTGACGGTTAACAGACCATGAACCTTCACAACATATACGAACTGCGGTCAACACGGTCCATTGCGTGTGAACACAGTCTATCGGGTCAGGCGTCCACGGTATCAAAGGACGGGCATTAACAGCCACATATTAAGTTACACTCCTCCGAAACGCAATGTAAACATAAACATTCTAATAAAAACGATCCGACTTTATCCATTTTGTATATTAAATAAGTCGAAACTTTGTTTTATACACGCAGGGGGCACTACTACGAGTGGGGTACTAACCCTCGCGGATACCGCGCTGAAGAAAACCCCAAGGCTACCTACTGTCCGATCACGTGGCGGCAGCGTCACGCTGGCACTAGCCGGTGCTCCACCGACAACGCCGTCCGATTCGCTCGCCAGTACGCGGTGAACTATGGGGATTACGACCTCATTTTCAACAACTGCCACCATTTTGTGAACCGTCTGGCGGCCATGTTGGAAACGTCGGAGTGCTCGACCCAAGGGAGTGGAGACGACGCCGTTACGGGAATGTTGTCGGGGATCATCGACACGCTGGGTAGCTGGTGGACGGGACTGACCGACTCGAGTGCGGAGGAAGAAGTAGAACAGCCAGAGGACGACGTTAGAATGATAGACTGACTAACCTCGCCGTAAAGGAAGCCGCTGTGTAAGGGAGTGTCTCATCACTTCGCAAAGTCCAACACAAGTTATGCGTTTTGAAGGTATTGGTTAAATCCCCACCAATATGTAGTGTGGAACTTTTTACTCATGATTTTTTACATCTAAAATGCTACTAGCTTCAATATGCATTACTATATGTTTCATTCGCGAGGTGGCGTCACCATCGATATATATTTTTCCCGCAATAAACTAATAACCCAAATCACCCCAGTACCTAACGTTTACCGTAGTTTGCGATTTTGCGAACTTATGCGACCATTCGTAAATACCACAGCGGAAGTTGAGTCGCTGCGAGTTGTCATGCAGCTGCCGGAATGTGTGCTCCGTACGGTACACAAACAGCTACGAGGTTTTGTGTAGCTGTTATTGTTCGTTCTCTTGCTATAGTCGAGTTGCCATTTTTGGAACCTGGAAATGGTTGGTAGTGTAAGGTTTTTTTGCTGAATCATGTAGGTTATAGGTCCCTCAACTCAAATCAGTGGGATGGCAACGCGCCATCCTTGGGCAATTTGTGGGGGCCAGGCAAATCCAAGATGGCTACCGTGAACCTAGGTCATATTTGAAAATGTGTTACATCTTTGCACTGGAGCAAGCTAGGAACATGATTTTGGTGTCTATACACATGTTTTGGCATACGAGGAATGCAATGGAACCATTTCCAATGATGTCCGACTATGTTCACATCACAACAATTCAAAATGGACGCCACTTTCACCAAAAATCGAGCATAACGTTTGATTGGTTTGTGCTAGAGACACGATTTTGGTGTCCATCCGTATGTTTTGCCATATCAGGATTTCAATGGATCCATTTCCAATGATGCCCGACTATGAACACCTGACCAAAATTCTAAATGGTCGTCATTTTTAACGAAACTAGCCAAAATACACCATGACTTTTGATTGGATGATGCTAGAAACATGATTTTTTGATGCATAATGAGTTCATTGGAATTTTTTCCAATGATTTTGTATTGATGTCACATGACAATAAAGCTGTTGTTAAAAGTAGCTATACATACATACTTACATGTACATGTATTTGGCTACTTCTGACAAGAAATATACAAAAGCTTTGCAAAATGGCATGCAGTAATCACGAATGAATATGTATCATACATGTACAACATTAAAAAGTACAAAATTCAAAGTAAGAAGTACTCAATTATAAATTTGCTGAAACACAATGAAACACAATCTGAGAGCATTTTTGTAATGACAGGTTTCATTTGGACTTTGACAACGTGTATATCATTACTCAATTCAAAACCAACAGTATATGAAAGGGATGCCATTCACATTACATTCTCATAGAGAAGTTTAGTCCCGCCATTCTCTTTCATCCACCTCTTCTATTTCCTCTGTACTTTCACCTTCTTCCTCTTTATCATATCTAGCGTCACTCTCATGCTCATCATATTTGGTGACCGGGTTGAGGCACATGGTTTCACCAACACAGAAGCAGTACGATGTGCAGGACAATCTTGCAGAATGACAGCTACATGCATGACTGCTGCAAGCTTTCCCTACAGTGACAGTTGATGACGTCCATGAGGGCAGGGGGGTGTTGGTCCTCTTGCGATGCATGGAGTTGGGACAACCCCTGCACCAGTGACAAACTCCCATCCATAATCAGCGATATCAACCACGGGCGGAGTCTGCTAATCTGCTGCCTTCCAGGGCATAACTTGGTAGTGAGCTCGCAGGATGTGGTAGACCAGATTAGCGTCTGTCAGAGGAAGAGTCTTGATACATACAGCTTTCCCTCTGGTTATTTTGGAGTAGAGCGCGTACCTGGCAGAAGCCATGCTTGTGCCTTCAGCAACACCATAGAGCGAGCAGATGGATTTCCGTCCAGTCTCCATCAACTGTTCGAGAGTAGCCCCTCTTTACCGAAGACAATGTAGAGGCCAGAGTGGTCAGCAGACTTCAATACCTTTAGCGCCACCGCTTTGCCTGACAGTGCATGCATACCAAGCAGTTGGAGGGATTTTGGACCAAGGAGGAAAGAACTTTCATTGAGGTTGAGGATAGCCCCACTCCATTGATCTAGCTGCACATAGGCTGTCAGCTGCGTATTACACACCCAGAAGATAAGCAGAACAAAGACGTCAGTGTCATCGCTGATCACTCGTACAGTTTTCTTACCATTCTTCACAGCCTCCAGAAGATAACTAATTATTGTACTATCTGCTTCATCATGAGTGTACACGCCCTCCTCTCTACCAACCATCGTCACATTGTTGCCCAAATTGAATGTGGAGAGAACCCTGCTGAGAGCCTTCTTATTTGCCTTGCTCTTCATGATGGCATCGCGGCATGGGAGCTTGCTGAGAATTGTGATGTTGTAGTCAACAGCCCCTTC
This sequence comes from Paraescarpia echinospica, assembly GCA_020002185.1. Lineage (NCBI taxonomy): Eukaryota > Metazoa > Annelida > Polychaeta > Sabellida > Siboglinidae > Paraescarpia > Paraescarpia echinospica. The sequence goes on from CM034536.1 coordinate 35,402,563, forward strand.
ACCTACACGCCGGATTCGTTCATGGTCCTTTGCTGACGGGTCATCATAGCGATCGAAGATGACCAGCACTTCTGTTGATTGGTACTGGCTGATTCTGTCCTTCATACTGTTGGCGAGATGGGTTCTCGTTGCCGTAAATGAGTTCGCGTTAAATTTTTGTCATGTGAACATAGTCGGACATCATTGGAAATGGTTCCATTGAACTCCAATATGCCAAAACATGTGTATATACACCAAGAGCATGTTCCTAGCATGCTCCAGTGCAAAGATGTAACACATTTTCTAATTTGACCTAGGTTCACGGCAGCCATCTTGGATTTGCTTGGCTCCCACAAGTTGCCCAAGGATGGCGCGTTGCCATCCCGCTGATTTGAATTGAGGGATCCATAACCTACACGATTCAGCAAAAAAACCTTACACTACCAATCATTTCCGGGTTCCATAATGAACATAGTAGGGCGGCAACTCGACTACTAATGCATAGCCGTAATACGAGTAGGTGCGATGTTTCGTACACCTGCAGGTTTATGTGCTAAATGCGTAGCTGTAACTGATATATAGTAGCGAAGTTGTATACGTAGGTGACGCTGCAAGGTTGTGTGCCAAATGCATGCGATTATTGAGTAGCTGGGAAATAATGTATATTGTTGTAGATTGTTGTGCTGTGTAATGGACATTGATACACATACACTAGGCTTCTCCTCATGTTTATTACGATAAAGCACGCACATGTTTATGTAAAGTTATGCTTCCAGATTTCCATTATGCTTTCACGGTTAAAATTCCGTAATACTAAATAAATGCATTTAACGCATTGTCAATCTTTGTAAACAATGAGCACATGTTTTACTGATCCAGTGTCAAGAAAGTTGGTGTCCGTCAGTTGTCGTCGTAGTGTCCATAATTTTCTAAAGCTCGGTAACGCATGAGAACGTAATAATAATAATGTTTTATTTCAGAAAAGCATTGTGTCCGTATTGGAGAAACGTACATCGATAACACATCCATATAAAATAGATACATAAATAAATTTTTTTTAATGTTAATAAGAACAGGATATTTAAAAAGTACGCAAAGCCTTGACCCATTGATGGCGCAACTGCGACGGAAGTATAGGTCGCTAGTAACAATACTCCGAATAATTGTTTTAACAAACCTGTAAATCCTCGTGATTAAGAAAATTTTGTTGTTGTGATAACACATTTACATTAGCTGTAGCAAACATGTGGCTAGCGCTACATCTCATCGGCAGATTGTTCAATATTATGTATGAATTGTTATAGGCAACAATAAATTGCTGAAAATTAGCTTTCCTAAAATTAACCCATACCGCACACATACAAATATTACTGAAATATGCAATAAGCAGCTTATTCTTTACAACAAAAATGATTTTTTCCCGTGTCACGTTACTCTTGGCGTAAAGAAGTCTCAGTTTGGCTTGAATGTCAGCCTCATCCGATAAGTCGTTACAAACGACATGCCCAAAACATTTTCAAGAGGTGGCGAAATTAAACTTTTTTGCTCCTAAAGTCATTTCCCTGGCAAGATTTGAATTTCTAGAATCAAGGTACATGATCAGGGATTTACCAGCGTTATATTGAATGTCGTTCTCACAACCATAAGAGTAACATAAGTCAATTAAAGCTTGTAGTCAGTTGGCGGAAGGAGCGAATAGAAGTAGGTCATCAGCGTATATCAGGTAATTTACATCCATAGTACCCAGACTACAACCAATATGTTGTTTGTGTAGTTGTACACTCAACTTATCCATGTACATGTTAAAAAGTAGAGGGGATAAGTTTCCACCTTGCTTAACACCGTTGCCCACTGAGAAGAAATCCGAATAGGTAGAACCCCATCGGATACATACACTTTGGTTGTTGAACTCTTTGCTGAGTATTCTTAAAATATATTTCAGTATGTCGCGTTGTTCTAATTTCGTTAACAGCTTATGTCGATTGACTCGACCAAATGCTTTTGACGCATCCAAAAACGCTACATGCTTAGCTGAACCATCTGTAGTGTAACATCTTAATAATTCCTTAAATGTAAACACACGCAGCTCCGTTCGGTGTTTTGGCTTAAATCCAAACTGATAGTTTGCAAATATGTTTCCATTCTGTTGAATAACACAGTATCTATTATCTTGGAACATATGTTAGAAAGGCACATTGGCCTGTAATTACCTTTGTCATTTACCCGTTTATTTTTATCTGTAATAACTGTTACAATAACAGACTCTGAGACTGATTTCGGAACATAACCATGAACCATAATAGAGGTGACGAGGGCAGATAATGGCACCACAATTTGAGCATCGGCGAACCTGATGTGTTCTGCAGTAATACCATCATTTCAACAGCATCAACAGTAATTCTATTATTGCCATTAATGGAATCAAAGTGAATATTATCACAGCTGCGATCCTTCACATCGTTAAATATATTTTCGTAGTGGTGCTTTCACATTGACCCAATATCGACATCACCATGTATACCATCAATGTTCGTTGGTAGTTTAAATTTACTGTTCGTATGATTCGTAATTTCCTTCCAGAATTATCGATGATCTTTTTGATATTTTGACACTTTTCTGCAGTGGAATCAACAAAAACAGTTTCTTTATCTTTTTTTTACATTTTCTGACCGCATGCTTAAATTTACTTCTGGACAGTTTCATGACATTAAAAACATCACCTTGTCTAGGTTTTCTAACCTGTCTCCACAGCCAGTAGGCATCACGAGCTGCACTGTGCAATTCTTTCACACGCTCATTCCAACCTGGTACAACATCATATTTAGAAGACCGCTTACGAGTTGACACAATTGTTTGGCCAGACATCTCCAGAGTGGATACGATAGAGTTATAAAGCTCATTGATGCTATCATTGTGACTAAAATTGTTACAATTAGGATTACTGTATTTAACACCGGGTGATACATTCAGTTTAGACAGTTCAACGTACGTGCGATCTCTATACGTGTCAATACCATGGGTGTGTAAAGTGTCCCAATGTATAACTTGCCTAATTTCATTAGTGTTAACACTAATAGTAACACGTGCTGGTACAATAGCACTGTCAATGGTGAACAACACAGGATGATGATCCGAATTAATACAGTCATAAAGTATCGACATTCTAGTTATGTAATCATTCGCATCAGCTGTGCATATAACATGGTCTAACCATGGCGTAGTTCCCCAAGCAGAACTAACATATGTATATATATCTGTCGGGAGAGTGTTCTGATCACATACAGGCAATTAATTCTCTTTGCATAAATCAAGAAAGTCTTCTAAAGAAACTGATTTCTTAGAAACATCCGACAATTGTTTTACATGAGCTATTAATATTACCAATATATACAGCAATTTTATACATATAATAATTAAACCTGTCCCGGTTTTCTTCACATTCGTATGATAAGTATACATTTAATAAATAATAGTAATAATAAATAGATTTTATGCCGCAAAGCCAGTCATAGCAGTGATCCATTATGGTAATGTATTTATCAAGTGAGCATTTCCATAAAAATCCTAACCCATCATATTTGGCCTTCCTAATAAAGTACCACTCTTGGCGTCTACGGGAGACATACCGTACCCAGCACAACCATCATGGCAGGTGTTAAGTAAATGACAATCTTGTTTAGTAAGCATAAGCTCCTGTAAACACATAATATTACAATTGATTAATGAATCGTTTTAAAAGCTATGTTGATTTCCATTATTAGTCCTTGGTGCTAAATTTTTTTTTATCAAGTATACACCCACCGGTCAGTTTTCAGGGTTAAAGAACACAAATGCATAATTGCACATGACATTGATCTTGAACGATGCGTAATTTGCATGTCTAGTTTTTAGTTTTACACATTTTGCATCTAGATTATGTACGGACTTAACATACAGAGACAATTCATCCCCTGTGACTGTGGGGTCAAGTCGCGAGATGAAAGCTGACAAGAATCGTCCTTCATTCACTTAGAGTTCATGCCGCCCTTTCCTCGAGCCGATCACAGCCTTACTCACTTTCTTCCACATTTTCTACCCGACACCAATTGGAAACCGTCGTCCTCAGTCGTTTTTCTAGGTTGTTTCGGAACTTCCGGCGCACGGCTTACTTTAGTATTCGCAGCTCGCGGGAGAGCCTTAGCCCTCGAGGATCTTCGATAACGAACGGGAATATCTGGAGTACTCAAGCTGACGTCGGCCAGCACAGGTCTCGGTTTAGTGGTGGATATTGGTGTAGCACTGACCGGTGGCAGTTCAACACGGAGGGTCTGCGGATCTTCTACCGTGAGTTTTGCCTTCGGCTAAGGCCAGATCGGCGGGTGTGAGTCCTTCCACTTGACAGCTGTCATATCGCGTCGCAGGTCCGTCATTTCTGCTCGCATCGCATGATACTCAGACAGGATGTGTCCGAAGTCGATGTTGTTGACATCGAGCTGCGGCAGAGTGGACAGGTCTGTGACCGCGAACGAGGGCAGTCCCTGGGCGCTTTGTGCAACGCAAACAGTATGTAATAACATTCGTAAAGATTTAAGCTCCGATGAGTGTAACACTGCTAACCTACACACAAGTATAGTACATTGTCAAGTAACGCAACATATCGAATGCATGGATAAGCGATGTTTTATTAATAATTGTTTATTAATGTGTTAATGGTGCTGCGTTGCGGTGTAGACATTCACCAAATAACACCAGGCCCGTAGCCGGTTTTTCACAATGGGTGGTTCAGATTTTCTCAATACAAACTACAGGGGCAGGTAGGATCATATTGTCCACAATGCAGAAGGTGCAACTCTCTCTCTCTCCTCTCTCTTTATTTCTCTCCTCTCTCTCTTTCTCTCTCTCTCCTCCTCCTCCTCCTCCTCTCTCTCTCTCTTTACTCCCCTCTCTTTTTGCTGTCCATCGTGTTCGATGATGATATCAATTTAGAAGGTGTAATTATGCTTTGCTCTTCAGTGAGAGGTGAGTCCTATTTGTGCAACAAAGCCTCTGCCGCGGTCGTCACAGAAGACGGTAGGTATACAAGAACCTAGAAGGCAATGCCGACGATCGTGACCAAGTTGATTTTTTTTCTTCATTTTCTTCTATATGTATGTGATATATACCTATCCCTGGTGCGTCGCCTGCCTCCACTGTTTCCAGTCCTGTGCAATGAACTCTCAGGTGTCTACAGGAGTGTGTGTGGCTATTAGGTGTCTTTTAACCACATCTTTGTAACTCAAGCGTTGTCCACCACGAAGGCGTTTCCCGCCATAGAATACAACCTTTGGGAGTCTGTCGCCGCTCATTCGGGGAACATGTCAAGTCCAGGGAATTGGGGTGCAGTCAAAATGGCTTCTACAGTTGACATGTGGTCTTTCCATGAGATCCGAATGATTTGCTGTATATGTGTGCGCTATTGTGTGCGCAATAATAACATCATCATCTGCAAACAGCAGTTCACAAACGCAAAGTTAACGAGTTTTTGTGCCTCAGACCCTCTCCCCAAACGACAGAAATGTCGTTTGATATCGGACGTCGACTTTCTGAGATGACCCCTTAAGGGTACACATTTTAAAGATGCAATTTAGGGTGTGTACCACCTTTTGGAGAAATGGGAATTTATAAAAAGGCTACGGGCCTGAATACTCGCAGAATACCTCCTTCGCAAGAAATCTATGCGACAGCACATACAGATCAACTGCACTAAAAACGACAATTTCTTCTCCAATAACGAGGTGAAGACGTTTTATTCAAAGAGGATGTGTGTTTTTAATATAGACAGTCTATACGTACATACATTATTGGGAATAACAAACTAAATCAGTTTGGTTTGCTGAACATTCTTAGGATAGTTAATTTCTATGCGAATTAAGTCACTTCGACGAAAGACTCTACAAATTAAATTCACATATTGGATATGTTTAAAAGAACTAATTCGCATAAATCAATTTGGGATTAAGACCATGCACCAGCTTCTAGCTATTGAAACCGGAACCGTACTGGCATCGCAGGCATAGGACCATGGATACAGACGAACACTGACTGGACAAAATCCTAGTTAACATTCTCATATTTAAACTGGGAGAAAAATGCTAAAATATTCGTGTAGACTATATTGTATATTGACCAATCTGTTTGATTCGTGGACAAATTCCAATAAAAGGGAATTCTTTTTGAGGTTGAATCACACTATTTTTTTAAGGAATGTAGTTTCTCTCCTGCAAACGTAACTCGAATATTTGGTTGGTTTGGGAATATGGGCACAGACATTAAATAATGTTAGGGATGCTTGTATTACACGGCACCAGCAGAAAGAGCACAACCATCTAGACTCGATACGCAGAGTGAATGTTAGACTTTATCATATCTGCCCATATCAAAATATCGACATTTTAAAGTGAGTGCGAGTTGTTAGAGCACCCGACTGTAAATGGAGAGAATGCGAGTTGTTAGAGCATCCGACTGTAAATGTAGAGAGTGCGAGTTGTTAGAGCATCCGACTGTAAATGGAGAGAGTGCGAGTTGTTAGAGCATCCGACTGTAAATGGAGAGAGTGCGAGTTGTTAGAGCAGCCGACTGTAAATGGAGAGAGTGCGAGTTGTTAGAGCATCCGACTGTAAATGGAGAGAGTGCGAGTTGTTAGAGCATCCGACTGTAAATGGAGAGAGTGCGAGTTGTTAGAGCATCCGACTGTAAATGGAGAGAGTGTGAGTTGTTAGAGCATCCGACTGTAAATGGAGAGAGTGCGAGTTTTAATCCTCTTGCAGACGTTTTTACGCCTGAACAATTATGTTCACACTGCCTTGTTTCCCTTCACCAAGCCATGTTAATGAGTACCAGGTTAAATAAGATGGTGGGTATATGTGAACTGATGGTCTTTGCGCAATAATTGAAACCGTGACTGAATGCTTTCCAAAGAAGTCGATATGGTGTTCGAAGGAACGGGTCTGGCAGGGGGTCACGTATCAAGCGCATTGAGCAATCTGGAGCAAAGGACTAGATGCCGCGCTATACACAAGCTCTAATATTTACCTTGTCGGTTTATTTTCAGTGTACCTTTCGTAAATTCGCAGTTTATTCATACCACTGAACAACATGAACATAATACAATAATTGTGTGTGCACATGTAATATCGTGCTGTCCAATAATGTTATATTCCTTTTCACAGTGTCTACTACTAACGAGTTAGCTCAACGTTTCAAAGGTTTCCACCACAATACGTGATGTGTTTGTTTGTTTGTTTTTAACAAGATCGCTGAGCTAAAATGGCCAATATAACATTTTCAGAAGGAACCCTTTACGTATAAAGATGCCGTTCGGTATTTGATACCATGTTAGTAAAACGAACAACAAGACATTTAGTGGATAACTGTCACGGCAATATCTACTACGTCAGTTCCTTTATTGTGATGTTAAACTAATATTGCTGTGGTGTATTTATTGATTCATGGAGTTATTGGATTCAACGTTCTGCTTCATGTAGTGGCAAAGACCTTGCATGGACTGACTTAATTATTAGTAATAAGTTGCGTAGAATAGGAACTGCTGCAGCATAACATTGTACTGCTGACACAATATAGACACATCGACAGCTATTCAATGGGTGGGATGCCTCTGCTGTCCGTCCGGGCCTCGTCTTCACTGTCGGCGGGCGACAACGACATATCGCTCTCCCGACTCTCGTGAATCTCGGTTCGCTTGATAATCCGCGAGAACTGGAGGCAACAGAAGGAAGTGTCAACAAAAAGGAAAGGCAATAGGAATGTGTTTGTTCGACAGAGACAAGTTCGTAAAAATAAATTCAATATACGGCGAACAAATAAAAAATGTATACATTTCAAATTAATTAAGATTAATGTCAATTATGTAAGTATGTATGTGTTATGAAACATAATATGGTAATTAGATTTTAATTAGTACGACGGTGGCTGGACTGCAGAAGATCAGCCTGGTACCGTTTACATAACGAATTGTCATGCACAGGCCAGATGCGGCGGCTAAGATTAAACTGGACGTGGTCATTTGGTATTTGGAGCTCTGCGTTGGGAGTTGACAGCGGCAGTTGTTAGGTGCAGCTCGGCGAGAACAGTACGGATGTTGGAGGAGCCACCCGCGTAATCGACAAAGAATGGATCTTCACCTTTTATGGGGTAAATCAGTTGTTCCAAATGCAAAGCGTAATGTGCTCGTGATACGTAAAACGTAACCTAACAATCGAAGGAACGACGCGCGCATGGCAAATACTTTGGAAAAACGGTTCCCACGTTATGGACTTGACAACATGAAGTAGACGTTGACACAATAATGCTTTAGTCTACCCTCATGCCATAACTCGGCTAATATATATATATATATATATATATATTAGCCGAGTTATCCGTCGTTGCCCGTGAAAAAAGGCAGTCATGTATGTGACGCCCCGAGATCCCAGCCGCTCCGGACAAATTTCGAAAATACCTAAATCTACGAACCACCCCAAATGGGTCCACTAGATAGCACACAAAATGTCAGCCCCACACATGCAAAAATAAAGGAGATAAGTGAAATTTTTTAATGCAAAACTAACGAAGATATGGGTTCACAGACAGACAGACAGACAGACAGACAGACAGACAGACAGACAGACAGACAGACAGACAGACAGACAGACAGACAGACAGACATACGTATGACATATTTACGTAAGCCTATAAGATATCTAGTATTATTCGGTTTGACGTAGACGTCTGTAGATACGGACTCACCGTTTCTAAGATGGGATCACGGAGATACATGGCGAACGACTTTCGCTGGTTGACAACATCTTTGTTGTAGTAGCCTGTATTTCTGAGGACCGCTACGCGGAACATCTTGGTTCCCTCGTTCCTTCCGCTCGCCTACGTACGAAAAAACCCCATAAAAATGCCATTAACACTATATCGCAAGCATCAAGTATAAATTAGCTATAGTGTCCATCACAAATATATTATAGTATTGCTTAGAGACTGATCGTCTAATACACACACACACACACACACACACACACACACACACACACACACACACACACACACACACACACACACACACACACACACACACACACACACACACACACACACACACACACACACACACACACACACACACACACACACACACACACACACACACACACACACACACACACACACACACACACACACACACACACACACACACACACACACACATCCCAAGAAAGGAGCAATTCACTGGATGCAACATAGGAGGTGGGACGACCGACTATATGATATTAAAATGCGAAATATTACAGTCCATATAATAACTACATGGAGCTCGATATGTTAATATTAAATGAAGCATGAAGCATCACAATAATATTTAGAAAACAATCAAGAAACTACGTATGGGGTCGGTCATTGTTTTGAATGCTTTAATTTAATAAGCATACTTATACTATAGTTTGCTCGTCATAGAAATATTAATTTATATTGTTCACGGAGTCGTACATATGTGAACACATTTTTGCTTTCAATAATGATTTTGTGTGTTTAATTTTTTCAAAAATGACAACATTTTGTAAAAAATTGACAGCAAATAAATGTATTAAATATTCTATATAAGTTACTGTCTGATTGGTGAGATACTGTGGATGACTGTTTGTTGTGCTCAGTACCAACCATATCAGGCAAAGTCGTGTGCGGTAGAAGGTACCGAATAAACCTGATTCAACCAACTCGAGGGACTGTTTGTATGTGAAACTTTTGATTAAGCATATTTTTATTATCATTGAGACAGTGTGATTTCCTTTTTTGGTTTATCTAGTTATATGACTTGCTTAGCACGAGACTAAATTTTGTAAAGATTTGCAAAATTCAGAACATTTACTTAGGGCACGGCAGACTTAGGGCAGTTGCACAGGTCCTCCACAAAGGTACTTTTTACAGTGAGGCCTCAATAAAACGTTTTTTTAAGTCATGGCACCTTTGGCTTTGGATGGCCAAATACATTGAGGTGATGATTAAACCTTTTGTGTCACCACATCACACATCTAGCACCAATGAACATAGAATATTACATTTTATGTGAGGTAGACTTAGTCACATGTTTTCTTAAATACAATTGTTATAATATTATGACGCAGACAAACGTCACCTCACCAGACTGTTAAGAGACGGCGACTCGCTGGATATTTGCCTCTCGACGAGAAACCGTAGCCGGCGACGTTTATGCTCCATCCCGATGCTGGACGCCGAGATGTCAGTCGCCGAGCCCGGTGGAGTAGGCGTCTTCCCGTGACTGTGCCATCGGATCGAGCCTGGGGACTCGCGGTCTGGGACGGGCGCCGGTGACTGGAAATTCATGACAATCGACAGGTTGCAATTGCGGAGAGATTTGGATTCGGCTTTTGGTTGTAGATCGAACGGTCAACGCTCTGAAAGTGTTTAACTTAGTTACCACCACCCAGAGCAGAAACCGTACGTAAATGGACAGGCAAGGAAGCGTTGGGCTTAACGAGACTCCAACATTTTTTATTTGACATGTATGTAATTTGTTTTCAAACATATCCACGCTGCAGTTATACAATACGTAGATAATTAGTTACATTTGTTTATAGTCCGCTGTGAAAAGGAACACTTCCGTACTTCTAGAACGCACTGTTCTTCTTCAAATGTTATTCCGTATACGCTATATATCTGCTTTCGTTATTATTTGAAGAAAAAAACACTTCTACCAATATTTTCATAAATATTTAGTATGTCATACCCCTATGTTTGATCTCCTACCAATCCCGTTGTCTCTACGATTGCTAAACTACGTTCCTTTAAGTGTTTTTTCATAAATAAGGTAAACAGACATGTAGGCAGATGGAGGAACATACATACGCGTACATGCGTACATGCGTACATGCGTACATACATACATACATGCATACATACGTACGTACGTATGTACACACGTTCACACGTACACACTTACGTATGTACGTACATAAATGCATCAAAGCATACAAAAATACATAACATATGCATACATAATAATAATTTAATATTTGTAGAGCGCAAATTCCATAAAATACTCAAAGTGCTATACAATCTAAATTCGATCAAGCGATTCAATGTATATCATAAAATCTGCAAAAAAGAAACTTCAGGTAAAATGTAGAACAAATAAATTAGTTATTTTAAAACTATTAATTAAAGACTAAAATAAATAAAATTAGATAAATTATAAATTAGTATAATTATTACTCTATGTTCTATGTACATGCAAGCATACCTATACATACATGCATACACACACCATACGCCGGTAAGCACGCACGCACGCACGCACGCACAAACATACACACACATGCATACATAAATAAATACTGGTACATGCATTCAAAATAATATGCATGCATACCTACACATACATATCTACACACACACACACACACACACACACACACACACACACACACACACACACACACACACACACACACACACACACACACACACACACACACACACACACACACACACACACACACACACACACACACACACACACACACACACACCATACGCCCGTAAGCACGCACGCACGCACGCACACACACACACGCACGCACACAAATAAATACTGGTACATGCATTCAAAATAATATATATGTATAAAAAGTGAAATGTTAAATAAAATGTCCTCAAATGAAATTAAATGTAAAAAATGTCAGCGATATTGAACTTTAAACATGTCGTTCTGTACGCCTATAGACTTTCGCTGCACTTAATAACAATAGACAGCGCATACCACAGACGAGGGCCAATCACACGTAATGACCGGTCGCCGGTAGTCCAATCTAGATATGACGAAAACGTGCACAAGTGATTTAGTCGCATCTGTTGTGAGGTCGCCTGATACGACTAATATTGTGGAGATACGCTGTTCGGCAAGTGGTACTTATGTGGTTAGTCATGTTGTGGGATGGATCGAACACAACGCCAAGGTTGTGAACATTTGATGATGAAATCATAGTCGATACCCCACTAATGATACGAGAGTCCTTTAGCAGTGCCAATTCTGTTTAGTACCAAACACCATGATATCCGTCTTCAGACCATTTATCTTCAGAAACTTGGTCCGAGACCATTCACCAATTTCTTCTAGGCAATAGCACAGACGATCCATTGATTTCAGTTGGCCATCTCCACCAGGACAAAAGGAAACATAAAGTTGTGTGTCGTCGGCATACAGACGATAATCCAAGTCGAATATCTTGATTACGTAGCCAAGTTGTGTGATATATGCAGTGAACAGTAATGGCCCGGGTACGGAGCCTTGCGGTACACCAAAAGGCATTGCCTTTGGGGGGGATTTGACATTCCCAATACGAACGACTTGATGCCGATCGGACAAGTAAGATCTGAACCACTCAAGGGCAGCGCCTGTGAAACCGAATCTGTGAGTGAGTTTACCCAATAGAATGCCGTGGTCATTGATGTTGAGAAAGTGGTGGTCAAGTCAAGCATAACCAACACAACAACACAGCCACGGTCTACTGCAGTCAAAATATCATTGTGTACTTTAAGCTTCACTACCTTACAAAGCGGCCACCCACTATACCATTCCCCGGCGAACAACAGCCAAGCATGAGTAGGCTTTCTCATAAACAAGAAATGGAAAGACAATAATTTATTATAGTGAGGGTTAACAGCATCAGCCCCAGAGTAGCAGAACTTGTTCAATGCTTAACAAAGTGCTACAAACTAAAAATAGTACAAGTATATGCACCAACAACATCATATTCAGAAGAAGACAAAGACAACTTCTACAACGACGTGGATGAGACCTAAGAAAAGCCAACACACTACACGATAATGATGGGAGACTTTAATGCGCAAGTAGGGAAACGAACAAACATCTCGAAAACGGCAACTGGCAAATTTGGCCTAGGTGTGAGAAACGAAAGAAGCGACACCTTGGTAGAATGGGCAACATCAAGAAAGTACAAAATTATGAATACCATGTTCCAGAAGAACGCAGGGAGGAGGTGGACATTGAAAAGCCCAAATGGAGAAACGAAGAACGAAATTGACTATATCCTGACAAACAGGCTAGACATGGTCATTGCCGTAACTGTCATCAACCAAGTCATCATCAAAAGTGACCACAGAATGGTAATGAGCAACATCAAACTGGACGTCGAGGCTGAAAAGAAAAAGTTGATAAACAAGAGACCACCAAGTGTAGATACCACACAAATCGGAAGAAAAAAGATCAAATTCCAACTCGAACTGCGAAATCGATTCGAGACACTACAGGAACTAGACGACATCGACACCATGAGCGAAAACATTACATATATGATCCAACTAAGTGTGACAAGTGTAGCCAATGCAATCAACGGGCATGTAGTGACGAGAATTTCGTCACCGACACGAGTACTAATGAAGAAACGACGATAAATGGTGGATAACGGTGACCGTAAAAACAAATAGAGTACGCAGAAATATGCAAGACCATCAAAGAGAAAGCGAAGGAGGACATCAGGAAGTACAAACAAGAGATCATACGAGAAACGTTTATGTCATCAAACAGCCTGAATAAAACAAGAAGAACACAAACACTAGGCCGAGACAGACCTATTACACTTCTAGACAAGCAGGGTAGAGCAATACAAGACCAATATACAACAATGGAATGAATAGAAGAATTCTACACCGAGTTATACGACAGAGTACCATAATTCACACCGTCTCGAAAGATATACCAGAGATAACACAATGGGAGGTGGAAACAGAGCTAAGAGATATGAAGAATGGAAAGACATCAGGCAACGACCATGTAAACATTGAAACATTAAAAGCGGGAGAAGATACCACCTCGAAGACACTGGCTAAGCTGTATACTAAATGCTTATCAGAACGACGAATATCCACCGCATGGAAGAACGCAAATATGGTGATAATCTTCAAGAAGGGAAATAAGAAAGGCTTAAAAAACTACAGACCGCTATGTTCGTTATCAAACATCTACAAATTACTCACAAAGATACTAACAAATAGGTTAGAGAAGACTCTAGACGAAAACCAACCACTAGAACTAGCAGGATTCAGAAGCAGGTACTCAACGACAGACCACATACACGTCGTAAACCAACTGAAAGAGAAGTGCCGAGAATATAATATCCCGCTCTGCATCGCTATCATCGACTAGAAGAAGGGTTTTGACTCGGTGCAAACTCAAGCAATACCGACCTCCCTTCAAGAACAGGGTATAGAAGACGTGTACATCGAACTCCTGAAAGACATATACACCAACAGCCCGGTGACAGTCCTCCTACACAAAAAGAACAACATGATCAACATCAAGATAGAAGTACGACAGGTTGACACCATGTCGCCCAAGTTGTTTACTTCAAAACTCGACAGCATTCGCCAAACACCGCGACATCTTCAAAAGTAACTTCCAGCGATTACATACGGCGCGGAAACATCACATATCGGGAGAGGAAACAAACACCTGGGTAAGACAGAGAACAAAGGTCATAGACATAATAGAACAAATCAGAAGACACAAGTGGACATGGGCAGGGCACATCAGCAGACTATGAGAAAACCGATGGACATCGCGTATCACAACCTGAAGACCTTTCGAAGGGAAACGATCTAGAGGAAGACCGGCGAGACGGTGGAGAGACGAACTAGACGAGTACTAGAAGGGCACCATCTGGCAGAGAATAGCGCAAGACACGCAGATTTGGAAACGACATGCTGAGATCTTCGCCCAACCACGGGACACTACGGCTGCACAATGATGATGATGATGATTTTAAGCAGAGCCTTTTCAGTTGAGTGATGTTGTCGATACGCCAATTGAAACTGGTCGTGCAAGTGCTTTAATGTGGACATTCAGCTGTTTTGCTACAGCGCGCTCGATTACTTTAGAGAGAAATGCCATATTCGATACAGGCCGGTAGTTCTGCACTGATTCTGGATTTAGTTCAGCCTTCTGGATTAGTGGCGAAATGTAGCCTGTCTTATATTTATCTGGAACAACGGACGACTGCAGGATGCCACAACTAAGTGCGACAAAATGGGAAGAAGTTCATCGATCGATTCTCTCACATGCTAGGTTGGAGCTGAATCTAAGTCGTACGATTTAGGTGGTGCATCCATGATGATATTCTAGATTTCGCCTGGTGTTGGTAGGGAGAAAGAAGACAGCTCCGGTGTGTAACAGTTGTTGGTATCCACATTTTTGTTACTATTTTGCTTTGTCAGTGCTGGTAAACAACTCACGGCAAATGTTGCTAATCTTTTCAGAAAACAGTCTGAAAATATATTCGTCATTTCATCTTCTGACGTGCGGGTGGGGAGTACTGTTCCCACTTTAATAATAATAATAATAATAAATAACTTCTTAAGCGCCAATATCCTCAGACAATCCGAGCTCAATGGCGCACCAAAACCAAAGGATTAAGCATTCTCGTACTCGTGTGCTAGGCGAAATTCGTCAACAAATGGATGTATGTGCTAGGAAGCTAGGGAGGATAGGCAATATTGAAAAGATAGGTTTTGAGGTGACGACGAAATGTAACAATATTTTCTGCTAATTTAACATTAACGGGAAGCGAATTCCATATAGTTGGCGCGGCAACTGAAAAAGCTCGAGTTCCAGCCTTTGTCTTAACTCTAGGAACAGATAGCAACTTCGAACTAGACGACCGAAGTTGTCTGGCTTGTCTGGCTGGTGTGAGCATTGAGTGTAAATAACTAGGTTGTTTGGAAGAAAGGGCTTGGTAGGTGATTGTGCAGATCTTAAACATAATGCGATATCGCACGGGGAGCCAGTGCAGTGATTTTAGAAGTGGCACTGAGCTGTCTTAATTTGATTTGTATTGTATTGTAATGAGTTACAATAAATTTGATTTGAATCGAGGAGATTGTGTGACTACCCTTGCTAAACAATTTTGGACGCGTTGTAGTTTTGCAATATCCTTGATAGCAATATTATGAAGGAGGGAATTGCAATAATCTAATCTGCTGCTAACAAGAGCTGTTGCGATAGTCTTAGCGACAGAAAGCGACATATGTCGGC
This sequence comes from Paraescarpia echinospica, assembly GCA_020002185.1. Lineage (NCBI taxonomy): Eukaryota > Metazoa > Annelida > Polychaeta > Sabellida > Siboglinidae > Paraescarpia > Paraescarpia echinospica. The sequence goes on from CM034536.1 coordinate 35,418,632, forward strand.
GAATGCGGCGAAGATCACGGATATGATAAAAACAGCAACGGCACGTTTGGGATATGTGTTGTCTGAAATTGAAGTCGCAATCAAAGGTCACTCCTAGATTCCGTACTGATGCTGCTGGTGTGAAAGCTTGACTCAGGATGCATGTTGGAAAAAAGTCATTTAGTTTACCTCGCTGCATTGGAGTACCAATGATGAGGAATTCATTGGTAACTTAATTGTAAACTGCCTGCTGCATCGCAGCAGGCAGTTTACAATTAAGAAATGTCGTTGTTGGTTCTTGCCTTTGTTACGTATTATGCTGGAGTAGAAGGCAGATTTTTTTTGATAAGTAGACTGTTTATATACCTCTAGTTTGGATTTTCTCCAGGCTCCTTCTCCCTGCCGTTTCTCTCGTTTCTCGGCCCGTAGGTCTTCGTTAAACCACGCTGT
>CM034536.1:35424060-35568785 GCA_020002185.1 Paraescarpia echinospica
TTTTACAACAGAAGGGAATTTGTTTATTTCTGTCCTTTTAATATCATGTCTTGTGCGTTTGACAATGGAATGCAACTTTAAAGCTTGCCCTTTTATGACGAAATGACACATTTTGTTGTATCACGTAGGCGGATCCAGAGGGGGCTGGGGACACACTAGTATGCATTTCAAGTTTTCCATGTGTCATTAAGTCATAATTCTGTCACAGTTGTTCGTATATCCGATTGGCTAGTAGCCATACAGGAAAACAAATTTGTATATATGCTGATAGGTGGACATAAGTCACATGTACATAACTAATGGTGCCTAATCTCAAATATAACTATTTATTAACTACAAAGATAACGACATCTGTAATACAACATGGATCATTTAATTTGAAGACAATTGGCAAAACCACATTAAACATCCACATCCTCATTAGAAGCTTTCCGATTAGTTCAATAAGCATCATTTGTTTGAAAACGACAATACCACACAATGCGAGTTTTACCACGAATGAAATCATTAGTGTGACATTTAATTATAAAGATATCAGCTGTTAACGTATATTAATAAATATGTCTGTAATAGGCTGGGCATATATATATATATATATATATACACACACACACACAATTATATATATATACATATATATATATGCATATATATATATATATATACATATAGATTATATATGTATATATATATATATATATCGCACAAACGTGTCGTTGATGATTAGAAACGTCATCCTATTGTCGTCACTTTCGTTCTACGTATAAAATGCACTTTGGCAGAATCCCGACATTTCTGTGTGGTCACTTATTATGTATTTGGTAACTCGGAATCAAAACCTACGCGACATTATTGTTAGCGCAAAACTGCTTGCAAAATTACTTTTCTGCGACGAAACGAAATCGATTAAAGTTTTTTGTCTTTCACTAGCGAGCACAAACGGTAAAACGGCTTTGCAAGAGACACTATTATGTGTATGCACTTTAAATCGCCATTATCAACAACACAAAAATACAAATTCAACGGCATGCTAATATTTTAAACAAGTATAAATATATATATATATATATATATATACACACACACACACACACACACATATATATATATATATGTTTCCAAAGTTTCCAAAGTATTACAGTCCACACCAATAGTTAACATGTTCTGTCTGCGTTTGCGCTGTGTCGCCGGCTTATTCGGCAATGTACTGGTTTACAAGACATAATGGCATCTGTTGCAACGAATGGCGTCTGTGGGTAATGTGAGACATCGAGCAGTGGCCAATTAGACGACGAGGGCGTGGTCTCCGCAGCGCACAGCAATTGCTGCACGAACACCAGTCCGACGACTACGACACCACCGCGGTTAGTCCCGAGGCAGCTGTGCCCCGTGGACATCATTCAGCCGAGTGTCCATCTAACGGCGATTCTTTTGGTTTAAGTGGCGGCAGTACTCTGTTGCTGCAACAAGTGAAGGCAATTGTGGGTCAATATACCATGCCATTAATACTAACACCATTCCATACTTCAAAAATGCGTGCTTTCATGTCTACTTGAATGACAGGAACTAGTCTTCCATTGTAACCATTCATACATTTGATCTAGATCAAAGGTTAGCAGATACGTTGTGTTGTTGCCTTTTATGCAGATATATTCATTCTATTTCGTTCACCATATGTTCCCTGTTTTGTTCGGAAGAGACACTACACCACGTGTTCTTTCTAACATGGGGAATAAACAAAATGTATACAGGGAACTGGAAAACCCCGTACAGGTGCTTCGTTAGCTGCGGCCAAAACCCTTCTGATCATGGAATAAGCGCTTCCAGCGCCTGATCTAGGCGGCATTAGCGTAGTATAAGCAAAGACAATAAATACTAATTAGTATTTATTGTCTTTGGTATAGGACAGTATGCTATAACTATTATATTGAAGCCATTCGGTGCTCTTGATTGATACGGTCAATACACCAACAGACACACATTTCTGAGTGCAACTGACAGCAATTACTGCTAACGAGCTAACACGTTTTCGTGTAAACTTAGTCGTTACGTAACGCATGCACAGAGGCCCTCACCTCCATGCAACGCTCCATCATACTGACCCAGAGGCCCCACCACTACGCGTGACGTGCTTTATGCATGGTTCGTAACTGGCACAAGCGTAGTTAACAAATTCACCTGGCCTTTTACCATTAAGTATGCTGCTGCACCAAATGTGTGTTTTTCTTATTTTAATTTTTCATGTTATGTTTTTCCTGAAAATAAATGCACGAGGCACAATGTTTACACTACGAATTATAAAAATAAAAATGTTAAACTTAAATGTATTACGACAACAGTAAAAAAGAATGTACGTGCTGATGAGAAATTATGGGAATTATGTTTCTGTGGCCTTACTCTACGTCGAACTCACCGCGGATGTTGAAGTTGTAGAGGCACTCTCTCGAGTAGCGGACTATGGTGCGCGTTGTGATTTTTGTTGTCGCCGTTGCTTGAAGTGGGAGCGACGCGTGCACCCGACGCCAGGCCCGATGATACATGCTTCAAAAGATCCAACGGGGAGGTCTGCTAAACACGAAAAACAGGTCGTTGAGTTCGGGAAAGCGTCACGTGAACTAGACAGAACTTGTGCCAGCAAACAGACGACCCGCGCGAGAACCCGGATGTTCGATGCAGACCAACTTTGCCTGAAACGGGCACTCCGATTGCGATCGCAAATCGGTTCGATTTTTTGTGGTTGCCGAATTTTGTTGGGACTGATGGAGTTAGGCAAGGGACAATTTTGTGAGCAAACATGGCAATGCAAGTGTGCGTATGGGGTAATCGCCCTGGGTCGGGTGCACGCTGCGCAACTGGCAATAAAACATATATGACGGTTGCTATATGACTGGCATAAATTTTATGCGTTCATCAGATGATCCATTGCATAGCAACAAGGTCCGTCAAGCTTACAAAATGGCTGACGGACATCTGACGGTGTCGGACATTCCGTCGTATATTTTGTTGTAACTCTGGTCTCAAGTATTTTTCTTTGCAACAAACCATAAGGAAAAGTATGTTAACTGTACTGGCTGTACTGGCTGTACGGAAATGTCGGTTTGTTATACGCGCAAGGAGAGTGTAAAAGCACGTCCTGTTACATTGTGAAAAAGCGTATTTGGATGTTCTGAAAGAATAGTGAAATATATTGTTAAACCGACCTTGTCTGCTCCTCATATATAATAAAAAATACGTTGATATAAAGCCCGCTAAAGTTGGCAATTTGAATGTTGTGTCCATAAAACGACGTTTAAATTGTACTTAAACATTCAAATAGTAACGAGAGCTGTTGCGGAGGCAGGCGGGGCTAACAGCAAGTTTCTAGTTTCATTTCACTGGTCAATACAGCAAGTGGATCAAAGTACAACTAATTCAGCGAGCGAATGTCCTGTTAATAATTACTACCTCTGGCATGAGGTGATGATTCCGCGTAATCGAACAGACAAGGTCACGTTAAACGTCAACGTTTGAACATCGCGTTGCGAGCGCACGTCGGACACGTGTATTACCTTTTCCAAAACTTGTTCGCTCAATTTTCTTTCCAGATTCAATCTCTGCAGCGACGAGTGATGTAAACACAGGCCCTTTGAGCTCCATACGCTCTTGAGCCGCTCCTGCCGGGGCAGGTTAATATTCATGCCGGACCCGTCGCCTGGGTTCACCATCGACCCACCCATGCCGGACTCCCGGGGCACGATAATGATCACGTGCTTGTCCGTTCTTCCGGGCTGAAACAGACGCGCGCAGGTGGCAAATATGCAAATAACAAGGAATGCAAATTGGCAGATCACAAGTGTGTGTGTTTGTGTGTGTGTGTGTGTGTGTGTGTGTGTGTGTGTGTGTGTGTGTGGGTGGGTGGGTGCGTGCGTGCGTGCGTGTGTATGCCGAAGAAGACGTATACCAACATGTTACGTGACATGCACGAAACAGCAAAGGTATGTGATAAAATGCACAACGCACATACCAGTGCACAATTGTGATGACTTACAATTAGTAACAGCCTCTCCGTCTTGTTTGAAATGTAACATGGACCAATATAAGTCTCGCCGTTTGCAGCATTTTCAGCCTCCCCTGCATGCCCAAGGAACAAAGGTGTCATAAAACTGCTTATTCTAAACAGGAATAAAATAAGTATATAATGGGAATCATGTATGTAACATGAGACATGCGTAATGTGAAACATGTATTTAATATGACCAGTATTAATAAAACTACAAATTATTAAGAATAGGATATAGGCAAACACTCACTTGTATATTACTGGTTAGAACTTGATTATTAAATGTACCTATATGTGTTGGTTATGCACTAATAATAATAGTAGTAATCTACATATAATCGAGCTTGCGTGTGCGGGCATGTAAACGTTTTCCTCTTAGACGGCTTGGATTTCGAGAGCCAAACTTTCAGGGATTTATCTACGACTGACTACGATTAGGACGTAAAGCCTATAGCTTTTCATAATACCCCATGTATGTCAATATTGTCTGTTATGGGGTAAATCAGTTGTTCGGAACGTAAAACGTAATGTGCGCGTAATATGTAAAACGTAAATGAACAATCGCACGAACCACGCGCGACAAATACTTCGTGAAAATGGCCCCTGCTTCATCGACTTGGCAACGTAAAATTTACGCTGACACAAATTGTTTATGTCTACCCTCATGCCAGTAGCATGGCATTATGAATAATATTTGACAATTCTACACTACAACGACTAGGGCCTATCGATGGACGTGAACTTATCATTCTCTCCGACCTTCGTCATTTTGAACAAACAACGAGTATCTGCGAGCGTGTTGTGGTGTTTGTGTAACGATGCTATGTGTTTTCTAACATTTGGTAAATATTACTATCAAGACTGTCAACTACCAAGACTGTCAACTACCACGGCATCCCGTCAGGTGACGGGTGTTTTTGGTAGTAGAAGTAGTAATAGCTGCAGCAAGAGTTATTTTATAAACCGCCATCCCAGCCGCGGCATAACTACACGGTCCATGCGACGGCGCCACGTACCATGAACGAGAATGATGTCATTCATATACGTCGGGTTGATGTCGAATATGATGATATTCTCGTTGAAACGACCACCTTCTGGTATTTCGCTCTTCCGCAAATATAGTAGCGCTTTGTCGAGATAGAGATTGAGTTTCTCCAGATTCCATAGCTGCAACGACGCATCTTATAACAATGATGCCGTGTTAGAAGGCATGTACTTATCTACCAGAATATCCTATTCTTATAGCTCCTCAAAGCGCTTTATACTTCACCCTCGGACTTGTTTGTTGAAACATCTTGTCATATCTTGGGAAGCATTCAGCAATTCTGCAATTACTTCACAAATACCCTTCGTTCACACACGCACTTACGGATGCACACACGCACGCACGCACACACGCACGGACGGACGGACGCACACTCACGCACACACACTCACACACACACACACACACACACACACACACAAACACACACACACACACACACACACACACACACACTGTTTACAGATGGCCGAGAAGAAATGCCACTAGGAGAAGTTGCATAAGATATCTACGATTATAGCACCTAAAATATCGACACAAGGCGTTATAGAATGTTGGTAAATGCAAATAAATGATAGGTGTAATATGAAATAAGACGATGGAGTAAGTAAATGACAGAGTAAGTTGTAAGATAAAATATAACGATGGAGTAAATTATAAGAAATATAAAAGGTGACAATAATGTGTAAGATGAACGTTGATAATGCAGTTAGGTGTAAGACGAAAGTAGAATATGTAGCAAAGTGTAAGATGAAAGTATATAATGTAGCAAAGTGTAAGACGAAAGTAGATCATGTAGTGAGGTTTAAGATGAAAGAAGATGATATAAGATTAATGTTAATGATGTAGAAAGTTGTACGACAAACGCAAATAACAGAAAAGGTGAAAGTGTATGATGGAATATTTAATGTACAGTACAAATGCGAATTAGTGTGTGTTGGAACAAGGTGTACTTATTATAACTAGACATTGGTTACCCTGAAGTAGGATGATGTTTCGGTAGTGAACTGCCTCTGTCAGAGGACAACGATAGCTGAATTTGGAGCAATGCTTGAAGAGGGATTTGAGAAAATCGGAGGAAGATGAAAGATGGCTAGAGTGGGGGCTGCAGCCCGGCTGCTGATAGCGGTAAACGAAGAGCATCAGAAGCAAGAGCAGTGCAACAGCACAGGAGCAAGACCTCACCATATACAAGTGCGACGACACGTGGAGGAACATAGAGTGAGATGTGGTGTGACATCATGAAAACATCACCATCGACTTACCTCGAACATTGCTTGTGCATGAAGAACGACGGCTGCTATACGTATACCACAGACGCGCCACAGTCGATACTCGAGCGACGGCTCGTCCGTAAACAATTCCAACGCCGCCTGAATCGCGTCATACGGTATATGGTAGAGCTACAAACGAGAACCACCTCACAACTGAAATCATTTGATAGCATTGGCTAATAGTAATATATGTAGTACTATATCATCTATCGTCTGTCCAATACAGGGACCCGTTATGAAGTCTGCGAACATGTCAAGTATTTCTTTGACATTATGATGTAGTCTTTGTGTGCAAGTTTCCGTTCGAAACACTGGCAGACGACAATTTTATTAAATGTTAACCTCTGTGAGTATCCAAACTACTCGGGCGCGGCTTACGGCATTAATTGATTATTTATGCCACTCTGCCATCGTCTTCACGAACATTGCACTTCACAAAGGTACGACACTAGATGGACTGGCAGGACTAGGATATCTTCTAAGGGCGTTGTTTACATGCTGGGTCTTTAACATTGAACGTAGTTTATTGTCCTTTTCTCGGAAACATAGAAATAGTAACTGGCAACAGGAAACGAGTTTAGTAGCAGTAACTTCCAAAGCATGTGCCATATGAATTGTAAGTTTGACCGCAAAACAGCGCCGCAGAATGCACACAGACCTGCGCAGAAGTCTCGCACGTGACCTTGACATTGTTCGGCTTGCACGTGAGCAATGACATCTCACCGAGAACGCTGCCCGTGCTCAGGTAGTCGGTCACGTGTTCAATCTTCGGTACGTTCAACTCCTCGTCTTGGTTGACGACGGCGCTGGATGGTTTCCGTTGCCTCTCCTTGTCTCGCTGTTGGTCTAGTGTGATTGCTTTCTCGACCTGCAACAGGCCCAGATATACTCGTCGCGCTGTTTACCTACTGCTCACGGTGGTCAATGCGGCGTTATGGCCAATGGGGTCTGGTGCTCAGTGGGGTCTGGTGGTCAATGGGCTCTGGTGGTCAGTGGAGTCCGTGGAGTGTTGAGGTCAATGGAGTCCGATGGTATGTTGGATTCTGCAGTAGGGGGGGGGGGTCCTGTGGTCCGTGGGACACAGTGGTCAGTGGGTTTTGGTGGTTGGTGATCAGTGGGGCGCTGTGGTCAGTGGGGACGCCATGGTCAATGGAGTGAATGGACAGTGGTGGTCAGTGGATGAGTATATATATATATATATACATATATATATATATATATATACGGTCATTTGACCTGGTAGGGATACTGTCGTTTAGCAATGACACTTATTTGGCAATGATTTTCTTGCATCTAGTGTCTCTATTAAACCTGCCAACATTCCAGTGTCAGAAATCTAGGAAAATGTGTAACACTTTTTCAAAACCTCCAACTGTATCCCCCTTTGAGGCTCACTAAAAGCCTCAAACTGCTCTTCTTGAGACTTTACTGTACCCCATTCCAACTACAATCCGGAAGATCTTCATTTCCGGGATGCTGAGAGTTACACAACAAATCCGATAGACTCCCGGAATTTTTTTTTTTTTATTCTCAATTCTATTATCATAATTCTGCTTTTAATTCTCTTGTTAGAACCATATCCTTAGATCTCACGTAATAGCTCCGTTCTTTTATTCGAATCATGTATTTGCTTATGTTGTCAGAACTATTTCCGTGGATATATTGTCATCGCTGTGTCCCGAGTTCTTTTGTCACACATTTGTTTTTGTCACAGTTCGGTCCTTATTTATGTTGTCTGAGCTATGTCTTTATTTCGTTTTGTTAGAACTCTGTCCTTGGTTCTCTTTTTAGAACTGAATCTTCATTTAAGTTTTATTTACAAGAACGTAATTCTGTTCGTGGTTCTGTTGTCACAACTCTGTCATAGTTTCGTTTTAATTTCTGTAGTCAGAGCGGTGACCTAAGTCTGATGTCATAGCTCCGTCTTTGGCTGTGGCACACAATAATAATGTTCATAAAAATACGTTTTAATTTAATTTTGTGATTTTACTTATTTACTGACCTAGCAACGATTATATCAGCGTCATTCGTGTATGCAACATAACTAACCTTATTGTTTGGGACTGCTTCCCTAGGTAGGGATCAATTCGCTAGGCCACAGTGTTATTGCGATAATGTTGCAATAGTTATGTCACTGTCGCAATAGTATTGCATTAGTAATACAGCTGTCACAAATGTAAAACTCCCCAATATTCACCCACAGTTCTGACGTCATAGATTTATTGTTAGAAATATGTCCTTTGTTCGGCTACGCAAACATTTTTAAAGACACACCATACAGTAAGCATAGTGAAATGTCAAGTGTACAATGCAATAGTACCCACGTTGCTGCTCTAAGGAGTTGAATCATGCAAATTATACCGAAAGCAAGTTATAACGCTGCATATCTTACAAATAACAAGAAAATAACAAATAAAATGAGACACCTTAATTTCATGACGAGTATAACACATGTCAAATCGTTACTCCGTTGTCGTCTACATTCGTTATACTGTTGGGGATAATAGAGACATATGGTTTATGCATTAAAACTAGTTCGATTAATGTCCTTTAAATTACTCCATTAAATAACTTTCTCCGCAGTACCGAATCTTCGATCAACCGAAAAAGTGAGTTTATGAGAAAAGAGAGTTTATGAGAAAAAATTATAGAACTAAAACAACAGTTTCTCTCTCTCTCTCTCTCTCTCTCTCTCTCTCTCTCTCTCTCTCTCTCACGCTCTGTCTCTCACTCTCTCTTCCCCTCTCTCTCATGACTCTTTAGCGAACCAGATCGCGACCCCAACATCCTTTTCCTCATGGCATCGTTTATAACCACCACGTTTTTTTCGTTTAGTTGCCATTCTCTGTGACATCTTTTTCACAAGTCAAATTACTATCAAGCAATGTTACTTCTATGTTGTATACGATGCATTATTTAAAATTCGAGACATTAGGCGTAAACACTCGCGACGTTTGGCGTAATCATATTTGAATTTTGTTGTTTTTGAAATTTTATAATGGTTTACTAGTTTCATATATTGTTAATTATAACTAGTATTGCCTTTAAAATAGTGTGTGTGTGTGTGTGTGTGTGTGTGTGTGTGTGTGTGTGTATGTGTAACGAACCATTAAATACCAGTACATACCAGGTATTTGACATAATGGGAAGACATCACACCATTGCCACAATTGGATGAATTAATATGGGATTTTGACTTGCACTCGACAGCCCATTTTAGTAGTTATCTGGATTAGGATTATAAATGTCATTCCTGTTGCAATTAGGCATATACCACATTATTGAAATATAATATGTTTAAACAGCCATACGTATTGTTTTTGCTGTTATCAATCAATGATGCATACGCAACTTAAAATAAGTATATGTCTAAATATAGTGAATTCTTTAGACATAATCTTATTTTGTTTGGATTGCTATACACAATACTAATAAAATAAAAAGTACTGCACTGGTAGTAAACTAGTCTAAGTATACGAAATTATGCTTTTTCAACGACAAAAATTATATTCGACTATAATTGCGCTCGCCACTAGGTAGCACCTATATCACGTTACAGGTGAAAGTACAAGGTCGCTGGTGATGTTGATACGAGGCGCTACATGTGGGCGATACTAGAATAACGATATTAGAGACACCTAACATGTGGCAAATGACCCTAACTACAACTTCCGTGGTCTGGGGGGACGGTGGTTACAGTAAGACGCGGTGTTCATTGGAGCCAAGTGGCCAGTGTGGCCCGACGGTGAGGGGTTAAATGTGTACCCTGTTGTGAATTCACAGCGCTAATATCCTGCCATACGGACTCAAAGTATGGCAGGACGATGACAATCGACAATCAAATCAGTGTGGTGCTGCAAAATATTTCTTGCGGTGATATTCCAGAACGTTGCTGGAGTCCGTCTCAACCTTTGCATGCTGTCAAACATGACCTTAAACGACGGAACTATTTTCCCTCAAGCGGAACTATTTTACCTCAAGCAAAACTAGTTTGCCCCAGAGCAATGGGTTTGCCTCGATATTGGTTCTCGATATTAGTAGTACCAGTGTGAAAGGTTTGTTTCATGATGGTTACCATGTCATCTTTACGGCGTGATTTTCAATAAATTGCAATTAATTAATTAAAAACAATGTACCAGTAAAATATCAACAGTTGTGAAGGCATATTAATTTTAAAATGTTCACAATTGTATACATCTTTCGGATGTTCTGACAAGTTTTATAAACACTGTTTTGAAGGTTGTTTTCTCTTACCATTCTCTTGCCATTACAGAAAGCGTTTAGGAGCTTGTCAGTTGGGAAGAGTGTGAGTTTACCGACAGCGCACTTACCTTCACCAGGCCCGACACGATCACGTAGATACCGCCCTTCGGATCTGACTCGGCCTCGATCTTCTCGCCGTCAGACATGGTTACCAGCATAGCGTTGTGCTGACAACAGGCGGAATGATACGGAACGATATGGCTAACTTAATCACTTAACCACTTAAGTCATTGTGTAAATATATTCAATACAATAGAATAATAATATGTTTACGGTTAACATTAAGATTATACGAATGCATAGTACAAACATAAATATATTAACTTGTGTAATTATTTGCAGAAAAAAAAATAATGAGAAGAACACATGTAGACATAACGGCACGAAAGCACAATTAATGGTATCACGGCGGAAGATGTTTACTGCGTGCGCACTAATCATCTGAGTGGGATAATTACGGCCCGTGACACTATCACTCTTATGAGCCCTTCGCAACTTTTAGAATCTTTCTATGTTGAACTGTCCGTAAATGCCGCCTGGCGGTGTACACGTGTTACAACATACACAGACTCACAATCAGCCGCTGTCTAATGCTGCGTTCCACCCACTTCGTCTTTATGGTGAATATGATCTGGTGAACTCGACAGTTCAAAAGCATCCCCATATAGCCACTGGTATATTGGGTCACATAGTAAAGGTACGTTCTTATATAGCACAGTATGCAGTCCTTACGATTGTTTCAAGCGTTTTACACTTTACTCTCTGGCAACCGAACACCATACCGACTATTATGGAAAACATTAAGCCACGCTGCAATTAATTCGCGAAGACTATTCCTATACACACTCTGGTGTGGCGCCAACGTTTGTTGCACACAAAAGTGCATAGACCCAAAAACGAGGCATGTAAAGGTCCGTTTGTTTCTACATGCACTATAATGCTGCAGTGAATTATCAGCCTGTTGTACCTCCTGCAATTGTATATCCATGTTGACCATTGCTTCTGTAATTTTGGTACAATGCGATTTGACCGAATGGGTTGGTTTGACTGAATTATGCAGACAAATTACCTCGTACGAAATGTTGATACATAATTGGACACTTTGTTCAAGCTGTGTCATCAGTGCATAATATACATGTAAGTTCCTTGCTTTCTGGATGCATGCCAAGTAAATATTCGAGTTGCCCTCTCTGTCACCTCGCAACAACCCAAGCAGGATGGTCACCATGTAGATGTACGTTATTCAGAACCGTGCCAGATGGCCCCGATGTTGACGCAGAACATCCAGACAGGTCACGAACAAGTCCAGGATCTATGTACATGAAACACCGATCACGGCAGCAACAACAGCTTTGTGACAAGTGTTCGTATGAGTATGTGAAAAGAATTTTTAAACTTGGGACAATAGTCAGGATGACCCAACTCCACCCATTCCTGGAGTCATTTCCATGCGAGTCACATCAAAGCTTCATATGGAAATTGCCTGTCATGAAAACAATTCACCGTTACTGGTTGGGTTGCTTCAACGCTATTTTAGTGGCCTTTGCGAACGGAGCACAACTGTGCAACGTTTTCAAGCTGAAGGAGGACATTATGTCCAAGGCGCTGCGTAACATTTCTTACACAATGGACAGTGTTGTACGTTGATTGATATTGGGAAAGTAGCCCACAACATTTTCCAACTCAACATGTTCTCTTGTGATTGTGTTGAATGCCGTCCATGAACTGATGTTCTGATCGGACGGTTCTGCCTAATGAGTTAACACCCACACGTGGTTACTCCGTTGTGCTGACGATGCTGCATCTGTTTGAGGTCCTGATAAATCAGCTGATTGGACTGTAGGTGGGCCTTCTCTTTTCCCAACGCTGTTCACTGGAACCAATTTCCAGGATAGGTTGGATTGATCGCTTCTTGTCTGTTTTAGCAACAGTAAAAGTTGTCTGATGCAAGTACGTCAACAACTTTAGATGGAGAATGATGCCATCGACCTGATGTGATGTTCCTCCCCAGTCAGCGATTCATCTTGCCTATTGATGTTGTCGAACGCCAACACCGTTGGGACGGAATGAGGTATATTTGGAAGGAAGTGGTAATTACTGCCAACACTTGATAATTGATCAATGCACTGCGCTATGTCAAATGCTTACAGAGCCAAATAAGAGCACCCGTGCCCGAGATGCTTCAGGATTTTGATTACCTCAATCTTTCCTGTATAAGTTTTGATAATACACGGAAGTGACATGTGGTTTGATATTTTCGCAGCACCAACACTCATAGCAGTAATAACATCCTGGGTTATTGACCATGCGCACCTGTTAACGCGAGCAGAACCGCCCTCACGTGCACCGAGGAAGACTCGCAGAAATGGCGGTACAACAACATAATTAGTTTGTCAGTTCAAAATACCATTACCGCTTCCTAAACAAAAATTCGAGGCATTATCTTTATATTTTACATACAAGATTTCTTGGAATATATTTTAGTTAACTAGAAGTTACGCCTAGTTATCCAGTGTAACAGCTAGACGGAAGCACATGCTTAAAGCAAAGGGCGGGTAAAACTGACTAGCAAAAATGTCCGTCACCTAACGGGATGCCTTGATAGTTTACAGTCGTGACAGTAATATTTACCAAATGTTAGAAAACACAACGCATCGTTACATAAAAGCCACGACGCTCTCGCAAATAGGTATATACTCTTTCTTTGTTAAACACGAAGACGGTCGGTCACGTCCTATTCTAGGAGTTATAGATTAATCCCTGAAAGTTTGGCGCTCGAGGTTCAAGTAATCTAAGAAGAAAACGTTAACCTACCCGCATACGCAAGCTCGGTTACTGCGGCATCATCCTTAAGGGTATTATTGAGCCACGTTTTAGTGCTAAACGTATGAAAACATATGATGTGCATAGCAATACGTACTTTTCGATCATATGACTTAATTTAAACATTTTTATTGAATTTATATATTCAAAGGCAGAAGTCTACACACATTATTTATAAGCTAATGGTTAGTTCAGCTAAGTAGTTGTTAGGTTAATAAATCGTATACGTAAATTATTTGTTCTGTGTCCGATATCACAAACGAGTAATACATATACGTTTACGTATTCACACAAAATGTCTTGCAAATCTGCCAAGTCGATTTGCTGCAAGAGGTAAATGAAGTCTGTCTGGCAGTGTTCTCGTTTACAGACACCGGATGGGGGTACGTTTATATTTTGATGTGCTGACAACATATACAAGCAGTACAGAAGACATTTAAAATGACAGAAATATAGTCAATTCCATAGTGTTCCATAAGACAGTAAACAATGGATCATTTAAATTTTAAGAAGATTAAAAAAACTGAAGTAAAGTAAAACATATTTTGGAAAAACATACTTTTTTTGCGTTTTCCTAGACATATTCCTAGATATATTTGACTGTAAGACAGTTTTGAATGTATTGAATTCCGCTTGACAATGTCAGCCATGTGTAAAGATGACGTCCAAAAAGGTAATACGCTACGCTTCTGAAATGTCAATCACCTATTTTCGGACACCTCAGATATTGGTGTAACTGAAAATTATACTGGGAATTAGTGCCTCAGTTTGAGAATCAACTTCAATATTTGCAAGCTTGGCTCATGGACTACCACCACAACATGGATGTCGAACACGTGGTGAATTCGTGCAATCCGTTGTATATTTTGTTGGCATTCTGACCACAAAGTATTTCGTTATAACAAAAACATAAGGCAAAGTGACACGGGTATGCGGGAATTTGATTTTTATTAGATGTCATGCAGAAATAGTAATTTAATTCACAAATATAACCTTTATAAACATTTTTGGCAAAGTCAAAGCATGATGGAACTCACGCGCAAAATTTGATTGTGGCGTAAGAAAACCGCGACGTACTGGATACACCAATTTCACCGACATTCGGTTCGGACATTCCGTCTTATTTTTGTTGACATTTTAGTTCCAAAATTGTTTATTTTCAACATTATTAAAGATACAACTGTATGCGGGAATGTCTGATTTATGAGATGTCATGCAACATTAGTAATGTAATTGACGTATATAACCGTTATCAACACTGTTGGGGAAGGCTGACCTCGACGGAGGTCTGGCTAATAATTTTAATTGTGATGTAGGTTAACCGCGCCGTAGCGGGTCCGTCAACCGACCCATCCATCACGAGACCTGTTGCCTAGCAAAAACCCCGTCAAGCCATCAAAAATGGATGCCGAACACGTGGTGAGTGCGTGCATTCCGTCGTATATTTTGACCACAAGTGTTTCTTTAATATAAAAACATTAGGCAAAGTGTGTAAAATAACAACTGCATGCATTACAATTGTTTGATTTATGGATGTCATGCAGCAATAGTAGTGTAACTCACGTATATAACCGTTATCAACATTGGTGGCAAAGGTAAAGCTCGACGGAGGTCACGCGAAAAAATTTATTGTGATGTAAGCAAACCGCCACGTACTGGATAGATTAATTGGCCTTCAAACCACTGAACGTGTCGGCCACGTGTGTCTTGAAAGAGCAATTAACTATATAATATTTTGTTAAGGGTATACATTAATGTATTCGATGAGCGTCTCATCCCCATCTCTCATGCCTAGAAACCTACATTGGAGTATTCGATGATAGTTTCATCCCCCATCACACATGCCTAGTTACCTACCTTGATGTAGTCGAAGAGAGTTTCATCCCCCATCACACATGCATAGTTACCTACCTTGATGTAGTCGATGAGAGTTTCATCCCCCATCACACATGCCTAGTTACCTACCTTGATGTAGTCGATGAGAGTCTCATCCCCCATCACCCATGCCAGGTTGCCTATGATCCTCTCGGGAGGCGGAGGAGGAATTGCCGTCGGTATTTTCAGCAGCTTCTTCATTTTTGTTTCGATCATCTGAATCATTGCAAACATTAATATATTACCTTAAGAGATTAAAATTATATCAAATAGAAGTGTTTAAAATATTGAAAGTTTAAGAAGATATTGATACAAGCATTCTTTCTTAGTTAGGAAAGATATGACAAGCGGTCATGACTTAACATTACAGCGAAGGAAACGTATATAAGAAAAAAAACCAATTCTCACACAGGACAAACCATTAATGGAACACATAATTTGTCATTGTGTAAATGCTAGCTGCGGCAATATGTTTAAAAAGAAAAGTGACATCTGTCTCAGAACGGCGAGCTACACTACTGGGCTTTCGATCAACCAACGACTTCCTCGTCCACTTGGTTGGATTGTGTGCACTGGAAGGCAATCCTGTTAAGTGTTGTTATCAAATGTGAATACATATGCATCATGCGACAGAAGCAGTTACTAAACTTAATTATATACACACCATACACCCAGGCTTAAATCCCTCGCCTGATACTTCGCATATAAATAAAATTAAATACTTTGATCATGTCCCTGGTTGTTATTTTGCATGGCATAGCAATCATCTCGAACACGTGTCGCAACAAAAACATTATCTTACAGAAGAAATGAACGACAACCTGCATATTACATTTAGTCACGTTGGGTATTTAACAATGTCTTCACCTGTATACAATTTGCATCAACAATCGGGTTTAATGTATACGTATTGATTTATGGTAACGTTGCGCCAAAACAGCTAAACAAATTAACCACTTACTTTAGTCAGACTACGAACGATTTTGGATCCCAATTTAGAAACATTAATGTAATGTCGAATAATATATTACATTTGCTTACCCCCTCCAGTGGAGCAACAAACAAAGGGTAGCAGTTGCCACCATTACCTCCACCAGTGAAGCAACAAACCAAGGGTAGCAGTTGCCACCATTACCTCCATCAGTGGAGCAACAAACCAAAAGGTAGCAGTTGCCACCATTACCTCCACCAGAGGAGCAACAGACCAAAGGTAGCAGTTGCCACCATTACCCCCACCAGTGGAGCAACAAAACCAAGGGTAGCAGTTGCCACAATTAACTCCGCCAGTGGAGCAACAAACCAAGGGTAGCAGTTGCCACCATTACCCCCACCAGTGGAGCAACAAACCAAGGGTAGCAGTTGCCACCATTACCCCCACCAGTGGAGCAACAAACCAAGGGTAGCAGTTGCCACCATTACCCCCACCAGTGGAGCAACAAACCAAGGGTAGCATTTGCCACCATTACTGTATGTTGAACTTAAGCTCGTTCTGACAATTTAATTTATACTGTCACCAATCATGGCATTGCACGCAACATATACTAATATTAGCAAGTGACGCCATGACTTAACATTAATTCCGCTACCTTTGGCGCATTGTAACAGTATTTTCCCCCAGGCGCCGAAGCCCACTCGCCTCTTTCCATGTTCATTGACATTGGCCTCTCATCTATCAACTGGTGACGTATTTTAATAAAAACAACGGTGGTTATTTTGAATTACGTAGGGATTTGCGATATACGTTCCTGTTCTAGACGGTCTGTATCCTACCTGAGAGAATTGAGCGGTGATAATTTTTTCAGATGGCGCTACTGTAAACGAGTCGTTTGTAGCTACTTGGGTGGAAACTTGATTTAAGATATTTTGTCATTTATTTCACACTCGTAATTATTTAGTTTTGTTAAACAATGGGATTGTGTACGCAGTGACATCGTTATGACGTAGTAAAACGTGTCGGTCATTATTCAACGTGTGTGATTATGAAATCTGAATTGGCCGTGTTGCACAGCGCGTAGTGTACACATGTGTACTAAGGCGTGCAAAGTCACGCACCACTTCGAGTTTCTCGCTCTCGCCTTCATCCAGCACGCCATCTGAGCGCATCTTAATGATCCTCTCGCGAATGTTGTTAAGGATGCGCCGCGCCGCTTGCTGAGTCTTGATCGACACCGCAACGCCGGGGTTCGTTTTCTGCAGTAGACCTGAAGACAGAAGCCGACAACACCAGCATGGTATAAACGCCGAAATAACGCTGGTGTATTCAAACCGGATCAGGAAACAGGGAATAAATAAATAAAATGGGAAGTGTGGGTATCTAATCGGGGCCGTTTGTGATACGTCTGTTACACCTACAAACCATTGAAACAATACGTAACTGCGCGATTTCGTCCACGGCAGGGCTGACCGTTTGTTTTCCGTATATTAATAAACATAGTAAAATTCACAAGCTGTACTCGATTGTTTGATTTTGCGTTTGATATATAGTTGGATACATGAGTTGGATACTGCTGAAAATGACGAGTTAATAAAAGAGCCACGTACTTGGGTTATATGTCACCAAAGCCAGCAGCCTTACTGGTACTTCGCGAAAATGCAGGCTCTGATGATGGATCCATGAACTGTTTGACTTGTTTCTCAAACCTCGGTAGGATCAGGCGACATGGATCCATAAAGGAGCATTGTGGCTATCTAATTATAGTGTATAATAATTCACATACTTTTTGTCAAACTCGGTGTTCTCCAATTGTTTGTCTAATCTTTTTAAAACCAGACATGTATGGCGGATATCTTACAAGAGTTTGCATCCCCGCCCCCTTCCATTGGAGCAATAGCAACATCTTCACCAAACAATTTATGACCAGGTAAAATGTGTTTTCAACAAAGTGTAAAGGTATTGGAGAATCCGAGACTCATTCACGCTAAGCGAACGCTCTTCCATTGAAACGAAATTCTCATTTACAGCACAGCATGTTCACTTGACCGTAAACATTATGGGCACCGAGTTGACCTGTTATATAGAGAACGTTCAGATTGACAGCAAGATTATGTTGGAATACAACAGACGGTTCTAAGGTAAGTGATTTACTTGTCTTTAACATGCGTGAAGAGAACTCCCGCATTTACACGTGGGCTGGCATAAATAGATTGATACATAAACTCAAATTCTGAATGGCGCTACCCGATGAATAACCTGTCAAATCAGCGACGTATGGGATGCGGTATAAATTATTCTCAATCGAAAGGATCGGGGTTCAAGCATACCTACTCCAGTTTCAAAACGTGGGCAACTTCGCTCGCACATTGCTTGCTTTTTTTATAAATACAACTGGGGAGTCTAAATCAAAAGCAACTGTCGGGATAGATCCGCCGAAGTCCCACATTATCCAACAACGCACCCACCCCAAGATCACGCGCGCGACGGGCCTGGCAATATACACTGTTTCCGTCTGTATTGTAACTGGAGGAATTCGGAACTCCGACGGCAGTACATAGTCCTGGTAAAAGTTGTTAAAAAAGGAATGTAGTATGCCTCAATTAACCAATACATGCCTAGACACTTGAGAATATCTGAGCGTCCATCCATCGTTCGCTGCCTCAGTTCTGCTGCTATCCTCTTGCTGTCGATCATGTGAGTAATGAAATTCTGCACTTCCTCCTCGCCTACAACGTAGCCCTTGCCTACATCGTAGCCGAACCGCAGTCGTTTGTTGATCTGGTTGTTTACGACGATCTTCACTTGTGGTAACATCGCCTACAAAACAAAATTAGTTCATTTTGTTTTTATACGACGCCACGTGCCAAAACGCCTGCAATATAGAATGGGTTAATGAAACTGTATACGACGCCCATCACTTGTCGTAAGATCACTTACATGACGATTAGCCTAGTTTTTACATGACACCCATCAGTTAGAGTTAATTCACCATTTGTACTATGGTCGCCTGCTAGACTAAATCAGCTAATGTATGTGTACATATACATATATATGTATGTATTTATATATATATATGTATATATATATATATATACAATATATATATATATATATGTATATATATATATATATATATATATACATATATATATATATACGTATTGGTGTATAGAGGTTTGGTCTTTACCGTGTTCCGCAACAATAAATTGCTCAATGGCCACTATCTTACGAGTGAAGGTGTGATAAATACATTGGTGAAATGTTCAGCAAGTTCGAAGAAATTAACTTCGTTATTGATAACTGCTAGAACGTTTCGGCTATCATCGGTAGCCTTCTTCAGGAATTGAACTGTGGGATTGCAATGTTTCCTCTGCTTACCAGATGGTGTGGCGAGCAGGATAAATGCAACAAGTGGCTGAATCGGTATCTCCCCTCATCTCGATTCACTGTTGGTGAAGTTTTCCGTATCCAGTTGGCCTCCTTAATCCATCGCACATATCTGTGGTACTCTGTCGATTACTTTGTCGTCTCCCGTAGTCAATGACACTGTTGTTTCTGTTAGCATGACCTATTGTAGCCTACTTGTGCTAAACTATTATTGATCCCTTTCTTTGTTTTCGAGTGAATCATGTATAATGACAACCACATTTTTCTCTTCTAGTCTTGTAACAAATAGTCTTATGTTTTGTGGCTGTGGTTTCAACTCTTACATGGAATTTGGTACACATAGTCTGTCTTAATATTTTCTAAAATTTCGTATTTTGGATGCACATCATTTTTATATGTGGACTGTCAGCTGATACAATGTCATGGTGTTTTAGTACACGCTGTAGCAGTTCTGTCACTGCTCTGATATGTGGAATAGTGACCATGCCTTTGGATTTGTCATTGTTCTTGTTTTCTTTTCCTAGGTCTTTCCATTCTGATTTTGTTACGGTTTTGTCTTTGTTTAGTCAAATTTGGGAATCCAGTTTGCTGCAGTGCTTCCATGATGAGCTCCATGTCAATTCCGTTTCTGATTACGACGGTAAGTCAAAGTAAGTTAACCGTGATAGCTTAGTGCACTATCTACATTATTTATTAAGCTGTTCGTTGTATTATTATCATATGCGATTGAATAAAACAACTATTATCAACACGAATCGTCATGAACGAACCAATATGGCAGTATAAATCAATCAGGAGAATTTATCCAAACTAGGGCCAATCACCTGGGCCAGCATCGTTTCCGTGTAGTCATTTCAGTTGTATGTGCATAAGTATCTTGCTTATGATTTGGTGTAAAAATGACAGTAATTGTATTGGTAATATAACCGTTACTGAAGTTCCACAACACGCATTTTGATGAAGATTGTTTGGTGGTTTGAAATAATACTAATCATCACCAGTAGTTTTGTTTTGGATAAGTGAAACAATCCCTTAGGATGATATTGCAATTGGGCACATCACATAAGTTCACCTTGACGAGACGAAGTGATCGAAGCACTCGCAATCCTCTCGCAGTTTTTGCGATACGAAGTATGCTCGGGCTGAACACTTTCTTTTTAGTATGCTGAGTATCATACATCCTCCAAAAGTCAAGGCCCATATCGATCATCGAAAAAAGCAGAATGACAAAGTCGAACTGGTTCCAGTGACTCTTAAAGTAGTGCACCCGAAGCCCAGCGATCTGTGGGACGAAACAGTCAAATGTGTGCAATAATTGTTATGAAAGCGTTTATGCAATTGTACATAATTGTTTCTGACATTATGTTAATTACTTCTGTTAACAGAAAAACAGACAGACAGACATACAGACGGATAGCCATACCGACAGACGAACGGCAGACGGACCGACGGACGGACAGACAGACAGAAAGACAAACAGACATACACACATGTACACATGCATACATGCACGCTTACATACGTACAAACATAACTATATATATATATATATACATACATACACACATAAATACATACATACATACGTACATAAATACATACATACATCATCATCATTATCATCATCATCATTGTGCAGCCGTAGTGTCCCGTGGTTGGGCAAAAGCCTCAGCATGTCGTTTCCAAATCGCTATCCTCTGCCAGATTGTGCCCTTCCAGTACTCGTCTAGTTCGTCTCTCCACCGTCTCGCCTCTAGATCGTTTCCCATTGGAAGGACTCCAGGTTGTGATACATCATGTCCATCGGTTATCTCGCATTCTGCTGATGTGCCCTGCCCAGGTCCACTTCTGCGTTCTGATTTATTCTATCACGTATATGACCTTTGTTTTCTGTCTTACCCAGATGTTTGTTTCCTCTCCCGATATGTGATGTTTAACATACTTCTTTCCATCTTTGTTTGTGCGGCTGCTAGCTTGTTCTTTGCCTGGATGGTGGGTGTCCATGTTTCCGCGCCGCTGGAAGTATGCTTATGTTGAAGACTTGTCTCTTCAAGCAGCTTCCAAAGTTTTGAAGATGTCGCGGTGTTTGTAGAATGCTGTCCAGCCGGCGGTGATTCTTCTTTGAATCTCCTTGTCTTGGTTTTTGTCTCTGATACTGTAACACTGTCCCAGATAGACGTAACTTTCAACGTTCTTTATCTTCGTTGTGTTGATATATATATATATATATATATATATATACACACACATATATATATTTATATTGGTGTGTCATGTTCTAACATCACTTTTGTCTTCGAGATGTTCATCTTCAGACCTTGTTTTCCACTTTCATCAGCTGGCTCATGCAGTTCTTGCGGTATAGTAGCCCATAAGATTGTGTCGTTGGCGAAGCGAAGATGGCTGAGCTATTCTCCGTCTAGCCTCAAGCCTATGGTTGTCCAGGTCAGTCTTCGAAATATGCTTTCGAGTGTTGCCGTAAACAGCTTGGGCGATAAGCTGTCACCCTGTCGTACTCCTCTCTTGATGTTGACCTTGTTGCTCCTTTTGTGTATGTGGACTGTCACCGAGCTGTTAGTGTATATGTCTTTCAGGAGTTCGATGTACATTTCTTCTATCCCCTGGTCTAGAAAGGAGGTCAGTATTGCTTGAGTTTGCATCGAGTCAAAACCCTTCTCGTAGTCGACGAAAGCGATGCACAGCGGAATATTACATTCTCGGCACTTCTCTTTCAGTTGGTTTATGACGTGTATGTTGTCTATCGTTGAGTACCTGCTTCTGAATCCTGCTTGCTCACGTGGTTGGTTTTCGTCGAGTGTCTTCTCTAGCCTATTCGTTAGTATCTTTGTGAGTAATTTGTAGATGTTTGATAACTGCCATATCGGTCTGTAGTTCTTTAAGACTTTCTTATTTCCCTTCTTGAAGATTACCTTTGCGTTCTTCCATGTGGTGGGTATTCATCTTTTGATAAGTATTTAGTATACAGCTTAGCCAGTGTATCAAGATGGTATATTCTCCTGCTTTAAATGTTTCAATGTTTACATGTTCGTTGCCTGTGTGTCATCCCATTCTTCATCTCTTAGCGCTGTGTATATTATGGTATGTTATTGTATAGCTCGGTGTAGAATTCCTCTAGTTCCGTGATCATATATTGGTCTTGGGTATCGTGTAATCAGTCTGTCTCGTCCTAGTGCCTGTGTCATCAGGCTCTTTGATGACATAATCGTTTCTTGTATGATCTTTGATTGTAATGTCTTACATATTTTTCGTACTTTGTTTGTTTTTTATGGTCCCCGTTATCCACTATTTCTCGACTTTCCTTCATTAGTGCTCGAGTCGGTGACACTATTCTCGTCACTACATGCGTGTTGATTGCTTTGGCTACACTTGTCGCACTTAGTTGGATCATCTCAGTGATGTTTTCGCTCAAAGTGTTGATGTCGTGTAGTTCCTGTAGTGTCTCGAATCGATTTCGCAGTTCGATTTGGAATTCGATCTTTTTTGTCCGATTTGTGTGGTATCTACACTTTGTGGTCTCTTGTTTATCAACTTCTTCCTTTCAGCCTTGACGTCCTGTTTGAATTTGCTCATCACCATACTTGGTCACTTCCGATGTTGACTTGGTTTATTACAGTTTCGTCAGTGACCATGTCTGACTTGTTTGTCAGGATGTAATAAATTTCGTTCTTCGTTTCTCCATTTGGCTTTTCCAAGCCCATCTCCTCCCTGCTTTTTTCTGGAACATGGTATTCATGATTTTGTACTTTCTTAAAAATGACACACCAATATATATCAACACGACGCAGATAGAGAACGTTGAAAGCTACGTATATCTGGGACAGCGATACAATATCTCATCATCCAGGCAAAGAACAAGCTAATAGCCGCGCAAACAAAGATTGAAAGAAGTATGTTAAACATCACATATTGGGAGAGAAAAACAAACATCTGGGTAAAACAAAAGACAAAGGACATAGACGTTATAGAACAAACCAGAAGACAAAAGTGGACCTGGGCAGGCACATCAGCAGACTACGAGATAGCCGCGTATCACTCACTACCTGGAGACATTACGAAGGGAAACGATCTAGAGGAAGACCAGCGAGACGGTGGAGAGACGAACTAGACGAGTACTGGAAGGGCACCATCTGGTAGATAATAGCGCAAGGCAGGTAGATTTGGAAACGACATGCTGAGACCTTCGCCCAACCACGAAGCACTACGGCTGCACAATGATGATGATGATGGTGATGGGCATGCAGACAAACAGGCAGGCAGGCAGGCAGGCAGGCAGGCAGGCAGGCAGGCAGGCAGGCAGGCAGGCAGGCAGGCAGGCAGGCAGGCAGGCAGGCAGGCAGGCAGGCAGGCAGGCAGGCAGGCAGGCAGGCAGGCAGGCAGGCAGGCAGGCAGGCAGGCAGGCAGGCAGGCAGGCAGGCAGGCAGGCAGGCAGGCAGGCAGGCAGGCAGGCAGGCAGGCAGGCAGGCAGGCAGGCAGGCAGGCAGGCAGGCAGGCAGGCAGGCAGGCAGGCAGGCAGGCAGGCAGGCAGGCAGGCAGGCAGGCAGGCAGGCAGGCAGGCAGGCAGGCAGATAGACACCTTCCACCACACACACACACACACACACACACACACACACACACACACACACACACACACACACACACACACACACACACGCGCGCGCGCACGCACACACATGTCCTGCTCAGCCCTGCCACAGCCCGTGAATATTCCACCTATTCCACCTGGTCCGCACCTTCAACACGGCCTCAAGCAAGTAGATAACGATGAAGATAATGTTGAAGACGAAGAAAATGAATTCTCGCAGCTTTGCCTCTTCTGGCGTCCTGTGCGCTGTTGATGCGTCATCTGTCAGCTCAATTGTGATTGTGATGATGTTAGCCGCGATGACGATATACATGATGAGATCGAAGGCCGGATGCATCACCATCGTGTAGATGGCAAACATCAAGCGGTTTCGAGGCGGCGGTATCTTCTTCGATGTAATGCGACTATATTGCCAAGACTCCAGCTTCGCTTTCTACGACTCGCAACACATACAACGTGTTAACATACACCACTTTTCATAACGCATGACAAAACAGCGTGTACACTACTGCAGTGTGTTGTAAAACATGGATAGGTATTATAAAATTGTTATAAAATACTAAAAAGAATCACAATACTCGGCGGACAACAGGATATAGCAATGTTGGAACTACAGGACATATGGAAGCACCAAGGAGAGCTATGGCTAAAGCAAATAGAGAAATATAATATAAGCTACACAGAAATTTAGATGAAAATAGTGGAAAGACGTTGATGTATGAAATGGCTCGACTGGCGCAGTGATCGAAAATATGAACGGAAAAATAGTTACGGACAGGAACGATGTGAAACAGGTCTGGGAGGAGTATTTCAGGGCATTGTTAAACCAGGGGCAAAACAGCGAACTAGATCGAGGGGAGGGAGAGAGGGAGAGAGGGAGAGAGGGAGAGAGGGAGAGAGGGAGAGAGGGAGAGAGGGAGAGAGGGAGAGGGGGAGAGAGGGAGAGGGGGAGAGGGGGAGAGGGGAAGAGGCGGAGAGGGGGAGAGGGGAGACAGGCAGAGAGGGAGAGAGAGAGGGAGAGGGGGAGAGAGGGAGAGGGGGAGAGGGGGAGAGAGGGAGAGAGGGAGAGAGGGAGAGAGGGAGAGAGGGAGCGAGGGAGAGAGGGAGAGAGGGAGAGAGGGAGAGAGGGAGAGAGGGAGAGAGGGAGAGAGGGAGAGAGGGAGAGAGGGAGATTCTGGTCATGGCTGAACATGTTGGACTTTGGTGGACATGGTAATTGTTGAATACCTGTATGAGAGAAAGAGGAAGATCGTAGACGAATAGAAGACGGGCTGATAGTTCTCCACGATGGAAAAGAAAGGGAGATGTACTTGACCCTGAAAATTAGCCATCACGTTCCTAAGCCATATAAAGATAAAGGCAACAGTGAAAGGTGAACTCGGAGAAGAGAGGGCTTTAGTAGAGGAAAAGGTACAATTGACAAAATGTTTGCTCCGAGGCAGCTGTTAGAAACGAAATTAGAGGGACAGGAGAGTATGGCTGTGGGACTTATAGACCTGGAGAAAGCTCATGAAACCGAGAGAGATGGCAATGGCGACAGTGAGATGCATGGGTGTCTCAGACAAAAGAGGTCAGGATGATGGAAGGAATGTAAAAAGAAACGAAGGATAGAGTGGTGTGTAGACCCGGAATTTCAGAGGAATTCAAAGTGAACTTTGGCTAGAGACTGGGGCAGGAGTTCTGAATACACTGTTGTTCGTCACATTGACGTATCTGATAAGTAGAAGGACGGACACAGGGGAAGTTCTCCGGAAGCTTCTCTACGCAGATGATGTGGCGGTGGTGGCAGACGGGAAAATGGACCTCCAAGAACAACTAATAAAGAAAGAAAAACAACAGCATTGTAGACAGAATTGTATACCTGGGCGGAGCGGTATGCGGGGACGACAGATCAGAGACTGAAAGAATAAAAAAGGAGAATAAAAGCGAACGCATGGAGGACGGTTTGATGCGAGGTATACACATATTCAATAAGCTCAAGGGAAATATGCATTGTTCATGTGTGACACCAGCATACTTGTATGGTCTAGAATCTATGGCAATTACGGGAAAACAATAGGGGAGAGTATAATTTTGCAAAAAAAACCAACTAGGCCAGAAGAATTGCGAGAGTGAAGAGAATCGACAAAGGAAGAATGGAGTAGCTGAGGGAGGATTTGGTATAAAAGAAAGTTTTAAGACGAAGCTGACGAGGAATCGACTAAAGTGGAATGGACATTTGAAGTGAAATGGGAAGAAGATCAGTTGTAAAGAAAGCAGATGCCCTGAGAATGGTAATGGTAAATAAAATACATTACATAATAAATACACTAACGTTTAAGAAATGAAGTATATTATAATGTATTATAAATATTGTATATGTAATTTTAAATCTACCAGTTAAGAGAACTGAGGCATTTTAGATGCACAACACATCATTAATAGGTCTCTTCGAATTAGCCAATGAAAATCGCCGTACATTCCTCTGAACGCGTAGTGCTTGCAATAATGAACTACTGGCGTACTTTAGCAGAAATGAGGACCTTCCGGCGTGACGACGCCCAGAAATCGACAGGCAATTCATTATTCTGGACCAGTGGCACTTTATAAATCTAATAATAAGATGACTTTTGTGAAATATTCCTTTGGCAAAATGACAATTTGACAATCAAGCATACAAGTTAGATTATCGGTAGTGTGGGGCAAAGCGACAACGATGATTAATTTTGGTCTACTTATTTTCCGCTATGGCAGAAACGGTTGCTATGGCAGAAACGGTTAACACATTCACGTATACACTTATCTTATTTAAATAATATTATAATTACAGAACCGTGGTAACTATATAACAAACAATAATACTACCATTTATTATTAGTCCTACACATTTAGCAAATTACTCGTCATATGGGAAAAACGCACAACCGGTGACACTGTCTCATACAAATGGCAGCCTTGTAACTAAAACGACTTTTTACTTACATTTTTACATATGCATTACTGCTTGTTGACCATAATAGATACATTTTTTAAGCTATTGTACAATGTGTTTGTTTGTATTTATGTTTGATTGAATTACTGTTACTTTGAATTTCATTTGGAAAACACACACCCACACACACGCACACGCACACCCACACGAACACGCACATGTGCACGCACCATTACGTAAGCATCCGTGAACACAACTTTGATTCGTTATTGACAAAATTATAAAGTGATAACTTACAACAGCAGTTAAGAAGCCCGTGACCTGCCAAGTCTTCTTGATCTCCTCTGTTTCGATGAAGGCATCTTGGATATCGGCTGCCGTGTCTACGAGCTCGACCAGTTTACGTACAGCCTCACGGGACACCATTCCGTGCTCGAATTGTTTCCAATAGCTGATCTACCAACGCCCAAAAGATCCACATAATTATAGTAATAATAATAATGTAACTTCTTTTTCGTCTAAATCCTGGGAAACCAAGCATGCACAAATGTTAAAGATCAGCAGAGCCGTCATTCAACAATTCTAAGTAAATGCGATGATGTTTGTTAAATATGCACCATTAAGCATAATAATGATGACTTTATGTTATTCAAATATCGCTTTAGTGCATAAAAGCACTTTGCGTAGGTGGCTAGGCCATATGCCAATAGGCCCGAATTTATTTATAATCGAGCTTGCGTGTGCGGACATGTTAACGTTTTCCTCATAGACCTCGAGCGCCAAACATTCAGGGATTAATCTACGACCCGTAGAATAGGACGTAAGACCTATATCGTTAAAAAAACACATATATGTTAAGATTCTCACCTTTTATTGGATAAATCAGGTGATCGGAACGTAAAACGTAATGCGCGCGTAATACGTAAAAAGTAACATAACAATCGTACACAATACAAGGTAAGTTCTTATATAGCGCAGTATCCTGCCCACAGGACTGGCCAAAGCGCTTTACACTTTACTCCCTGGCAGACATGTTCAATCGAACACCGTCTCGACGTCTCTGGGAAACATCCAGCCACGCTGCAGTTAATGCGCGAAGACTATTCACACACACACACGCACGCACGCACGCACGCACGCACGCACGCACGCACGCACGCACGCACACATAACCACCATTGTCTATATCCTGGTACTCATTCATACATTTGAGTAAACTGGAGCAACGTAGAGTAAACGAACAAGCAAAGGATTCGAACCCGGGTTATCTCGGTCAAGAGTCCGAAGCACTAGCCACTGCATCATTGCGCTTCTATAATGCTTATGTCTACTCTCATGCCAATAGCATAGAAATCCAAACATTATTTGATAATTCTACACTATCACGACTAGGGCCTATCGATGGACGTGAACTCCACATTCTCTCCGACCTTCGTCATTTCAGACAAGCAACGAGTGTCTGCGAGCACTTTATGGTGTTTATATAACGTGTGTGTGTTTTCTAACATTTCGTAAACACTACTATCATGACTGTCGTCTACAAAGGCATTTCGGCAGGCGACGGGCATTTTTGCTAGTGAAGAACATTGCAGCGACTCGTGCGCTCTTACGGTGATGTTTGATGTAGAATGTAGGGGAACAACACTCAACACGGGCCCCCTGCCCAACACGTCATTTGGCGTTATTGTATAGCATATAGCTCATAAGTGGGACTAATGAACATTGGTCGGAAGCGCGAAAAGAATATTCATAGAGCTGAGTTAAAAAATATAATTTTTCACACTTTTCTTAAAATCTTAGCACTTTTTTCTCCCAAACATCACATTTCTGTGTTTGCGCGTTGAAAACAACAGAACCTGTGGTGTGCATAAGCCAAATGTGTAAGCTCCGACATAAAATGTGTATTAAATCTTAAAAAAATCCACAGCTTGTAGTCAAATTGATAATCAACCCGAGGCCATGAAGTGTGCCCAAAACTGGCCCCTGAGTGGTTCGCTATGCTAACAGGAGTCCGCTATCGTCAACATGCTGTTGGTACAATACACACATCTGCATTTGTATAGTATTATAGCATTGCATTATTTTACATATATATGGTATTACATATTACGCAGTTATACAATAATACTAATAATAATAATACAGTTCTTCAACAAAACAGTGATATTATTAATATATTTTATATATCGTCAATATGAGCTGTATTGATATTATATTATTACTTTATCAAGTCGTGTAATATATAAGTATTGTCAAATTACATTTATCACGAAACTATGATAATAAACCCTATAGCGAATATCTCATCTATACTGAAACGAGATCAATCAACAATGAGAAAGTCGAGTAACATAACAAAGACATGCATCACATCGCTCTGTCCATACAAAACGTCAACTTTGAGAACAAAATCTGACAAAAACCTACAACGCGGAAGGAGCCACAACGCAACACAAGTGGAACTAAATGGGGAAGGAAGGGATCGTTCGCCGTGTCACTGCGATGTCTCGAAGCTTCGAAAACAAGCGAGACAACTGCAGAAACAACAATGCACCAACTTAACGTAACCCGATATAATCGTAGAAGACACGTAGCGCGTAGTAAGTTTCTCTATCATAAGTATAACCAATCGATAACAAATTAATTAAAATGATTCTCAAAATTGGAATATTCACATGAATTACTTACTTAACTTAGACTTAGTTCCTCCTGTTCCTTTCGGGACATCGGGCGACGAGCTTTCTCCGTCTATTACGGTCTTTCGCAATTTCGTTGGCCTCATTCCAGGTAATTTCCATTTTTGTCAGATCTTCTTTAAATGTCTTGCGCCAGGTCTTAGTCGGCTTTCCTCTCCTTCTGTGTCCACCTTCAGGCACCCACTCCATTGCTACATGTGCTATTCTCTCTCTTGGTAGGCGTAGGATATGTCCCGCTAGTCTCCGTCGTCGAGACTTATCTATGTCATGCAGGCTATCCAGACCTGCCCTCCTCATCACTTCTTCATTGGTGATGTGCTCTCTCCATGATATGCCCAATATGAACCGGAGACATCGCCGGTGGAATATGTCTAGTTTTTTTTATATCCTCGCCGTATTCTTCCACGTTTCACAGGTATATATCGCTGTTGGTATTACGATTGACATGTAAAGACGTAGTTTTATGTCCTTTCTGATGGTAGTACTGGACCATATTGGACGTAGTCTTTGGAACACTGCTGATGCCTTGCACATCTACTTCCGCGTCGCCTTCCGTAGAAATGTAGCTTCCGAGGTAAGGGAAGTTCTCGACGCACTGCAAGTCTTGCTGACCGATCACAATGTGGGGGTCAGATCCATCACCAACTGACAATGTTTTTGTCTTCTCATAGCTGATTCTTAATCCGACCATCTCTCCATTGTCGTTTAAATTATTGGTCATCTCTTGCAGGATATCCGGCGTGTGGCTGAGCAGTGCAATGTCATCGGCAAAGTAAGGTCTGTCAACGTATTATTTATGTTAACACCAAAGTTCGGACCTTTCATCGTTTTCCTCATGATGAAATCGATAACAACAACAAAGAGGAAAGGGGACAGGATGCAACCTTGACGTACACCTGTCTCTATATCGAACATGTCTGTGTAACCATCGTTGGTCTTGATGCAGCAGTTGGTGTTTCGGTATAACGATTTGAAAATGTATATATATTTGTTTGGTACGCCGTATAGCTTCAGGATTTGCCATAACGAATCTCTGTGGACACAGTCGAAAGCCTTCTTAAAGTCAATGAAGTTAACTAAAAGAGGTATCTTGAACTATCTGCTTTGCTCGATGATGTTTCGTAATGTGAAGATCTGCTTACAGCACGACCCTCCTCTTCGAAAACCAGCTTGTTCCTCCCGGAGGTGTTGGTCAACTGCTGTCTTCAGCCGGTTTAGGATCACGCTGCAGAACACCTTTCCAGGTACTGACATCATTGTTATTCCTCGCCAGTTATTGCAATCGCTCAGGCACCCCTTCTTTGGTAACATCACGATCACTCCTCGTCTCCAATCATCAGGGACTTCCTCCTCAGACCAGATCAAATGAATGCCTGACACGATAATGTCTGCGTTTCTGCATTGATGTTGGGACCGACAAAATTCAGTGAGTTGATGGCTAAATGTCAGCCCAACAATTGACTGACACATTACCAAATGAAACGATCAAACTCCACTATTTTGACCATTTAAACAAATAGATACACCTTTGATTAAACTCATTACCGATAGTATTTAGGCAATTCGCTCAGTACGTATTATGACATCAAAGAACTGGATTCACGATGAACTAAATTAGTTGAGGAAATAGCTTTAATTTCCATTACATCCTTGAACAGATCGGCTGGTGCGAATGACTCCCCCAATAGCTCCTTCATCTACACAGTGGTATATTTAGAATGGCAGAATGGGTGGCCAAGTGCCTTAGTCACCCATTAGTTTTCCATTTTTATTATTATTATTATTATTTATTATACCGAACACTTATAAAGCGCTCTTTTCATACATAAAAGCCTGCTCAAAAGCGCTGTACACAATCAATAGAATAATCATAGAGAGTAAAAACAAAGCATAAAAACGATAGCATGATAAAAAAATAATATTTTTTTTTTTTTTAGAAGACGGGGTATAATAAAATGAATATATATATATATATTGTTTTAAAATGTAAGTAAAACTGACTAGATTCACACAATGTTATACATATCAGCGCCGAATCTCCACAAATCACAATTTCCTTATGTTAAATTGCCAGTGTCTGTGTGCATGATTCCACAATTCATCTCAATGATGGTGAAAGTGACATTTTAAAAGTATGAACGCCAATTTGGAGTTACACCGTTGAAGCAGCATAGGCTTACTGCCGGGCGTGAGAAGTGAGTGTACACGTGTTGTTATTTAACTGATCGATCGTCGACATACCTTCTGCGCCTTCAACAGTCGCAATCTCGCCTCGTGTCGCATATCATTCAGTTCACGCGGCGAAGGTTCGTTCGGCACTTCCGTGTTACAATTCGGGCAGACGCTCACCCGTTCCGTGTGTGTGAGAGCATCCATCTCGGCCTGCGACGACAACTTTATATACTATCCAGCACAGCAGTTCTGTTCCAACAACATTTAACTATCACAGGCGTGTAAACGAGTTTATAAACGAATAGATTAAAGTCGGCTTAAACGAGATATTTGTGCCAAGTTTGTTCTAGGGACACAATATCGCATAACACTACTCGGTTAAATTATGTGAGCGTTTAGACGAGCGTCGTGTCTAGATAATCCGACACAAGTTATGACTTGCACCACTCCTGAGTTTAGTCTTGTTGAAATGTTATGTCGGATACACTCGCTGTTGGTCGCTGATTGGCATTTACACCACAATCGACGACGACGGTCGGGTGGAATTACTGGGAATGGTTATAATTTAACCGTCAGGTCAGCCATAATCTTACAGTAACTGGGAATGGTTATAATTTAACCGTCAGGTCAGCCATAATCTTACAGTAACTAATTATCGTCAAAAGTGTGACTTAAGATTTGTTCTCGTTGCTTCAATTCCACCAACGCAACCTGATCACATATTGGTGTCGCTATTAGTATAATTATTACGCAAAATGTCCGACTTTTTAGATACAAAGGCTACTGACGGCTTGGCTGCATCCTTCGAGGAAGTACTCTAGAAAAGAGCTGCGCATAGTGATTATGCTTTTACTATCCGCAGCTCTTTTCTAGAGTACCAAGTTTATAAATGAACTATGATTGTTACTTTGTGCTTTATCTTATAATTCTTATTGTATTTAATACGTGTTTTAGTTCGAGAAGGGCATCATCATCATCAGCGGTGGCGGCATACTGTGCAATTGTATTATGTTGTTGTTTTTTAATAAACTTTCGTTCATTCATAAAGTTTCATCCATTCACAAAATAAAGTTCGTTGAACAAATAACCGTTATTCTCATATAAGCATGTAAATTTCTCCCGGATTATGTTATATGATTCATTAGGAAAATAAGGTAAAGACACCTCTTAAAATATCAATTTCAGGCTTGATGGAGCTTTTAAAAAAAACATGGTCTCTTCTTCAGTGTAAAAATGAGCTGCTATATGTTGTTATGTGACAATGTTCTTGGTTGTCACATGACAGCAACTCATTGAAGATCGCGAGAAGGTCTGCATTAATGGATGTGTGACAACATTTGAATTGCTTCACAGATCCTCCTGTTCCACAGTAATTATCTCTCTACACTCCGATAAGTTCAGTTGCAACCTTCCAGTCATCCTCTTCGACCTACTGTTATGTGACAATCATGAACATCGTCACGTGACAACAGAAAGCAGTTCATTGTGACGCTGACGAAGGGGCCGTGTAGGTCTCGAAAGCTGCATTGACCCTGAAATTGTTTTCATAATTAATTATTCTCAACTTCTATTTCTGTTCAACACACAACTGCAAAGCATAACTATCGCCGCGACAGCAACGAACGTAAACACACATAAATATGCAGTTTTGAACCTTTCGAGAGAATCATAACTACCTCGTCAGCTGTTGTTTGGTACGGATCCTCTATGCCAATGTATTTTTCAACCTCGTCCCAGTCGGCATCTGCCAGAAATCTGAATAAACAACGGGACAAATTTACCTAATAAACAAATCGTTGTCTCATTAACATAAAATCAATGTGCGCTTATGTTTGTGGAATGAAAGAAAGGAACTTATGACATGAAAGACGTCACGATGCTGAGTTATTAATACTGCTAAAATATTTAAAGACAACTTGTAAACAAGACGTTCATACCCGAGCCGATTAGAGATTATTCATACATTTAGTAGGCATTCTAGTTGGCGGTTGGACAAAAGGCAACATAAATTTGAAAGTCTATTAAACGTCATCATTATATAATTGTTCTTAATAATAATAATAATAAGAGAGCATATATTGTGCCTAAGTCCATATAAGCTCAGAGGCGCATCAAGACAACCAGGTTGGTCAATCTCAAACTTGATAAGCAGTATTCAAGTTGTCAACATATGAATGGATACGCCAGGGAGCTATGATGGATACGCAAGTTTATTAAGGTAAGTTTATATTCAGCGGAATTTTATAATTTTCAAGTGATCTAACACTAAGTGGGAGTATATTCCAAAGAGTTGGTGCAGCAACAGAACAACCCTATTTCCAATGTTAGTTGGAACAGCAAGCACTAGATGACCGAAGCTGAATAGGTTTTCTTACAGGAATGAACAATACATGTTGGTATACATGTTGTTTGGATAAAATGGCTTGATAACTAATTGTACATATTTAACATAATGCGATATCGCATGGAAAACAATGCAGTTATCTTTGAAGTGACATTGAGCGAGAAAAACTAAGATATCGTGTAACTACCTTTTCCAGTTTTATTTGCATTTAACTTAAGTTTGCCATCGGTCATTCAGTGGAAGATATATAACAAGCAATCACTGAGCTGGTTTAGGGAACAATTTGTACCCGAGGAAGCCAAAGAAATATAAATATGTGTGTCATCAAAGGGGATGATCCAAGTTATGACTTTGGATACAGAGTTTAGAACAATGGTGAACACCACATAAAGTAGGCAGTGCAACCGAAAAGTAGTTCGTTATCTTAACGGTTTGACATATATCAGCTAGGTATGAAGAAAACCTTGAAATGTTCTATCCTATGAAATTTGTTGTTGATTTGTACTCATATGGGATCCTATAACAAATTCAGCTTGGTTGCCCAAAGAGCAACTTTGGGCAACTCTGGTAATTTGCATAATTCCAAGATGGCCACTGGTCGATATCTTGAAAATTTAACTTTTGAACCATTTGTCCTATAATTATGTATAATATCTCTTTTAAAGGGTGTTGGGGTGTTTAGAATCCATTTCTGATGTTATTTTTCAGTTCAAGGTCAAGATCAGATGCTGACGGTCAGGTGGAGGTTAAATTTGACCTCTCGGTGGACAATGAATAAAAACTTCTACTAAATTATATTTAGTTTATTTATGCACATAAATGCATAATCTTATGTTCGTGAGAAAAAAACAGTAATCAATCACATTTTAAACAGGTAGTCACATCTGTTACACGCAGTGTATAGTGCAAATATCATTATGAACATTGGCATTCATATTTCTTTGTGAGGGAAATTCTTGCATTAAGTAATCATGTACGAAAGTCATTGTAGGCTTGTTACAAGAATTGATATCCATATCTATAGATAAAAGACAGTTTTACACAATGCTGTGATATAAGCGTAAGGTTTACGCTATCTTAGTAACTGCATATATCGCCTAATAATCTCCACCTTTTATCTACTCCCACTTATCATCCAGGTAATCAGGATCAGCAAGTCCATCCTCAAAATCCTCAACATCCTCATGGCCTTCACCCTCCTCATCTACATATCATCCTTTACCCTCTCATCCTCAAAATCCTCCTCCTCAGCATTCTCCATCTCGACACCCTCCTCGTCTCCAGTCGGAGCCTCTTCTATCTTAGTGTACGGATTACAGCAGCCCTCTTCGCCAGAGCAGTTGCAGTATGACGTGCACGAAAGATGTTCTTTGTGGCAGCCACAAAAGTCCATGCTGCACTTATTGCCCTGTGTCCTACACTCACAATGAATCACACCACACAGGTGTGGTGGACTTAGGTCACCCTGAGCAACAGGCGAGGGGACGCCATCATGGATAACCCATCCGAAGTGAGTGATATCGGCTGACTCATCTGGTGGGGCTTGCTGGTTTGCCGCTTTCCACAGCATGACCTGCAGATGGGCCCGCCGTCTCCGTCAGATCCGCCTGCGTGCCGCCCACTTCCCCAGCACATCACCAATACAATACAATACAATACAATACAATACAATACAATACAATACAATACAATACAAGGTAAGTTCTTATATAGCGCAGTATCCTGCCAACAGGAATGGCCAAAGCGCTTTACACTTTACTCACTGGTAGACATGTTCAATCGAACACCGTCTCGACGTCTCTGGGAAAGATCCAGCCACGTTGCAGTTAATGCGCGAAGACTATTCACACACACACACACACACACACACACACACACACACACACACACACACACACACACACACACACACACACACACACACACACACACACACACACACACACACACACACACGGACACGCACGTTTGCACACAACATGAACAAATTGACATATCCATCACGTGACCTGTTGCTAGAAAAAACTCCGTCACGTCATCAATAATAGATACCGAACACGTGGCGGGTTCGGATATTCCGTTCTATATTTTGATGAAATTATGTTTCCAAAAGTGGTTCTTTATAACAAAAACATAAGGTCATTTTTAAAAGTGACAATTGTACGCGGGGATGCTTGATTTATGAGATTTATTTGTATTTTTGTCGTTTGTCTTAAGCGGTTTATGAACATATTAATGCATATTAAATGCTTATTACTGGGTTTCATCTTCTGTTCACAATGAAGGAGGTCGGAGAGAATATAAAAGTCACGTCCATCGATAGACCCTAGTCGTGATAGTGTAGAGTTGTCAAATAATATTCGTATTGTTATGCTATTGGGCATGAGGGACATAAGCATTACTGAGTCTGTTGCCAAGTCCCATGATGCACAGACCGTTTTCCTGAATTAGAATGTCGCTCGCGCGCGCCCGAGTGGTTCTTATGATTGTAAAGTTACATGTTACGTAATACGCATTTATTACGTTTTACGTACCGAACAACTGACTTAAAATGTGATAATCTTGACACATATGGGGTATGTTGAAAAGGTATAGTCCATACATGTCCTATTCGTGGGGTCGTACATTAATACCTGCAACTTTGGCGCTCGAGGTTCTAGCCGTCTAAGCGAAAATACTAACATACCCGCATACATGCATACGCACGCTCGGTTATAAGTAGATTGCATTACTTTTCGTCCTACATTTATGTTCTGTTTTAATAAATTTTCAATTCAAAAATAAAAAAACACGCACGCGCGCGCGCGCGCGCACACACACACACACACACACACACACACACACACACACACACACACACACACACACACACACACACACACACACACGCGCGCGCAGGTACAGGTATATTGTACTGTTCAGCTTTTATAGCAGAAAAGCAAATAAGGGCCAGTGTCCCCAAAAATGTGCAATTCATAAAAATCGTGTCTTTTGTCTCTCACAACGTGAATTATATCCTTAAGCTAACGAACATTTCAGCAAAGATTAGTCTCACTAAGAAGACATGTGTAGTTTGCCCGCCTTATTAAGCCTTAAAATGGCAAAATGTAGCTTAAAGATCCCAAAACGGCCAAAGTGGCATTTCCAACTGACAATTCCAATGTTGGATCAGAATCGGTGCTGTATTTTTCTGAGTTCACAGTGCAAATGTGGTATCCTTTGGGAGCGTACATAAACAAAATCATGTTTAAAAAGTGAGTTTTTTCTATAATGACCACTTTTTGCGTGTCCAGCGTGTCAATGCGGGTTGGCATTTTAATGGCGTGTCCAGCGTTATCGACGGAAACAAAACTAGAAAACGTACGCAGTGTTTACGTTTTTCATGCCTACCTACCATAACTCTCTCGATGGCAATACCAATATATATATATACATATATACATATATTATATATATATATATAGTATAGTATGAATATATATATATATATATTATATATATATATATATATATATATCTACATACTATACTATACATTGATGCAGAGGAATTAAAATGGGCAGAATTAAAATGGGCAGAGACTGACATTTCCATGCAAAACTTTTCCGACTTAGACGACAAATTTTGCGAGCCATGAACCAATTGTTATTCAGTTTATATAAACTTTTAATCTGAATACGCTAAATAATAAAACGCAATAGTATCTCTGGCAATATTATTCTGATAAGTGATAGCTGGACACACCAATAAGCAATAATAATGAAGTTGATATGCGAGTAAATTGACATGCGAGAAAACCAGATGTCTAAGCGGCTTGATGACAGAAAGTCATTACCAATATATATATATATATATATATATATATATATCGGTGCAATAATTAGCTCCGCTACCCTAACTACTTACATTATATTATGTAAGAGCTCGCAGTTTACATATGAAAAAGAAGATAATAATGCTAGCATTCCTGTAGAATGTAAGTTGGGAGAACTTGTTGATAGATTTGGAGAAATGTATACGTTACATTTGATGGTAACACTGGACACGTGATGACGCTGGATACGTGATTATGGGAAGGTGTGTTCCTGCATGCAATAATGCTAATAACTATTGCAAATAATCATTACTTTTATATTACTAGATTACCACATAGGGAGGGGCGCTGAGCCCCCTAACATTTTTTTATGGAGGGCTGGATATAGGATTAGTTCCCCATTATTTGGAGAAGGGGATGCATTTTGTTGTCTTAGTGAGTGTCAAAGCGACTGCAGTTTGAGTAACTGGTGAACTTCAATTTAAGGGAAGATGTGGAATTGGAGGTTTTTGGAGAGCCTGGGATATGGTGCAATTGGAGTTTTTTAAGAGTCTTGGGGGTGAATATCAGGTTTTGGAGACCCTCAAAGTGGTGCAATTGGAGGTTTATGGTGAGCCACAGCCCCCAGAATATTCACCACATTCCGACGCCAATGCATTTTTGGCCGTAAATTCAAGAAAATTATGTTATACGGCTTACCCTTCATAATGTGTGCTATAAGTACTTACATGTTGTATTCATAGCAGTTAGATATATCGTTATGTAAACATGTAATTATGAAGAAAAATGTACCACAAATACATCCACAAGTTGCGCAATGATTACGAGCCAGCGCAAAAATATTGCATTATTACATCATCTACAGCATACGTTCCCTGGAACAATGAAGTCATATGACCACGTACACGCTGGTCACTGGTTTGGGGAAGGAGATGGAGAAGCTGCGATAACATGCATATGCCTTGGAGAAACAGCTACTTTGCAATACTTGTAATCTGGTAGAAGGAGCAGGAGGTTTTTTTATTAAATGATATGACTTCTACAATCAACGTTCTACCAAACGCTAGTATGCCTACGACGTACCGACGTTATTCTGGCGAATGATTGACTGAGCTCTTAAAAGCCTGGAATGAAAAACGCCTATCCTTCTCTTGTATGTAGCACTTTTGTTAGCGCTATAAAACAGTCCCCGTCAAGACAAAGCAATTGTTCTTGTTGACGTCATTTGAAAAGGAGTCGGACAAAGAGCATGACGTTGCAGCAGGACAGCGTTAAGACGTTGCAGCTGGACCGCCACAAGCAGCATCCCGCAGAACAATACACAGTCCATGGGATGCAATTAGAAGTGATGGAGTTAAAGAAACAGGTCGGGTAGATTCAAGTTCCTGCCAGGAAGGAGTCTGCGGTGACTAGTAATAATAATAAGAAATTGAAAAAAGAAATACATTTGATCTCCAATACATGCATGCTAAATTACGTGAGGAACATGCAAATACAAAAATCATGTCTTGTTGTTTAACAGAACGTTTCTTTTAAACTAAGATCCAACAGACTGGCTGGTGTGCTAACGGGCGTCTTGTGTAAACATGCGTATCAGGAAGTTTATAGTTTACTTGAACAGTTGGAAGCAACCACAGTAAAGTTGCTGAGCAGTGACACATAAACATTGTTCTGCTGGATGGCAAGTATATAAAGCGGATACGGAAAGTGCCTGAGGAGTTTCTGACAAGGTAGTTCTACAAACCCTGAATATATAGTTATATTGCGTGGGCATGTGACAACGTGTAACAACTCAATGTCAATGGATCCACAAACTCTAGGTTTGCACTAATATTTATATAATTATACCTCCACCGGTGATGTGTAATAAACCTAGCTCCAGATACAACCGGAAAAAAATAGCACGTTGCCTGCAGCCACGCACAAGCCTAGATCCCGTCACAAATACATCCCCACAGCTTCTGTTTATTCAGTTTTAAGGAAAACCAGTGTTCTTTAAGTCAGTTCTGCCCAACCCGGGTCTAGCGTTACCGTAAAGTGCCCAGTGTCATCACTTGTTAACAGTCAAATCTGGCCTATTTTGGAGTGTTATTTGTTAATTTTGTGTCGGTAACATAATGATTAGTCAATGTTTATAAAACCGCCATCGATACAGTCAATTGGTGTACATTGACTAACCTTCAAACATGTTGTGGTTCAGATTATTAAACAACATACCTAAATAAAGATGAAATGAAGAATCATTTAAGGAAATGAAAAAAAACAAAAAACAGAAACACTACACATATGTACACTTGCATGCTACAACATGTTTCAATACCTTTTCCTAAACATTTTATTTGTCTAGTTGTGGAGAGCGGTGGTCGAGCGGTAGTGCCGGACCGTGGATCGGGGGGACGGTGGTTCGATTCCAGCTGCTGCCGTTTCGAAATTTAGGCAGTTTTAGTCACCTCATGTTGCCTGTGTCTTTCGGAAGAGACACTAAAAGGTTCTATCTGGTGTCTGTGTCAGGGGAAGTGAAATATCCCATACAAAGCGTAAATGTGTAACCTGTCAATGGCTGTCATGGACTCACAGAGTGGTGGTCTCTATCTCTAACCCACAGGATCTTGTTCCCAGCGGCCAGCGTTGCTTCCCGGTCGGACGTGTGAGAGACGCCGAGAAGACAGTGTATGCAGTATATGCACAGTATATACACAGCATCATTGAATATGAATGTATAAACAAACCTACTAGTATCTGTACTGCGAGTGCAGCGTCGTCAAGGTATGCTCTTTTATTAACTCACAATTTGCCTAGTCCCAATCCCCGGATAGTTTGCGTAGTCAAAGATAACTGATGAATGTTACTGATTATGTATCAATTATACTCCCAAACATCTTCTGAAAGTTATGCAGTAATTGAAAATGTAACTTTCCAAGAATCAACACAGCGATAAAACTATCACCAAAATATCCATGATCGGAAAATTTTTGTTATGTCAAATGTTAAAGTATTCCTCTTTATTCTTATTAATCGGCGTATCGAAAACACCATTCGACGGAAACGGCTTTACTATACGTTACCAATGCCATGAAATCAGCCATGGACAACAAACACGGCACATCACTGGTTCTCATCGATTTCATTGCAGCTTTTGAGACAATTAACCATGCTATCTTAATTCGACGACTACGATTGTTGACAAAGAATTAGACTGGGTGATCTTGTATCTGCAGGGACAGACGCAGCGCGTCGTAATTGGTGACACATTTTCGGGTACAACTCCTCTGACGTCAGGTGTCCCGCAAGGCTCCGTCCTAGGCCCACTGCTCTTCTCGTTGTATGTGCAACCAATTGGCGATATCATCAGAGAACATGGCCTTTACTACCACCACTACGCTGGTGACTTACAACTCTACTTCCACCTTGATCTCAGTACAAACGCTTACGGTGCTGTTTTACGTCGAACGGAAGCATGCCTGGATGACATAAAACATTGGATGGCGCAGAATTACATGATTACATTCCAGTGGTGCCTAAGTCGGCCGCTGCACTTGTAGATGGCAGCGTAATACGTGTTGGTGACTGTACGATTGCAGCTTCACGATGTGTCAGGAATCTCGGCGTCTACGTGGACAGACACCTGAACATGAACAAACAGGTGTCACAAACATTTAATGTGTGCGCATTCCACCTACGCCACATTAATAAAATCAGCCGATTTTTGTCTAAAACAACGAAAGAACGCATAGTCAACGCCATAATAACATCGCGGCTGGACTATTGAATCATATACGGAACATCTGCAAACAACATCGCTCGTGCATGCAACGAATTCACAACTCGGCCGCTCGTCTGATATTGCGTCGCCCGCGGAGTGACAGTGCTGCTCCGCTGTTGCATGATCTGCACTGGCTACCCGTTGCTCGCAGAATCGAGTTCAAAATATTGGTGTTTACCCACAAGGCAATGCACGAAAATGCCCGTCTACTTGCGTGATCTCGTGTGCCCTTACAGACCCGCTAGATCACTGCGGTCTGCTGGCAACAACATGTTGTCCGTAACGCGTACTCGTGTCAAAGCTGGTGACAGTTCGTTTGCGGTGGCCGCTGCAACTCTCTGGAACACTCTACCTAATT
Source organism: Paraescarpia echinospica (assembly GCA_020002185.1). Taxonomy (NCBI): domain Eukaryota; kingdom Metazoa; phylum Annelida; class Polychaeta; order Sabellida; family Siboglinidae; genus Paraescarpia; species Paraescarpia echinospica. The sequence goes on from CM034536.1 coordinate 35,466,365, forward strand.
ACATAATTACATTAAATCTTCGGACACTCTTAGCAGTTTTAAATGTCAACTAAAACACATTTATTTAGAATATCATTCTAGACGAACGCTAGTAGCTTGTTTGTGACTGCCCTCAGTGATCCAGTGGGCTTATTTATATTAGTAATATTTTAGACAATTTTTTTGGGATTTTATACTGCTCTATTTTTGTGATTAACTTATGCATTGTAATTTATTAATTATATTACATTGTATTGTGTTTATTTTAATTTAACATCTTACTACCATATTCCAAATATTTTGTTGCCTTTTACTTAATTTATTTTTTAATATTTGTATTACTATTGTATGGCACAATTTTTAGTTTAAATGACTATGTTAGTACTAATATTTTAGTTTAATGATCATGACGCATGATGTATTGTAAAGCGCCACGAACAATTGTGGATCAGGCGCTATAACAAATTAAATATATTATTATTATTATTATAAATGGCATATATACTAGATAATTCAAAAATATTTTTCAGCTTACATGTCATTTAAAATGCTCAAATTGTATGTAATTTAGTAATCTTTCATCGCTGACGATGGACACGCGATGAAAATCAAGTCTGACTTCAAGTAATTGTCATAACACAATTATTACGTGGAACTATGAAAATAGTTCTCTTCATGTGTACAATTAGAACATATAACTTAATTATTTAGAATTAAACATTTATTTTGGACCTTTTTGGGACATTGGTGCATAAACTCATTATTATCGTAGTATTAAGGCCGCTGCAAAAGAGCTTCACCTGTCGGATTTGTAGAGTGATAGAGATCTCTCCACGACATCCTCCAGATTCCGTACGGCTGTCGCCATAGCAAGACGCTTCGGAATCGAAATGGAACTCATCCCTGAAATGTTATTGTCAAACTCATCGATTTGGCTTGCGTAAAGAACAGGGTAAAATTATGTGTTGGATCGCCTAAGGACAATGTAACGACACGCTAGATAGCTGGAGCTACAAGAATAATGAGTAAATAGGCATTTAGTAATGTTCTTGGTAATTCTTGGTCTGAATAAATGAATGTGACAGACATATTCGTTAAGCACTTACCAAGTCTAAACAAACACTTAAATGCCTACCTAACGTGAAGAACGAAAATATGTGCTAATAGGTGCTATGAAAGCAAACCGAGTGTTATGTGTGTTACGTTTTTAAATGGGATGAGGCACTTGGATAACTCCACTACAAACATAAAAACATACCATTTTCAGTACATATCACCATGATTTGATGAACACAGTCCCTCGGTATGTTTCAAATAATTTTCCGTTATTGGCCATTATTGGCACTGTGCGGCGCCAATACTAACCAGCAGCGATCATTGGTTTGAGTCGCGAATAGTCAGGCACCACTGCACACAGTAATTCAATATATACGCCGCAGCATATCTCCAAGAAAAATACCGAGGAAACGCATACAAAACATACAAATAGGACAATGTAATGAACTGAAGGGCTACAAGATATACCGAAAGTGCTAGGAAACAACGTTTCCATACTTGTAAGGAAAGATTCCCAGAGAAAAAACAGGTGACCTGACCGTGCTGACCCAGTTCAGTTACCGTGCCCAGACTATGTCCCGATTTTCAATAAATGCTTTTTCTAAATTGCACAGTTTATTATTTGTTTAAGCGGTGGCACTATATATTACAACAATTAAAATGTTACACTTAAAAGTATCATTAGCGCAAACCACTTTTGGCATGGAGACGAAGGTTCAGACTTCTGGCCCGACACCACTCTCGGCCCTGTTACATCGGTGTAGAAACTCACCAAGTACGCTCAGCAGTGTCTTTATTGTTGTCGCGTTGACGAGTAACGTCAGCAATACAAGCGCCGCTGTATGAAGGAGCACCTAGTGAACGGTCAACGAAGTTATTTTTTATTCCAACTATATCTAATGAAATTACACATTACACACATCTTATTCAGTTGAACCACATTTAATCTTAACTCATAATAGTTAATACAACAAACAGTAGAACACAATAATAGAAAAAGGGTGACTCCTATTAAGACGAATATACATACGTACGTACGTGCACGTGCACACACAACACACACACACACACACACACACACACACACACACACACACACACACACACACACACACACACACACACACACACACACACACACACACACACACATTATAAAACAATACGATTACAATGTTAAAATGGCACATATCTCCGTCAGTTTTGCATGTATGGGGCTGACATTTTGTATCTGACGTAGCAGGCCAATTTGGGTGGTTCGTAGATTTATATTTTTCAAAATTCGTCACGGTCGGTGAGGATCTCTGGGTCACAATTTCAAAATAGTTTTTAGCGCAAGAATCAATTATATTTTGATCCGCGTCTCCTAGGGTGTGGGGGGGGGCCATTCTAAATGGCCGGGTGTGGTTGGTTCCCCTCACCTTTGCGGTAAATTATTTATTAGAATTATATAGGCTAAGGCACTTCATGTACGTATTGTATTGTATGGTTTAATGTTTGGCTTAATACAAAGCTCTGGTACAAACTTACATCTGCCTTGTTATTTACAGCAAACTAGCTACGATTCTGAGTCAGTAACACCACTACATTAACAGGGAACACTGTCCCACATAAATATGACATTATGATGCACATCAAATGACTTTTATGTGGGCATTGGCCCGACTCCTAAATTTTGTTTTTACGGTATATCCGGGGAACTAAGTCACGTGACAATTCCTGCGTATATAAAGGCATGACACCATTTTAGCTTCCCACTTTGAAATTGTCACGGAGAAAAGGTATTACATTTGTCTCTTACATATTGATCGTTTACTCTGATTTGAGAGAGTTTATTATATCCTGCGATAATTTGCAGTTACATTGCATCTAGATCTGTTGTTCCCACCCGCCTACCCCATCTGCACCTAGGTGATTAATCTCTAGTGGGATTTGTTTGCTACATCTGACCGCTAGCATGTCTTGTCAACTTAACATGTCATGTTTACAATTGCAGGTTTTTTGGTAGAATTATGTTTGGCGTTTTTACATGTTACATTGTATATGCATGTTGGATATTTGTATAGAATGTTTGTAGTTATAAGGTTGACATTGGACAATTCCTACTGACCTCACGGGCGTTTTCTGGTATTCATCCCCCTACATGAGGTAGCGAAGGGGTTTTTGGGCGCATTGACGCTTTCCCCTTCTGCATAGGGTTTTAGTTTGGCAATTTATGGGTGAGTTCCACCACCTGTGTGTGGTTGGTTCCCCTCACCTTTGCGGTAAATTATTTATTATAATTATATAGGCTAAGGCACTTCATGTACGTATTGTATTGTATGGTTTAATGTTTGGCTTAATACAAAGCTCTGGTACAAACTTACATCTGCCTTGTTATTTACAGCAAACTAGCTACGATTCTGAGTCAGTAACACCACTACATTAACAGGGAACACTGTCCCACATAAATAGTTTTTAGCGCAAGAATCAATTATATTTTGATCCGCGTCATTATTAAAGACAATAATGCGTCACCTACATATATATCGCTGGACGTAGCCAGGAATGTTTTTATGTGGCTTAAATTATAAAATACGTATGCCTACCTTTTCCCCCGGGCAACGCTGGGTAACTCGGATAATATATATATATATATATATATATATATATATATATATATTGCAAGCTGAGAATTCCATCCCCTAACAAAAGTATGTCTGAATCTAGTGCCGTCGGAAGTGTAGCGTTACTCCCTTCCCGTGCGATAACGTAGAAAACGGATAACGTAAAACATGACCAATTTTGGTATTTTCGAACCTTCTTCTTCAAATTAGGTATGTATGGCCAATAGTGCCCTTATTTAACAAGAAAAGCAATGCATCTACATATACTATATAACAGTATAAACTTCATGGCCATGACCACTGAGGGAATTCATGATGTCACCATATTTACATAAGCAAGTAGATGATTTTAAACATAATCATCATACATGTATCTCAAAGTTACACTTCCGTGATCATCGAGAGTGAACATGTCACATCAGGAGACGTCATCATTGTGGCTGTCGGTGCTATTCATTCAAAGATATGTACCTACATGGGGAGTACATGCCAAACCATTTGAACTGTGTGGAACGTTTGTGACGAACAGTCTGTTTACGTTGACTTCTAACCATATATTTATAGAATTTACTCATACCACAAAGCAACTGTAAACCAGGGCTAGACATGTTTTCGATATATCCCCCAGGTAGCCTGAAGTAACAAACCAATTGTCTATTGGAGGTTGAACGAAAACACTATTTTAAACGCGCCTTTAAAGGGGCACTGCATAGATTGCGCTATTCCACGGCAGAAGTATTTTGTCGGCAGACGCTTGGCGTCTGCAGCAATTTATAGAACAGTCTCGTACAGGCGATATGTTTGCCGTCGTTAGTTCTCGGGAACACAAGACAAGGGTGAGCTGAATCTAGTGATTGTGTTGTTGGTAAGGATTTATTTATGACATATACTGTTGCAAACTAACAACACTAAATAAACAAATCTTTATTAACAACACAATCACTAGATGCATCGCACGCTTGTCTTGTGTTCTCGAGAACAAACGTATCGCCTGCACGAGACTGTTCATTAAATAGCCGCAGACAGCCGACAAAATACTTCTGCCGTGGAATAGCGCAATCTATACAGTGCCCTTTTAAATAATAGTCATAATATATTATAACTTTAAGTACCACAATATACTTTTTAGTTGACTACTAACAGTCTGTTAATCAAGTTATTTCTGATTTGTATCCTTCTGGCTAGTTATTGTTTTATTTGACTACTTGTTTTATTGTTACTAATATTTGAATGTAGCGTGTGGCTACAAATAATATATTATTATTACTATTACTATTATCTATACAGAACTTATAAACAAAAACAATGATTTCAACCTCCGAAATGTGGTATGTAAATGAACGACGACACTCACCTTGCTCTGCAGTACGCCGGAGGTGTCGAGTTCCTGATCATGTAGCACAATCAAAGCGAGAGCGAGGCCAACGGCCCCTCTCAAGCCACCCCACACCATGACGACGCCATTCTGCCAAGTCAACCCGTATCCGATACGTTTCAGCAGCGGACTTAGCATCATGATCATGACGGCCCTGGGTGAACAACCAAACAGCTCACGTCGATGCTACGATTAAAGGGAAACAAAGGACAACTGTTTGGTGTAATAATAATAATAATAATAGAGGAGGCTGTCGTTGAGACCTGCTGTGTTTGCATTTAGTCTCTGTGTTGTTTATTGTTTTTCGTCAGTTTTTAACTGAAGCATGTTATATATGTTCATCGAGAAGTAGTATGAAGATGTTGTGCGGCAGAACAACCAAAGTTTTGGCAGTTTTATGGACCATTTTACTCGTTGTGTGTATGAGTGTTGGCGATTTGGCAAGATGGCAGATTCAAGACTTATTCACGTGACGCGCTGTTGGCCTTGCGACCCAGTGTCACTGACAATCTTTCTGTTCCACTCCTGGATTTACAGTGCTCTCGGACACTAACAATAGAAACCACCCGCGACGCAAGCGGGGCAAGAAAGGCGGCGTTCGCCAGAGACTGAAGTGTTTCAGGGTTAGTGGCAAGGTGGTGGGAGAAAAGCAAACCAGTCAAGAGGATCTATACAGGCAACGGACAGAGAGAAAGGGAAGGAATGTCTCCTCAGATCCCGAACATCCCCTGTTTCCATCTTATAAACTACTTCCTTCTGGCCGCCGCTTTCAACTCATTCACTGTAAATTGAATCGCACTCGAAACTCATTTGTTCCTTCGTTCCCCTCCATCTCTGCCAGTCTTCCCTGCCAGTATGACACTGAATAAGTCTGAGCTGATTTGTGATTTGTGAGATGATTTAACTTTTTTACCTTTTGTAACTTATTTAACATATTTAACTCATTTTAACTTATTTATTTATTTAACCGATATAACTTTTATTACTATGTTTAATTTTAACATTTTTATATTGCATGTAGTTTGTTTTATTTGTTTTAATATACTGCTACACTCCAAATAAATTTCGCTCCCAAGGGACAATAAAGTATTGTGATTGTGATAATAATAATACTAATTTAAGCATTTATTATATGCCGTGTAACCGAGTAAAATATTTGCTCAAAGGCGCTACAAAAGTAAAATATAGGTCATAATAAATTGATATTCGTAACATTACATTAAGTCAAAACCAACTGAATAGGCAAAATACAATTGGAAATAAAGCAAATTAAGATGTTAATAATAAATAATCATTAAATGTAATTCAGCAGCATCGGCTACAAAATAAGTGAAATGTGTATATAGTTTGAGTTAACACGAATTAAATGAGTTAAATACATTATGGATAAAACAGTTAATAAGTTAATAAATATATAAATAGTTAATAAATGCGGCAGAAGCATTGGTGAAGTTTAAAGTAATGCCTTAAAGGCTGTTCGACAAATATGTGCCTTTAACACTCCTTTGAACATATCAACGGTTGTGGCGTTGCGCACTGCAATGGGCAGGGTGTTCCACAATATTGGTCCAGCCACAAAGAAAGAGCGATGTCCATAACGTTCAAGATTATATAGCGGAACATTTAGTAAGTTCAGGTCTACGGATCTCAATGATCGGGTTGGCGCGTGTGACATTATTAATGCTGTAAGATATGCAGGGGCTAGATGGTGTACTGCGCAATACACCAACAACAGAAGCTTAAATTCAATACGTTGACGAATAGGCAGCCAAAGAAGAGCGAATAGAACAGGAGTGATGCGTTCTCGTTTACGATTGCCAATTATCGCGCTGCCGAGTTTTGCACCATCTGCAGTTTCCGCAGGTGAGAATCAGGGACTCCGTATAACACCGGGTTCCCCAAATTAAGGCGTGATATCACTGGAGCATGTACGATCGTTTTACAAGCAATAATTGAGTTAGATGGTCTAATCCGGGCGATGCTGCGGAGTTGACAATATGCCATCTGGCAAATGCGGCTTATTTACGTAGCCTTCGACATAGTCGAGTAGAGCATAACACCAATATCACGGATACAGAGTTTAGGTGTGATGGAGCAGCCACACACGTTGATGCTGGCGTTCACTCAAGGCTGAGAACAATTTCGGATGTTCACTGCAGAAAGCACGATCACTTACGTTTTATTCTCATTGAGAAGCAGATTGTGACGTAACATCCACGCCTTCAGATCAGCAGTGCAACGCGATATGCGGTCAGCGGCAGTGACAGCATGAGTTTGCTGATCGCGAGGAAATTCAACGTAAAGCTGGATGTCATCAGCATACATGTGATAGCATAGTTGGTGACGCTCAATTACGCTGCTGAGCCCTAGACAATATACAGTAAATAGCAAAGGTTCGAGCACACCGCCTTACGATACTCCAACGTGCAGATCGACACGTCGAGAAGTGACGTTTCCAACTTTCATAACCTGCGTTCGTTGACAAAGATATGATTGCATCCAACGATGTGCATTGCCGCGTATGCCAGTTCTGTGAAGCTGTTCGAGAAGCATACGATGGTCAACAGTGTCGAAGACGGCACTTAAATCAAGCAGCACCAATGTTACATTCGTACTATTGTCCAACGAATGGAGTATATCATCCTGTCGAAGTTGCCATGCAACATGTCTCTCAATGAGCTTCGAAGCATAAGTTGGATATTGGACATTAGTTAGTCAGCCGTTCAGGATTAAGCCCGTAATTCTTTAGCACCGGTGTTATGATGGCGTGTTTCATAGCAGCTGGCACAGCAGACGACTCGATCGATTGGTTCACCGTGCGTGTAACCACCGGTGCCAGCGTACCAATGTTCGATTTAAGTATGGCAGTAGAAATTACGTCTATGCCAGGAGACAAATGGCCGGAACCTTGGACAATCAATCCACGAATAGCGTCAACTGTAGCCAATTGAAAGTCACATATGGGCTCCTCAACACGGCTTTCGCTGTTGAAATCGGTTAGGTTATGCTCCTAAACGATTTTAAACAAACTTATCATTTGCAGCTACAATCACATTTTAACGTTAATGGTTTATTAGGAAACTTTTTGGAAAAAACAGCTACCTGATTTCATTGACCACACCATTGTTGGCCAGAAAATTACGTACGTCATCAATTCTATGTGTAGCATAGTGACTTTACAGTTAGTTTTATCACACATCCGACAGATGGCGCTGCATTAAATTAAACTATACACGCATGTACTGTTTGTACATTTAGACAGATGACGTGATTAATTTAGAACTATCTGGATGCCAATTTCAATTTTCAATTGCTCGGTTTTGTAGATTTTGATCGTTATAAGAATATCAGTGTTTTGTTGGCGTAGTGTGTTTATGTGTATGTTAAATATATGTGACGAAGTTTGGCAGTTCTAGATGGTCGTTTTCATAGTTAGGTCAGAAAATAAGATATCAACCCAGGCCCAGTTGATCCGTCCGGTGTTTCTTTTCTGGTCTATTCGTAGGGAAACGGAATAACACATCTTTTTATGCGTCACTGTAGTATTGCTACTATTGCACGCATTGCATCACCACGTTCGGTCCACACAAACGGTATCTTCGAATTGAGAAAACAATCTGACAAAAGAACCTACAACGCCGAAGGAGCCACAACCCAGGACGAGTGGAACAACACGGGGAAGGAAGAGATCGTTCGCCATGTCACTGCGATGTCCTGAAGCTTCGAAAACATGCGATACAACTAGGTGCAGAAACCATAATGCACCAACTGGTTTCGGACAGTAAGGACGGGACAGAATGGGTAAATGTGAATAATGTGCAGCGTGGACACACAATGACTGGCCAGGATCCGAATATGCACAATGTGTTTGCGAAATGTGTGATGATGGCTGAATGATCTAGTGGATGTACAAGGGCCCGTTTTGGCGGCACCTTTTTAACGAGTCAATAATCGGGTGTTGTGCTAAAACATCCCGTAGATAGAGCAGTTTATTAGAAATACGCTAAATTTAAGCACATATGTAGTAAGATAAGTCGAGAAGATGATCTCCTAGAAAAAATTAATTATACCGAAAAATGTCAACTTTATGACAAATCTCGCTTAAGGGGCCCATTTTGCACGCTGTTCCTCTACATAATGCAATAGTGAGACAACGCTCCATAATTTGCACTTAAATGGAAGAAGAACATCAGTAAATTGAACACTTCAACTGGGAGCTTATCGAAAGGCATTGGACGTTCGCAACTGCTTAAAGAAACTGCAAGACACTTAAGTCAGCTATATGTAACGAAGCAGGCCGTACCTGATGACAGTAACGGCGCAATAAAGAGCAATCGTGAGGACCCAGTCACTGTCACTAACGCCGTTTACCGCCTGTGTCGTGATCATCATGCCGACCAGAATGAAGATGAGTGTATTGGCGAGATAGGCAAGCATCTCCCAGAACCTATATACAATGGTGAGATTACTGTATACGTAATCATAATGACAACAACAACAATGATTGAGACGACGACAACGACATTGAAGACAACGACAACAACGACGATTACGACGACTACGAAGACAACAATGACAACAGTCACTTCAACTAATATCCGCTTTTAAAACATTATCTTGTATCTAACTATAATTGAGCAAGCGTATGTATGTTTGCATATATTAATTATGCTCACGTTTTCGTCTTAGTTGGCTTGCACCTCGAATCCCAAACATTCAAGGATTAACCTACGACGCCACTAGTATAATGCAACACCTCTATTTTAGTATAACGCGACACCTCTATTTTTTCTCAAAATATCCCATATACGTCAAGTTTTCTCACGTTTGATAGAGTAACTCAATTGACCTATCCACCACATGACCTGTTGCTTAGCAAAAGCTCCGTCAAGTCATCAATAATGGATGCTGATGTTGTGTTAACATTCCGGCCTTTTCTTTATGACAAAGACATAATACACATTTTCTAAAGTGACTTTACGCGGGAGTGTTTGATATGGGATATGTCATTCCATAATAGTAATGCAATTAACATATATTACAATTATCAACATTGTTGGCAAAGGCAAAGTTTGACAGAGGGCACTGACCTATCCATCATGTGACTTGTTGCCTAACAAAACCTCCGTTAAGCCATCAAAAAGGGATGCCAATCACGTTGTACGTTGTATATTCCACCGTATATTCTGTTGAAATTCCGGCCCTAGAAGTATTTCTTTAAGACAAAAAATAAAGGCAACGTTTTTTAAAGCGACAACTGTATGCGGTTATGTTTGATCTAAGAGATGTCATGCTGTAATGGTAATTTAAATCACATATATATGAGTTATCAGCATTAATATATCCATCAAGTGACCGGTTGCCTAGTAAAACCTCGGGGTTCGGCCATTCCGTCGTGTATTTTGTTGAAATTCTGGTTACTAAAGTATTTCTTTATGACGAAAACATAATGATAAGTGTTTAAAGTGACACTGTATGCGGGAGTTTTTGATTTATGAGATGTAATGCAGCAGAAATAATGTAATTCACGTATATAACCGTTATCAACGTTGCTCGCGCACATTTTTTATTGTGACGTAGGCAAACCGCGACGTGTTTGATACATAAATTCATGTATCCAGTACGTGCCAGTATGCTTACGTCACAATCAGAATTTTGCGCATGACTTCCGTCACGCTTTACCATTACCACTGATGTTAATAACGGTTGTATACGTGAATGACATTATCATTCTCATAAATTAAACAAACTGCAAACAATTGTCATTTTTAGAAACTCCTTGCTTTTTGTTTTTGTCATAAAGAAACACGTTTATAGCGAACATTTCAAAACAATTTACGACAGAATGCATGGAACGCGCTACCTGAGGATTTGCGTCTGACCGAGTGAATGAACACATTTAAAGCGCGTCTTAAGACTCATTATTTCAAGCTTGCTTTTAATGTTTAGTTCTCTATACCATTCACTCTCCACATGGTAGTATTTATTATTACTATTATTTTGTACTATTATACTAGCTTATTATTTTAATTATGTTCTCATTAATATTTCATTGTCTACTTATTTATATATTATTATTATTTGTTTGTTTAGTACATTTTTTATTTAATGCAGTTCTAGTCTTTTTATACGTTGACTTCTATTACGTACATTTTAGTAGCTATTAGTTGTCAACACCCTTAAACAGAGTCCTACTCTGGATATGAGTGTATAATAAAGTATATTATGTGTTCATCATACAATTTTGATGACTTGAAGGAGCTTTTGTTGGGCAACAGGTCACGTAATGGAGAGGTCAACTGTTGGGAACATAACATGTAATGCGCGCGTAACTTAACAATCGCGGAACGATGGACGCGCAGCAGATACTTCCGGAAAACGGCATCTGCGTCATGGACTAGATTCTTTACTTACAACAGACTTACGTCTACCCTGATGCCAATACTATAACAATTTGACTGTTATTGCCAATTCTACACTGTCACGACTAGGGTCTATACTATGGGCTACAAGCGTATCTTTCTTGAGCTTAGGTTTTTTGCTACACTGTATAAAAATAGTTTTATCATTTAGACTCCATTGACCTGTCCACGTTTATAACTGTGTTTTGCAATGGATGGCAGTGGTGTGAAATCTTGATAAGTGTCATTAAATATTGTGCAAAGCAGATACAAAGTGCATCAAACCTCATTTTTATGACGCTGTTTTACTCAAATGTACCAGGTTAAATAAGAGACGAGTTGGCCAAATCGACTCCATGGCCCGTAGCTTTTACCGCAGAAGAACAGCAGAAAGCCAAAGAAAATGTATGGGACCTAATACTATAATACAATATCATTAGCTTACACCCAATCCCGAGACAACAAAACAAGATAACAGTTATCACCATTCCATACTTTAAATCTTATACTCGTTTCAGCTGACCATCTAACTTCTGTTGTCGCGCGACCATTTACTGTATGTAAAACAGATACTCTCCTGTAATGCGAGCGTAATGCAACAGTGGCGCCCTCTGGAAAGTGGCTCGTCACTCGATCCGTCCACTATTTGAAGAATTAACATACAAATAGGCGAGTGAACCTCGGCATCTGGAAGAAAATGCACTTATGCTGCCTCCAAGTTAGCATATTAATATGCATAGATTAATATGTATTGGATCATTGGAAGTGCATATCCTCCGAAACGCCTCCTTCAATGTTCCTTCGTCTCCATGGACCATTGACCTGTGATTTACCAATTGTCGATGTATTGCAGTAAACGCAATGATAGTTATTTAAAGTGGTTAACTTGTTTTTTTATTATATACTTTTCTACTTTTCTTATACCTGAGAGAATTGAGTGGTGAACCACTTTCCTCCAGAGATCGCAGCTACGGAAGCGAGGTTTAAAGATCAGTTTTAAAAGATCAAAATGCTGCAATGATGATAACTAGATTGTGTGCATCATGGGTGGAAGTAAGATAGTATATAACTATTGATCCAGAATTCTTTGTGGCGCTTCACAAAATATTAAATAATAAAAAATAATCTACGTTTGCTAATTAACATTAATACATAAACAGAAACAGAATATTAGATCTTCTTCGTATAATTATTTTTAAAATAATGTAGCACAATACAATAATATAATAATCACTAAAATATTCTTAGAATAGTCATGACAAATATGTAATATAATATATTGATTGGTCAATTAAAATGTAAAGATGTTGCTATATATTGTGAATAAAATTACACAAAATATTCTCTATTCAATTACAATGCGTACCTGTGCAGGAAAGTCTCTACTTCTGGACTGACGCACGTGCGCTCGTTGTTTAGTGTTACTCCTAGTACAACGACGGAGACGACGCCTGACACTCCCAGATATGCCTCAGCTACAAGCAGACGACAGTTCCAGTGGGGGAGGGGACGGGGCATTCCTTTATTTCCGGGTTCCGGGATCGTGGTAGACGAATAAAATAAAAGTGATTTGGATAATAAACATTCAAAAATGTATATCATATACCTCTACATACAATATTTGAAAAATATGATACTTGTAGTCTTTACAACCAAACAACCTGTACACTAAACACATGCGAATGTACGTCAGCGTCACATTGTCAAACGCTGTAGAATGCCCGACACTCAGTACAAACATACATTTATAGAAAGGAAATAATGCGAATCGCAAAATATATTTCTTATGATAACTAGTTTCTTTTATAAAATAAAGAGGTGACTAGATTGCTGAAAATATATAATTATGGTTACGACTTCATTATTATATATATATATATATATATATATATATATACAGACATACACCTATATTAAACAAGTGAACTCAACAGATATACAACGAATATAAAATTTATGTGTGCGTAATGGGAGGGGGGTTATCAAAAACGAACGTATTTTTAGAGGGTGTACAAGTCACCGTTACGAAGCATAATAAGGGGTGGGGGTCTCAAAAAAATTATAAAAATTACGTTCTACTTGGATGGTCACCTAAACTGTGGTGCAAATGACAGGAAGATACCTATGTAGAATGTAAGGTATGTAGAGGCGAGTGTGATCGTGATCTCAGCAAGCGCGTCGTTGAAGATGTTCCGTAGCCAGAATATTGTTGACTTGGCCATAACGAAGCCGAACCCGACGCCGCCGATGGACACTCGTGCGGAATACAGCAAAATCTTTTTTGCTGCACGCAAGAACAAAGGATCATGTTGCAGGAACATTGCAATGAACCCAGCGCTAAGCCATTTCAGAAAAATACATGTGATTGTGGTCACTCGATCGATCCTGTTAAATGCAACTGACCCTGTCTTATGACATGATAAAATAATTACAAGGACAATACATCATTCATTTGCGACCACATACAGAATAGGTCCAACCACAATGATAATTATATACCTGCGCCTGCCGACCAAATATGTAGGTGTAAAACTAACGGAAGTGTGTTTGTGTAATATCGGTATTTAAGAATTATGGGTGACATCTTCACAACAAGAAAAAAAAATACAAAAAACACTCATATGTTTACACAATACACATCCTCACATATGTATCCCCAAGAAAATACTAAAGAAAACAGATACCTACCATACAATTTTGGCTTCCTCTTTCACTCATTCTCTTTCTCTCTTTCTCTCTTTCTGTCTCCCTCTCCCACCCATCTTTCTCTCTCTCTCTTGACTGATGTATGTCGTTATATTGCTTATTGGTCATTGAGACGCGTTTTGTTTATTGTTTATTCATACTGTATCAATGTGTCAACCAATGTGAAGCTTTGGCCGCAAGCTGGGCCTCTCAATGGCTGCAGCATAGCATGTTTCCTGTGGGGTGCTTTTAGGTATTACGTTCTTTGAAGCGAATGAATGATCAGCTTACTGTTCTATTCCATCTTGCAGCGCCCGACAGAAGACAGAATTGGGGAGCGTCCTGGAGACGTGTCCTGTCCAAATTGCTGATGGGTTGTCGGAGGCTTGTTTAAAACAGCCTTTCTTCGTTTGAGATTTTGGCGTACCACCGAATGCCAAGTATCATTCTGAGATATCACTTATGAAAGGTATTCAGCATCCTATCGTGCAATACGTACGTCGGTCACGTTTCGGTGCTCGGTGTACGCTTAAAACGGAAGCTTCTTATGCTCTTCAATTAGTGTAAACATAAGACTAAAGATGTTAATGGACAACCGGGCCTATAACCAATACATGTTGCGGGCCTGTAAACAAAACATGTTGCGGGCCTGTAACCAAAACATGTTGCGGGCCCGACAATGGATTTCAAGGTCGTGTAATTCCACCAATCAGTGCTCCTGTAATTATCCGGACTTAGTTTTTCTCGAAAAGGTGCTACCTCAGTAGTTGCTGCTCTGTCTACGCCACCATCTCCAACCCATATTGGCATGCCAACGCTATATGGTCGATTCCCACGAAACGTTGACAAATGGTGTTGCTAGGGGGGCAAAAATAAACATATGCGTATACAGTTGTGTTTTCTGTAGTACGAAAAGAACATATTGAGGTAATCGGAGAATAAGATTGGGCAAGTTAAATCCTCAAATTGAGCATTTGACAGCTAATACAGAAATAACAAGTGTTTACGTTCTGAAACCATACGTCTGCACACAAGTCCCTCTACTTGGAAACTGCTACAACTATCTCATCTCATATCTACCTGTTAAATTTCATTTTCAACGTATGTAAAACACATGTGTTTTAAATTCAGTAAGAAATATGTTTCGGACTTCTTTTTTCATTTTAAGGGGGAGCTTTGAAGTATTTTGCGCTCTCTCAGACTTGCAAAAATATTGAGGTGTGGGCTAAGAAACTGTCGGAGACGTAAGGTTTCAGTAGAATAGAGTATTTTTTATTATTTGACCACTTTTTACTTAAACTTTGTCTACGTACATACCCGAGTGTAAATGTAAAACCATTCCTGTGAGTGTTCCATATATGTGTTTCTCAATCATTCTTATCATTTTATTAATATACTGAACAACAGAACATGAATACAATGTTTTCATAACGTTATTTATTTAAAGTCCGACCACTTTTGTAATTTGTTGAAAGGTAATTTTAAGAATAATTAATGAAATTTGAACTGAATGTTCCAAAAACAACACCCCTCTCTTGAACCACCTCTCTGTCCTCCCTCTCCTTCACCACCTGTCTCTCGACCCTTTCCACCAACACTTGTGTCTCCCCTCTCCTCCACCACCTGTCTCTCTACCCTTTCCACCTCCATATGTCTGTCACCCCTCTCCTCCACCACCTGCCTTTCTACCTTTTCCACCACCACCTATATGTCATCCATCTCTTCCTCCCCCTCTCCACCACCAGTTGCATGCTCTCCCAACTAGAACATGTTGGATGGAACACTCCGCCCTTCGTGTAGCAGGAATCCTTGAAGCAGGAAGTACTGCAGAATTTTTTCACGACTGGGCCCAGGATCACAACAGCATGGACAAACATTATGCCACGGACTTCTGGAACATTCCATGTTTCGATCTCATCCTTGCAGTCCTGGATGACTTCGAGGGTTATTTCCAAGAGGGTCATGGTCGTGTCACTAGCACGAATTTGCGTGGCAGAACTCTTAGCTCGTGGTGATTACTCTTCCTTTTCATGCCACCACCCATTCCGTCACAGGGGCCATTCCTGTGGCCGGCCTCCAGCCAGGTCCACCTAGCTCTAAGACCGAACAGTGATGAAAAGTTTGCTACTAGGGCACACAGTGTGCGGTTCCGGTAAGGCGAAGTTGGTGAGTCTGTGATGAAGTGCAGAGTCGACAGTTCCGGAAGCATTTCACAGTGTGAGCAGTGACACTTGTAATCTACACGTAGCTCTTGGTACAAAGCTTGCCGTCCTGCTTGAAGTGTACCACCATTGGGTGAATGGTCACCTGGGACATGACATAGTACACTGCCGTTATTTCGTCCTGATATCTGCACATCCAATTTTTAGCATAGTCCATCTAGACCGTTGCCTCCGTCTTTTCCGCCATGGACTGCTTCAAGATGCGGATCTGGTGATATTGAATGGTCACCCGGTGACAGTGCTCACGGAACTCGGCCATGCCGGATATGAGTTGGTCTGTGAAGTGTCTTGTACTTTGTACAACTTGGGTCAGTTTCACCTTCTTGAAGACTCTGCCCTCGTGTTCAGCATATTGGGCTTGCCATGTTCGGTACCAAACTTCTGTTTTCGCTTGGCGTCATCTGATTCCCGAAAATAACGATAAAAGGGGTGACTGGGCCGATGAACCAACTGGCAGTTAGAGCCGACGTACGGTTTCGGGAGACGTACGGTTGCAAAGACCCGTAAAAGCAAAATAAATCGAAGGGAAATATATCTACAAATTACAATTTTGTCATATGGCTACCTTGTTATGTGGTATTTATGACCAATTAATATTTTTTACTAATCTACAAATCTCTACTTACAATGCGTATTCAAACTTGCGACGTATGGTTTCATGAAAAACTTCCCCAAATCGGTTTCGTCGCTCAACACAATTTATTAGCCAACACTTTTGGTTTAAAACAGCACAGGACCTATGTATGCAGCTGTGGCATCAAGTTAGGTGTGAAATCTGTGTTATTTAATGAACTGTTGTACTGCATTTTCCTATATGAATGGCTGCAGACGGACGGTTTCATAAAAGTTCCCCAACATGAAAATAATCAGGAGAAATCAGGGTTTTGACCTGAAGTTTAAATTTTTTGATCAATAATGCCTGAGACATCAACCTTCATAGCCAAACATTAACTGTATACGTAGCATATGTTGTTCGAATAATACGATGCGATTTAAAGTACTGATGGCATATATTTAACAAAAATAGAGCAAAAATTACCCATTTTGGGGGGACAGTATTAAGAGATTTCATGGTACATATACA
The DNA here is from genome assembly GCA_020002185.1 of Paraescarpia echinospica. Taxonomy (NCBI): domain Eukaryota; kingdom Metazoa; phylum Annelida; class Polychaeta; order Sabellida; family Siboglinidae; genus Paraescarpia; species Paraescarpia echinospica. Next base: position 35,483,773 of record CM034536.1, read on the forward strand.
AAAGTAGGGTTCCCCAGAAAGCCCCAACGAAGACGCATGCGTACAGCATCATTCCAGCCTTCCAACTGGTATATTAAATGAGTTGTAGCCCTGGAACCTGTTTGTCAACGTTTCGTGGGAATCGACCATATACAATCTTAAACATACATGGCTGTGCCTCGTATATTAATATAATATTCTTAACACTATAATTAATATGTGGAGCGTATATGGCACGTGAAAAAAATGCCCTTAAGAAGCCCGAATCATTGTCCGCAAATTGAATGTTTCACCAACAAAAAATCAAAAGTAGATGACACATTTTAATAATAAATACTAGTTAGAAGCAGAACAGGCGGGGTAACAGGGCAGAGAATGTCGCGTCTTAAGATTCCCTTTCAACTCATTTATCACATTACCATTCCGTCAATGTACATTATATGTGATAACCTTCACCTTCAACATGATGTTCAACCCCTCGCTATGTTGCCCAATCACTCAACGTGTGTCTTATAAAGATAACTATTCAGCCGATGCTTCTACACAACCTCACTCCACTATTGCATCTTATAATGCATGCTTGTTCACCTCACATGTGGTATAAAACGCGCGCGGGCCAACCGGGCCCGCAACTGCCGCAAGTGACAAGATTCACGGGTTCCGGGCCCGCGGGTTATGACGAACGCTGACTGTAAATAGTGAGATATAGCAATGGTTCTCAACCTTTTTGATTTCACTGCACACTTTCGAGTTTGCTCAGTCCTCACGGCACACCAAAAATGTTACCATGCCAACTTGTATATGTACGGTAAACCTCGCCTAAGCCGGATCTTCGCTTAACTCGGACATAATTCTGAGGAATGGTTGATTTGTAATGTATTTCCCATAAAAATCTTCCCCTAATTCGGACTACCTGAGTCGGTCCATTTGATCCAAGATACTGTGTTTTTCTTCGCCTAAGTAAGGATCGCTGTTTTCGAAAAAAAATTACTTGGTTGCTTGGAGTACACGTACCAAGTGAACTTAAAAGAGAAATGACTATTACAAGAAAATTATCCAGACAGCCACAATGACGTACGTAGGCGTCACGTCTTTACTCATCTAATACAACTAGCACCGCCCAGCTAATGGAACATTACCAAGAACATGACGTCCCATTTCCGGTACATCCCAGACACCAGGAGACTAGAAGCATCAGAAGGAGTCGCACCATTTTCTCAAGCAGTTGGAATATTTTGGACACCATCATTGCCCTGATGTCAGCGTGGAACAAAATGCCGTCGGAAACACTTCTAAAATGCTTCAAAAAGTGTGATTAATCGAAGGTGTTCAACATCAAGACGATGGCTACCACGAAGTAGCTACTGCATTCAGAAACGTAAGGGGCAAGCACCACAGGGTGTATGGAGATGCCTATGTATAATGAGCGACATTATATTGGTTTAGACGAGACAGCAGACATTTCGGCTACTCTAAATAACGAGAATATCACTGAAACCGTACCACACCCCGACGCAGCGCGTTTACTGAGCGATGAGGAGGGCGACGAAATAGCGTTGTCTGAAGATAAGTAACACCCAGTGACACACACGCTGCTTTATGGACGCTAAGACACTATGGTTTGACGCTCGGCAACAGGGAGATCGAAGAGTTGACCGACAAGTGCGAGGCCATTCTCATGAGACAGTCTCAGCAAAGACTTACGCAGACCAAGATGACTGATATTTACAGGCAATACTAATTATTAAGGCTGAAACGATCGAGAATCAATATAGCACAGGACTGTTCTAACTAAACATTGCTTAACCTTGTGTGTTGCTTGTGGACATCAATATTAATTTTGTAGAATTACCGCAGTATCCAGTTACATTCAAGCGTTATTCACAGGTACCTAAGGGCTTTTAGAGGGCTGTCTTCAGTGTTAGCGCTGGGATATATCATTTTCGGTTAAGTCGGATTTTCGTATAACTCGGATTAAATCACTCTTTCCGATTGAATCCGACGTTGGCGAGGTTTACCGTATTGTATTTTTAACCACTTTATAACTAGAAAGCTGACTAAACACCTCCGTTTTCCACATTGGTGATCAAACTTACAAACCTGTTGTATTGATCATCATTTTAGTATGACATTTGGCTTACAAAATGTGTTAAATAAATAAATGTTAAGTTGTACTAGTAAAGAAAAGTCCCATTACCATTATTTCTATAATGGAGATTATAAACTTTTTGGTTTCAAATCATTTCTCTAAAATATGCCACTAACGTTGATAACGTAGTCGAATAGGTATATATAACTGTCACAAGAATAAATCAATTGAATGAGACATAGACGGCCCAAACTTCCACCCGCTACCCGTAAGAAAACGTTAAAATCTCATAAACAAACTACGTGAAGTTCTCGATGAAGGGTATTTTTTAATATAACCTGTTGTTGTTCTTGATTAAAAATGTTGTGTTCCCATCCATTGTTTGTGTACCATGCTGCAATTCGTTGTGCAAGATCAACAGCTGTTGAAACTCGTCTCTAATTTATTTCAGTTGATCCGTCATTAGATGTCAACTATAAATGAACTGTCTGTGGTTTGAACACTGCCTTCGTGCATCACTGTCATAACTTTTCGTGTTGATAAGGCTGTCTTTTCTTAAGGGAATTTTGATTCATGTCTGCTCTGGCAGATATGAATCAAAGGTACTAATGTTCCTGCCGATCACAATGAATGTCTAGCAGAAAGATGAGATTTTTTTTGGAACCATCACTTTATTTGATAATTTATTGCTACAAATGTGATGACACTTCTATTGTAATTCCGCGGCACATTTGGGACAATGTCATAGCACACCAGTTTAAAAGCACTGGATTAAGACAGCGCAGTACCCCTCCAGACGCAGGGGGTGGTTTCCAGTATTCGTATGGGACATTTGTTAAACTACATAATTTGAACAGTTGTTTGAAACGTTATGCGTGCTTTCTTCGACCTTTCCAAAATAGGTGGACGGTTTCTGTAAGTTTGAAAGTAAGTTAGTATCCATATGTTATGTATGTATATGTAAGAATGTACACACACACACACACACACACACACACACACACACACACACACACACACACACACACACACACACACACACACACACACACACACACACACACACACACACACACACACACACACACACACACACACACACACACACACACACACACACACACACAACACACAAACAAACACACACACACACACACACACACACACACACAAACACACACAGACAAACAAACACACACACACACACACACACAAACACACACACACACACACACATAAACACACACACACACAAACACACACACACACATTTGACTTTTTCACATAATTTGGTATGTGGTCCTTTAAATAACGGGATTTATTTTTTTCAGATACCATAACTTTGTTTTGGAAAAAACTGTATTTTTCCCAATAAGCAGGTCAAACTAGTGTTTGCCTTGTCATAAAAAAGTCTTGTTTTATTATTATTGTGTTATGTTTTATATATTCAACCAATGTTAGTCAGGAGGTGACACCACTGGTTTTCATTAAATAACTTAATTATTACTGCCTTTTTATTTGTCTTTGGAATTATCAGTGACAACGTGTATTTAGCCCATGTAATGGTATGGCTAAATTATAACTTCTTTTTTACTACTGAAATACATGCAGGTACACATGTAAATGACTTGTTAATGTCATTGTCGTTGCTGGCTAGTGTTTACAAGCAGGTGCCTATGTCTATGGTTTCATCTTCTTTGAAACTTCGTATTCATAATGTTCTTATCAAGTAAAGTGCCAAATATGAAGTCTGTTGATTGCGAACTCATGTCACTAAGCCCGCTCAAACATGGTCATTTGCGTGTCACAAAGAACCAACTCGTCAGATGTCGGTGACGTCACCCCAGTAAGGGCCGCTGAGCTCCACCAGCCTTTTAGCATGGCGCGCGACGGTGCGGGTTGGTGTTTCAGGCTTTATCTGAAATTGCATTCGCGGAATTTAATATGTTTTGATATCTGCGTAAAGATAATAATAGTATCCATAATTTGTTTTGGTTGTCGCTGATTGTACGCAGGAATTGTGTTTACTTTTTGAATTATTGCCGTTTGAATATCGCGAATGCTCAACCTTGCATTATATGAGCTGCTTCGTACACATTGCAGGGTTAAGCATTCGCGTTGTTCAAACGGCAATAACTCAAAAACTAAAAATAAATCATGGGTACCTCTAGCGACATATTTGTAGATACAATTATTATCTTTACTGTCATATCAAAAAATATTAAACCCCATTACAAATTTACGCATTCGCAATATTCAAACGGCAATGACTGAAAAGGTAAACAACATTCCTGTGTACACCCAGCGACTCATTTGAAGGTAAGATTATTATATTTATGATTATATAAAAATATAAAAGTCCGCGATTACCATTTCAGGTACGGCCTTAAACACCAACCTGCATAGATGCGCGCCATGCTAAAGTCAAGCGGCCCTTAGTTCAATGACGTCACCAACGGTCGCTAGGTGTCGGAACAAACTGTGCAGAAAATGTACAAAAAAACGCCACCAAAATGGGCCTTGAACAGGGTGCGTAGAGGGTTAACAAAATTACTTGAATAGTAAGACACTATTTTAAGAATATACTTAATTCAGATTGGGAATAAAAAAAAGTTTAATTTAACTTGGCCTTTTTACATTCATTGATGTGTTTTAAATGTAAAAGTGTTAGTATTATCAAGGAACCCCACATGGTGGCTCAAGCGTCCAATGACTCACTTTATATGCTTCCACTAATTTGCCTATATTTGGAAATTGACATATCCCAGCCTCACATATTTCACGGCCCTCTTAAAGGACATACACACTTACATGACAGTCCAATTGTAAGGTTAATTATATTTGTTGGTTTATTGTTGAAAAAGTGAAAAGTGGCTCATCAGGTACAGGCCTTCCCACACCACAAATACCATAACTACCACAACGACGACGACGACGACGACCACCACCACTACCACCGCCACTACCCCCAACATCACTATCACTACTACCTCCGCTACCACCACTAACACAAGTACCACCACTACTAACACTACCTCCCGTCACTACATCTTCCACCATCACTACCGCCTCTAAAGCCTCCACCGCTGCTACCGCTGTTAATAAACCTGTCAACCATATTTCTACACATATCAAATGTACCTGGTGTTCGCGTATAACGTGTCAACTAGTGTCGGTGTGTTACCCACTTGTCAGTTGGCCCTTCGACATCCAGTTGAATACGTGATACATGACGATGGCGGCTCCATCGTTCAAGAGTGACTCGCCCTCTAGTAAGATCGACAACTGTTTCGCCGCCCCTGCATCAAACAATTGTTGTAGGGTTGGTCTCGTTTGTGATGATGGTGATGGTGATGGTAGTAGAGTAGATGGTAGCGGTAGTGGTGATGGTGGCGTCGATGGCGTCGATGGCGTCGATGGCATCGATGGCGTCGATGGCGTCGATGACGTTGGTGGCGTTGATGGCGTTGGCGACAGTGACAGTGATTACGGTGGTGGCGATGGTGGCGATGGTGGCGATGGTGGCAGTGTTGGCTGTGGTGGCGATAGTGATGGTGATGGTGATGACGGTGATGATGGTATTGACGATGGTAGCGGTGATGGCAGTGTTGGCGGTGGTGGCGGTGGTGATAATGGTGACGGTAACGGCGGTGGTGGCGGTGGTGGCGGTGGTGGCGGTGGTGGCGGCGGTGGTAACGATAGTGGTGGTGACGGAAGTGGTGGTGGTTGCGGTGTGGCGATGGTGGTAGTGGTGACGGTGGTGGTGCTTGAGGCAGTGGTGGCAGTGGTGGCATTGGTGGCCGTGCGATGGTGGCGGTGGTGACGGTGGCGGTGGTGGTGCTGGAGCCGGTGGTGACGATGGTGATGGTTGTGGCGCCTATTACGTGTATTTAAAATGAGAATCGACATATTTACACAAACGTATCTTGTATTAACATAGAAGGGATCACAGCTGGTAAAATTATATGTATATTGTACGTGAGTACACGTAAGCGTTGGAACGAGGAACTGAGTGGCCTGTGCCCCCAATAGTTTGAGTGAGGGTCCACGAACAAATTTCCAACAGCACCCCCTCCGCCTTCCGATGTATTGGTCAACAGCAGCGATGTATTGCTTAACATATTCTCCACGTTTCAACGCTGGTGGAACAAGTAACTAGAGAAAAAGCACTGAAGTAAAATACTTAACAAAAACTTCCTCAATATAGAAGTTCTGACTAATCACAACTGTTCAGGAAATTTATTTCTTACTTTTATCATTTACAACAGGAGCTGGCAAACTTTTCAAATGGAGGGCCAAATAATCGTCATGGAGAATGGTACGAATATTTGAACATTCTAACTCCTATCCGTTGACGTTAAACATACACATTTTGGCAGTGTACACAATTAGTAATGGTTTATTATTAATTATCATCAAATCGATCAGGCATAATTTTGATCAGTTGATTATTAAAATGTACGCATTGTTTATGCTGTTGTCCGTGCTGTTGGCATACAACTGGCATTTTGACTACTGTGTCGCTTGAGTTTGTGTGGTGGTATTCTACAGGCAGCACCTTGTCGACTGTAGCATTCAGTGCCACAGAGACACATTGCAGTCCGGTGAACTTGATCTACAAAACGTCCGGCCCATAGTTGACTTCCATCTGGAACGGTGCTTTAAAATAAGAACAACTGCTATCTCTGAGATCTATAAAATGGTCTGCAAACTCCCGTCTCAGCAGCCCAACAAACGTACGTATCCGAGCTTTCTAACTTGTTCGTTTTGCTGGAGTGTTGATAAATGAGTGTAGTTAACGTTCCGCAGTTGTCTCCCACACTAGCAACTTGATCATGAAAGCGAAACCGAACTGGAAGAAACAAACTGGCAGAGTTTCCTGATTCGGCCTATAAGTTCTTGTCCCTTGAGTTGAACATTCAGCAAAGATACGCCGTGATCGCGAGTTTTCGTTGATTTTGCCACACAGGCTTTCGGTGGGGGTGGGGGTGGAACAAGCCACGGAGAGCTCCGCAGAAGTGCTTGCATCGTATCGAATCTTTCCCATAAACAAACACATCATTTGGTTCTTTCCCCAACGGAACGTGCACCGTGAAAATGCATGTTATTATCCGCGGGCCGCATTGTGTGCAATCTCGCTTTTAGTCCGCGGGCCGCATGAAATAGCTTCGCGGGCCGCAGGTTGCTGACCCCTGACTTTCAAAATAAAATTACAAATTACAGATGTTTTAATGAATTGGGTTGATAAATGCTCATAGCGTCAGAAGTATAATATGCTTAGACTTAGCTGCGGACCGTTTCACTAACATTTTTATGTCTTCAGATGCCAGGTTTTGCTAATTAACATCAATTTCGGTCCGTAACAATGATCTTGCGTACCAAAAACTATCAACACACGTCAGCGGGATCCTATTGCCAAAATATAATGAAAATCGCATGCTGGGTTATATTCGACGGCGGGTTTTTGCATTTTGAAAAATCTTAACAAAGGATTTTTGTTTAATGATATATTTCGTTACGAGCCCATTATCCTAGTTATCGAACTCTGCAGCACCAATGCAATCTCACATGTCTTGTACAAAGAACATATATGTTTCTTCGGTGCAAAAAACATATCAGTGTAATATCTAAACAGCGTTGTATACCTCTTGCGACACCAGCGTATGCCATAGAGAATGTGGCAATCACAAACAAACAGGAGAGGGTACACATTTGTGAAACCAACAAAGACAGAAGAAGTGTGGGAGTGAAGAGAACTGACACACAGAGAATGGACGAACTGAGAGAGAGGAGGTTGGTGTAAAAGAAGAAGCTGGTGAGGAGAAGATTACATTGGGCGGGGCATATAGAGCGAATGGGAGTAGAACGGTTGTAAAGAAAGCAGATGCTCTGAGTGTGTAAGGGAAAATAGGCGAGGACAATATAGACTGTGATGGGAGGATTGTGTGAAGATGGTTTTAGAGGGAGATGAGTGGAGAATGAGAGCAAATGATAGACGGGAGTGGAAACGGTTGGTGGAAACAACAGTGCCCGAACAGCGTGTGGTGGCCACCAGACCTTCAATAATTTCAAGTTGATGTAACATTTTACTTTTCAGTACCGCCTGATAGGTTGGAGCATCAATAAAAATTGTTGTACTAGTGTACAATGATTACCCTGGGAGCACTATTAAGCAAAAATCTCTTGAAACGGCCCTAATTTCTGAACCGTTCATCCGACATCAACGTATTATGTCTCTATGGATAATGAGGAGTAGCAACTTTCATGTATATAATGCATTTAGTGCTTAGAGGCAGTATTTTTGCAAAAATCCGTAAAATCATGTGACTTTAATGATGATTTCCCTCACTATTTCAACCTTTACCCAATCAATCTAGACGCAAACAAGGCTTAACCTAGATTAAATAATAAAAGAAACGTCTGTCGAACAAAATATAAATCCTATAATTGATCAAATGTGGGAGAAATGTACTTATTTAGCATGATCATGTCTAAGAGCAATTTTATCATCACGCCTGCAGGATAATTCGTAAACGGCCCTAATTTATGAACCGGTCATCCTATATATCAACGTGTCATGTCTCTACAGATTCGAAATGATGCGTAGCAACTTGTGTGCTATTTATTAATTGCATAGAAGCAGCCATATTGATGTTATTTATGAAACACCATAAATAGTGTAATCCTACCGATAACAACCCCTGTTACGATGCCAGTCCGGGCTCATCCGTGTACTGCGAAACATATACGTACTTCTGAATGCGCAGCCGCATACGGGCGCTTCCATGTGTACCGCCAGCCATGTGCTCGATCGAAACTAGAGTTTGTGTGTTCGTTAATAAAACTACGTTTGTTCCTACATAAACAGTGTTAGCGTTCAACAGACTCAATACAGCAATAGTATCGAAGAAATACGCAAGAAGATATTTAGCCAAATCCACGTGCAAGCTGTTGTTTTCGGCAAAGATCAGCTGTAGTTCGCTGCCAACGCTGTTATTCTTACTCGATAATTAACTTTCACGTCACGTGCAGACTTCGTCTTTTGTCACAATAGAACGTGCATTTAACCCCACTAATTGTTTCTTTTCTAGATGTTCTTTTGACAGGATAATGCTGGCGATAGGAGGAAGATTCAAACCGAAAGTACTCCTCCATATAGTCTCCTGTCACGCGCCTTAATAGTAATGAAAGCAACGTAATTTTGTCCTCACTCGTTTTAAAAACTGTTCATGAAGTTTTCCAACAGAAGGTCGCGTCGAAAACGTTCATAATATGCACAACCTTCTTCGTAGTCCATCAACGTCTTCGTTGTCGTTATTATCTAAACATTCCTCAACTACTAGACTGATCTCCGGGCCAATCGTTGCTAGCATTCTAACATAGCAAGCTGCCGAATAAGGCCGATCACATCGCCTGCTAACCTAAGTTATTCTGGTGATCGAGCGAAAAGCAGCCTCAGTGTATCAACCAAGAGCTTGCTCGGTCGAACATTAAGTTGATATGTTGGTACTTTGCACCATTAGACAGCATGGTAATGTAACATAACTCCCTCGTGCAACCACGACGATCCAGTATTCAAGAGGCAATTCGGTTCCTCTATCCATGCGCGCCTGCTTCATTATATTATGCTATACAACGATGGTCACTTGTTTGGCATGTCGTATTCTCACTGGGGTAAATATTTTGAGGAATTATGTAGCTGCTGAATCCTGCTTAGCGATCCTGGCTGGCTTCGGTCAAAACTTCAGACCATCCAGAGCCTTGTAGCAAACCTCTAATTCTGCGTGGAATAGCTGCTTAGCTGTAGAAAAGGGGCAAGTGGATGTTAATGAATTTAGTCTGGGAATGGCAAGGTATTTATCTTGGCATGTTGTAAACTAATTGATCTACCACTAGCAAATATTCCGACCCACAAAGAATGGATTCACTAGTACCTAGACCTCGTGTTCGTGGACCAATTTTAAGTGGTTCTTGATCCAACCCTGGTTGATCCGGTCATGAAACCCCCAGTGCCTTGAAACAACGAGGTTGCCGTCCTGGGTGGAGCGTTGTGATCAAGGTTATCAAGAGCGGCAATCGTCTATATGTGCTACTGTATACGAATAGGATAGGGACTGTTATTGTTGGCTTTTGTTTGGTCAACAATAACCCAGGCAAAAGCACATTTAATGGCGAGGACGATCTCGTCACAATCAGACAATGCTCGCGTGTAGAAATTGGACTAAGTTGTAACTCCATATTTGGGAAAGTAATTTGAGCACAATCAAATTTGCTCTGCGAGAGGAAGCCGTCACTTAATTTTCATGGGAAGGGAAGAAATTGTTAGCATTACAGCTTGACTCATGGAGAGGAACTTCATACAATGGTTTCTGCAGTTGACAATAGGTTTTGCTAGGAGTTGTCGGTAGAACTACTTCATAATTGATTTAACGACTGACTCACCGTCACTCACCATCATCGAATGACCATCGGAATGTGAAAGTTGCTTCATGGTCTGTCACTGTTTTACGTGAGTATACATTTGGCTCTGTTTCTGAGGCATGTCGTGTTATTTGGATTGCATATTTATTTTAAGATATAATACACAATTAATTATAGGACTGCACAATCAAGAAGTATTTATCCTCCAGAACTACATGTTTTTTTGCTTTTTAAAGTGGAAAAAATACATGATTTTACGTTTTGTTCGCAAATAACGTTAACATGGCTGCTCTATTCACAACATTTATACAATATAAATTTTTTTACTCCTTATTTTAAATCCATATATGGGATGGAGTTTGGGGTTTCTTCTGCAAAGTAATCTAGGTTAGGCGATCTTTAGGCCTAGAACGATTGGCTAAGGGTAGAAATATAGAAATAGTGACCCCTTAAATGTCTCCAATTTCCTCGACATCGTCATCGCAATCATTTATCTTCCTCGTCATCGCTGTCTTCGTTATCATTACTAACATCATCATCACCTTCAATATCATCGTCATCAAAATCAACTTAGTCGTTTTTATTACATTACCGGTCGATTTATTACATTATCGGTCGATCATTACATTACCGGTCGATTAATTACATTACCGTTCGATAAATTACATTACTGGTCGATTAATTACAATACCGGTCGATTATCACATTACCGGTTGTAACACCCATGCCTTACTTTATCTCTATTGTGATGCTTTGCCAGGCAGTATTGCTCACCTACTTCCTTGAGAATAGCGACGACGGCGACAGGATCCGTTGCACTGACTATCGAGCCAAACATAAGGGACGCGCCCCAGCTCCACCCATAGTCGAACACATATCTGGAGAAGCCGGCCGTGATCATACTAGCGATACCTGTGAAAAAAAGCACATGCTATAAGGGGTTGGTGTGTAAGGGACAATGATAAATTCACCGGGATAATTGTATAATTGCCGGTAAAGTTCAAAGTGCCTTTTTGTTACAAAACACTAATATACCTTTTTCCGCGAAGCGAGCTTGCGGTTAGGATTGCGGGTCAACCCTGGACACCGGTACCAAGTTTTGCATTGATTCATATAGGCGACAGTAGCCGTGATAGAATCGTTTTTGTATTACGGAGACGGAACATATCAAGGTACACAACTGGATAACAGGATCAAAATGTAGATGAAATGTCGGAGATGGTAAATATACGAATTTTGTCTCCTCTCCTCTATCGTTTACAAGTACGTCAATTTCGCCTCACGAAAATTGCCGTATCCAGTAGGTCGCGGTTTGCGTATGTAACAATCCAAAATTTATGCGTGTGACCTCCGACGATGTTGATAATGATTATTTATACCCTGCTGATGCTTACTGGCAGAACCCTGAGCTTGTTTGCTATAATAATTGAACAAGAATTAATGTAGTTGGGAACGGTCATTTAATAATTGTAACCAACAGGAACAAACCAAATACATCACTCGATGAGATAAAGCTTAAGCGTTAAACAACTGATACTATCATCGAGGTACTACAAACAATTATTAAATGACAAATCAGATTAGCAAAGGTGGGGTGGTAATTTTCCCCACCCCATATCAAACAATAATGTGTATCGGCTACAATAGACAATTGGACGTGCAAAACACAACTATCTCCAACGTTATGGTAACACGTGCAAGGAAAACATAGACACATACAAGTGCAGCAGGTTCATCAAAGCCTGCTACCAAAGAAATTAAATATAATTAGGTATCATACTACAAAGTATCATGGTGGTAGTAAGGGGAGGATGGTGGGTTGAAGTAAATCTTCCTTTGTGTTGAAACGGCAAAGACGTTCGCTGCCATCAGATTCCAACACAAAGGGACAGTCCACACCCAGCCTCGTTTTGATCCTGGGTGCTTACGTAATTCGGAACGTTGGTAGATTTTCGTGACAACAGATCGTTGACGGATTACCCGCATCACATTGCGTAAATACTATTTTGACATATGTAAAAATATTCATTTATACCCTGCTGATGCTTACTGGCAGAACCCTGAGCTTGTAATTAAACAAGAATTAATGTAGTTGGTAACGGTCATTTAATAATTGTAACCAATAGGAACAAACCAAATACATCACTCGATGAGATAAAGCTTAAGCGCTAAACAACTGATACTATCATCGAGGTACTACAAACAATTATTAAATGACAGTTTTATTAATTAATTGACATATTTTTGTACACACCGATGCATAAAACCAACTATGTTACGATTTGTACATATATTGTCTGTCTTATCACGTGGTGAATTTTCTCGTAAATAATATAAAAACGTGATTTTCTCAAATGTCTTTAGCGCGTACACCAAAGTTGTTTACACATCTTTGTAAGCCTGTTTGTATATATTTCTTGATATACTGTACATATTATTTATTACTACACATGCATTTGGTCATTAACATGACGAAAAAGTCAAAGAACTTGCCCAAAATGTAGTTAAGATGTTGAAGAAGAGAGGTGGCAATCGCAGATTAGAACCCTACTCGCAACATAGTCGACCAACTGTCAGATGTTTTGAGGAACGAGATTATTCAATACCTCATGAAGGAATCCAAATTTAAGGATCTGATTGACATACGTGGAAAGTATGGAGATCATGCTGAACATCATCAGGGCTGAGAAGATTGGCAACTATGTAGAACAAGTCGCTGCAATTATACATTAGCTAATGGCTAACCATCTATGATCATACAAGCTATGCGCTCCCGATGGAGAACAGTTTCTCTGGCAGATGTGAAAAACCTAGAGAAGACAGCACAAAAGGCTCGTGCAGTATTTGTTAAAGGATACTTTGCTATGAAGAAAACCAAAAGGCGCTTCAATCAAGTGCCTGCTGATCAGGCAACTGAGTCAGTTACTAGCACACGCAGGACGCATAAAGGTATCATCGGCATTACAAAAAAACGATCGAGCCAGTTCGCCGAGCCGCCCTGCATTTTGACAGGCATCTACAATAGGGGATAACCGCGTTCACACAGGCATTCTGATGCCTTCTTCCTCCTATATGATATGTGTCGATATGAGATGATACAGCTGTATATTCGCAATCTGCCTATAACCAAATCTTTGCGTGGTGATTAGCGTGTGCAATATGAAGTTGTAGAGTGGAGGGTGGGGTAGCATCGTCAGACCCAAAGAGTTGGATCGACGGTTTGCTACTCACGAGCGAGTGCCTTAGGTGTCACACAACATATCCAGCTAGTCCAAGTTCCCCATCGTGACCAATTCCCTTGACAAGGAGCTGGTTGGTTCTAGAAATTCTACGAGCTCGATGTCTTCACATGACTACAAAAGGCTAATGTTGAATTTCTGTTAGTGCGTGAAAGCTGAGCAGGTTATCATTCGCAGGTTGTGTAAGTATTTCAGATTATTTTAGATTGTTTCAGGAAGTTCCAAAGGTGTACGAAGTCCAACGGTACCAAGACACTGAGCAGCTATACCTTTGGTTTTGAGTTCATGTCACCCCCAAATGTGGCTATAGACAGCGGGACTGGGGATAGCTAAAGCTTCATGGTATTCACCATTTCCACTATTCGTCCAGTAGTGACACCGTTGACCTATTGCGTTAACAGCTTTCTGTCAACTTTGGCAGTGTTTTGTACATTGTGTAGTTGCAAAGGTTTATGAACGTTGCTTCCTCGGTACATCATGAAACCAAATAGTTTCTTCAACCAGTCGTTGCTTCACGATGACGATAACCTACTACCATGTTTCTTGGTCTTTAGCTTTTAGATGAGTTGACTATTGACCACGTCACTTGGATCACAGTATTTCGTTGCCATTAAAGGCATGTCGTTACTCTGTGGGTCAATCCGGTTGCTGGTGTAGGCTCCTGTATGAAGTCAGCAACGATATTGCTGACATACACACGCTTGACAGAAACGCACCTTCGTCAACAGGGAGCAAAAACAGTTATTAAAAGGTCACCTCTTGCGTCCGTGACCATCGCTCCCACCTGTAAGTCAGTATCTCCATATTCACCGTCAGTTCCTCTGAACACTCCAAGAACTTTGTGACAAGTTTCTTAGGGGTCATCAGCGTCACGCTCCCATGCTTCATCCGTGGCGAGTACCATCAGAGCAGTTGAACGTGGTCTCTTCCTCGTCGTCTTCCATATTGAAAGGGGGGGGGGTCTTGAGTACTCTGACATGTAATCGTTCTGACTATTTGACACAAAACATATCCCTGGCTTGAGCTATTATGCATCTTGTATAATCTATACATGAATTCTGTTGGCTGGAATTTGGTTGAAGAGCCTTTTGGTTTTCTTCAAAACAAAGTTTCCTTTAATAAATACTGCATGAACCTCTTGCGCTGTCTTCTCGGGTTGTTTTACATCTGCCAGAGAGACTGTTCTTCATCGGCAGGGCATAGATTGTATGATCAAATGTTCATCATTTCACGGTGACCTTGTATGATCGTAGCTCCACCTGTACCATGTCAGGTAACACCTTCAATGTCGTGCCTCATTTTGACGGAGAAACAATAATCTTTCCAAAGATATATTAATTGGCCATCTTGTAATTACGTAAAGTAGATATGTGACCATTGTAATGTCAAGACGATTGCGGAAAGGCACAATTTCGAAAATTCATCATTTGACGGTGACGTTGTTTGACCTTGGATTCACGCCTACTGCACACTTGGCAGCGCTATGCCAGTCCTCATTGGGACGGGGATATGTAGAGCTTTAAAATGATATAACATATTGTTGTGTGTAGAGGAGGGAGCATTTAAACTCCTAAAATAAAGCATTTTGGGGGGATTTGCCACTCGCCTATTACAATTGACCTATCCATCACGTGACCTGTTGCCTAGCAAAACCTCAAACAAACCATCAGAAAACACGTGGTGGCTCGGACATTCCGTTGTATATTTTGTTTACATTCTGGTTACTAAAATTTTCTTTAAGACAAAAACATAATGAAGTGTTTAAAGTGACAACTGTATGTGGGAATGTATGATGTATGAGATGTCACGCAGCAATAATAATGTAATTCACATATATAACCGTTATCAACATTGTTGGCAAAGCTTGACGGAGGTCACGCGCAAAAAATCGATTGTGACGTAGGCAAACCGCGACATACTGGATACATCAATTGCTGCATGATATCTCATAAACAAAACATTTCCTCATACAGTTGTTACTTAAACATATTGCATCGAGTTTTGTCATAAAGAAACATTTTGTGGACCAGAGTTTCAACAAAATATACGACGGAATGTCTGAACCTACCATGTGTTCGGCATCCATTTTGATGGCTTGGCGGAGGTTTTGCAGGTAGCAGGTCGCGTGGTGGATAATTCAATTAACATCTTGCGGTAGCCTTCTGCATTTACCATTGAAACAACGAAACCGAATCGCTGTAAAGAGAGCGCTCCGTGATGAAAGTGTTGCCGAACAAAACGTTGTTTTTGCAAATTAAACTATGTATAATCAGGTTGATAAAAACAAGTATGCTTAATAAAACAACACGAAACATTTGCATGATAAATTACAGAAATACTAAATATAGTTATGTGACATCAAATCTACGGTTTTTTGCAAATGACATACCATCATTTATAGAAAAATACAATCCAGCAGAGCCACTGACATCCATGGTCAACAGTTAGATTTGGTGAATGCAGTAAAATATCTCGGACTCGCCAAATTTAATTAAATATATGGTACAGATTTAGAATATGAATATCTTGTGGAAGAGTTTGTCCACACATTTTTATTAAAACGACGTTTTCTTATTAGTCCGGCAGTCATACGCTATTTTGAAGGTGTACCGTTCATTGGTGTCCGCACGATTTGTTTGCGTTTTTGAGACTTTCTAACCCTCTAAGTCAACATTCCGAGTGATGAAACCCAGGCACTCTTGAGCATTTTTTATATAAACCGATTAATATGCACATTAGTTATCGCCAGTAGAATATATACTACTTTTCTGAATATATCGAATTGTAAACATCCAAACAATCAAAATGATGTGTCCTAACTTATGTTTTCAAGGTAACAGATTGTAATTTCGGCAGTGAACAAATTATGGTAAGCAGATGTGTTGCATGAATATGCAAATTAGCTCTGACCAATAAAACCTCACGATTTTCGTTGATATCTCCTCAATAGGCCAGCGGTAGGCTTTAACTAACGGACTTAAACGCCTCCCCTCCCGTACAAACACCCAAATGTACATCATTTGAAAGCCTTAGATGTCGCCATCACAATGATGCGTGTCGTAGAACTGCCAAGTGGTGCAGTAACCGTGACTCCAAGGTCAAACAAGATCACCATCAAATTATAATTTTCGAAATTGTGCGCTTCCGCAAACGTCTAAAAATAAGCATATCTACTTCCCATAATGACAAAATGGCTATGTTATATATTTTTGGAAAGATTATTGTCTCTCAGTCAAAACGAGATACGATGTGGAGCTGTTATAGCTGGTGTAGTAAGTGTGGAGGTAAGGTCAAACAAGGTCATTTCATTTCCATGGACACATGAAAGATGTGCATAATAATATATGAATTAATTAATACAAATATTTTGGCAGAAGTTTGAGTTTACGAACCTCAAAATTATATTCAAATTCAAAATTGAGGGTGGTATCCACCCACATTTATTTTCTCATCCCATGGGTGATGCAAAAGCTGCCATTAAAAGGATAACATCACGCGTTGGCTGGCCTACAATATGCTGAATGGCACAATTTCGAAAATACATCATTTGACGGTGACCTTGATCAACCTTCACTCCACAGTTAGACCACCACTTTACAATTCCATGCCAATCATGTTAACGGGGATACAATACGCATAGGTGTATAACATGGCCTAGTGTAGATAGACAAAGTAAACATTGTAATTGTATAATGTTTGTGGAATGGCGCAGTTTTAAACATTCATAATTTGGTGGTGACCTTGTTTGACCTTCAATCCACACTTACTGCACGACTTGATAGCTCCCTGTGGTATCCTGTATTTACGGGATGACAAAGGTTTATGACATGGCCAGGAGTAGATAGGTAACATAGATATACATCACTATTAGTGACACTAACGTTTGCAGGATGGCGCAATTTCGAACATTTCACATTTGACGGTGACACTGTTTGATCGTCGCTCCACACAAACTCCATCAACTGACATCTCCAAGTCATATCTTATTTTGACGAGAAGAAATTGGTCTTTCACACTGTTTATGATATGTCCATAGAAATGAAGTACATACAACAGTCATTGTAACTTTATAAAGTTCGCGGTATTGCAAAAGTTCGAATATTAATAATTTCACGGTGACCTTGTTTTACCTTAGCTCCACACTTACTGTACCAGGTTCCAGCTTCATATCGTATCTCATTTTGACGGACAGAGAATAAGCTAGCAAAAAAGATATGGCATTGCCATTTTTATAAATAGAGAGAGTAAATATGCAACCATTGTAATGTTAAGACTTTTGAGGAAGCGCACAATTTCGAAATATTATCATTTGACTTGACCTTGTATGACGTTGCAGTCACGCTGATCGCACCACTTGGCAGTTGTACGACAGGCCTCAGTGTGATGGAGATACCCAGGGATTTCAAATGATATACCATTTGCGTGTTTGTACGTGGAAAGGGCATTTACGTCGGTTCGTTATTTAATGCCTACCGCTCGCCTTTTGAGGAGATAAACGAAAATCGTAAGGTTATATTGGTCAGAGCTAATTTGCATATTCATGCTACAAATTTGCATATTATTATTTGTTCACTGACGTAAACATAACCAGATACCCTGAATACATGTGTTTGGACACATCATTTTGATTGTTTGGATGTTCACAATTCGAGATATGCAGAAAAGTAGTATATATGTTAATGGCGATGACTAATTTGCATATTAAAGGAACTATACGAAAACGCTCAAGGGTGCCTGGATGGCATCAGTCGAATTATTGACCTGACCTGGAGGGTTAGAAGGTTACAAAAATGCATCGTGCGGACCCGAATGCACACTTCACTGGTCAACACCCGGACTGTATTGTTTGCAGCGAAATTAGGGACCACTAGTATAATCATTCCATGTTATGGCTTGGACAATATTGGTAGACTGACACGCTACATGTTCAAGCCGTACAGTCTGTACAAATATAAACGTGTTTATTCTATACTTTAATAGTTTAGTTTCTAGGCCTCCTTAATACAAATGTGTATATCTTTCAGGACCTCAACATCAACAATGTGACACTAACAGAGAAGGATACTGAAGGGCCACTCTCGCTGGAAGACACTCAACAAAACTCTTAAATTCTGACTGCACTGCCGAGTGAAACGTCACACGAAGTTGAAAACCAAGGCAAAGCTTTTTACCAGGTATTATAATAACAAGACAATGATGAACGTATCGGTTTATTATTTATTTACAAAAAACAGTAAATATTTTATAAATCCTACAAAATATCATCATTGCTTGCTTCATGTGCTTAACATGACAGCAAATGCCGAATGTTTCATAGTTAATTTAATTTAAGTAACTTGTTAATTCAATTAAAGTTATTTGTTAATGTTTTTAATTGAACAATTAGGGAGCTTAATTTAATATAACTGACCTGATAAATGTATGAGGTTAATTTAATTGGATAGTGTATGAGTTAAGAGAGAGTTAGTAGTAAGTTAATTGGTTAACTTCTCAAGGTAGTTGCCCCATGCCAGGCCTGCCCAGTTTGTTACTATTGATTTCCAAAATTAAATCAGTGTTAACTGTAAACTTTTTATCATATTCATGGTTTCTGGTTTGTATCTTTTTATGGTTGAGGTATCAGAGATTGATGTCAGTGGAGTCGGCCCAACTCCGGACCTACTGTACACAAAGAGGAAGTTGGAATCTACACAGTCTTCCTCCACGCACAAAGCTGATTGTGAACCAAGCAAGAACGGCGAAACTCCAATTCCGCCAAACATCGAGCAACCTACTTTCGGCTGGGAGAGGGTTATACCACCGGATTTTTCGATGACATTCACATTAATGATGATGTGCTCAATTCTGGGAAACATACCTTCAATTTGGATTCTGCCCAGCCACGGAAGAAGACGTGTATCCGGCCCGAGACCAAAGGATACCGGTTTTTTCTCAGAGAAATATCTACACGGTTTTTGGTGTTCAAGTGACAGTGAACACATATACGTCAATTCCAATTGTTTCCCCAATCAGCGGAAGGATAATGAACCCCCCAAGATATGTTGGTAAATCTGAATATTGCAACCATCTATTGGCATTTTTATACCAAATCAGCCACTTTTCACAATAATTCCAGATGACCTCTCCAAAACCTCGATGCCCATGACTTGGCAGAAACCTTGAATTGAAGGGATAGCAGCAGAGCCCATCATGTCCATCTAAAATACGGGACTCTGCATGTACATTGTACGAGGCAACAGCACCAGCAGCAGTACAAAATAATGCTAGTTTGCTGACCACCGTCCTAGAGACAACGGAAAATACGAGGTACGGAATTTGCATGGCAAGGAACCAGGACAGTGACACCATCATTTGTCGTATACAACTCGGAACATGGGTTCGACTAGACTCTCCCCTAAGTTACCAGCTGATATTGACATAGTGTGATTTTCATGTGGACTGTAATGCTGTAAGCATTGACAAATTCCCGTGCTCACAGAGCTGCATCGTGTCATGTTATCCCAATATGGAAATGTGCTCAACCAAGCCACCCGAACTATATGTAGCGTTATTAACGAAGAGGGGAGACGACGTCCTAAATGTTTTAACAAGTGACAGTAATAATTCACTCGCGGTAGAGATTGAGACAAGATAACAAGCATGTACTGACAAGTAGTTGGAGGAACGACAACTGTGCATCACAGCGTCCAAATTTAGTGAAGTTGTTGGCCGAAACTGTCAAACATTTGTGGAGCGGCTCCAAAGCGGATTTCGCATGGAAGTCAAGAAACTCCCGTTGTCACTCAAGCATGGATGTGACTATGAACACGTCGCCACACGCAAATACCATAACTACATGACCAACACAGGTCACACGGTGTAGATCAACCCACCCGGATTTGTTGTGAGAGAGGACTATCCACGTCTTGTTTCTTCTCCGGATGAAGAAAGGGTTGGACCACGTAACTCAACCACACTTCATCATCATTGAAGTGAAATGTCCACACAAATAATACCACGTGTGAAGAAACGGGAAGCTACAGCAATGAACAAGGATTTCTGTCTAGCTACACCTACATATGACGACCTGAATTTGAGGAAAAAAAAACCACTAGTATTGCCAGGTTCAGGGACAAATGTACATCATCGAGGCCTAGTGGTGTGACTTCGTTGTATACACATTCAGAGGACTACACATTGAACTCGCTGCATTTGATGAAATGTTCTCTCGCAGTATGTAAACATATTGACAATATTCTATTTCGGGAGCTATTTGGCACATACCAAAATCTAAGCAATGTGTGCAGAAATCAGGCCTGGTGTAATTGACATTAAAATATAATGTATTACTATTGCTTAGTTTCCATTCTATTGCCATTACACGCTGAAGGCAATGTAATATATCTATTACATTTGAAGCTATTTGTCTGTTGTCTTAGGATCAGTTTCAGAACATAATGTTCACCTTTGGAAGAAATAAGAAAATTTGGCACAGATGACCCCTGATAGGTTGTAATAAAATCCTGATGTATGGCACATAAATCGAAAATGGCCGCCGATATAAACTAAAACCCGATATAGTTATATCTCAGCTAATAACAGACCGATTCCGAGTTCTGTATGCATCATGATAGTCTTGGTATGCCAGATTGATGGAAGGGTTACCATCATCATCCAAGGTCAAGGTTAACGAGTTTGATTTTATCTAATATAGGTATAATTTGCCAATAAAATAAAACTCGTTAACCTTGACCTTGGATGATGATGATAATCCTTCCATCAATCTGGCAGCTATTTATCTTGTGTTATCGTGTGCTAAATCAGATCATGCTGTGCTAACACCACTGCCTCCTTTTTTCTTCATGATGTTAAGATCAAATCCAGAAGGTTAATTGCGACCAACCACACGTTTATTAAAGTTAATGCAACCAAAAATGACGGAAACAATATCGGGAACTATCCCTTTTTAACACAGGAAATCCACTAATGAATTGGAGGTGGTCAAAGTTAATCATGTCTATAGATAGAACAACCATATCTGGCGTGGAGCAACATTAGATACGACATGACCTAGTTAAAAACAGTAGTATTGTGTTAGTTGGGAGTTGGTGTCGGAGGAGGCACGGTGCGACCATGACAGCTTCCTCAAGCTGGCCGTGAACACAAGGACATTGACCTTGAATGATATTGAAAATCTCTTCCATTGATCTGGCATACCCAAGAATATCATAATGCATACCAAATTAATCAGAATCGACCTATTATTTGCTGAAATATGATTATATCGGGTTTTGGCACTATATCGGCGGCAGCCATCTTGGACGTATGCTAGTTAGGGGGTGCTAGCGAATTCTAAAATGTGTGACCTATATCAGCATTTGATTCGTACCTATAAAAGGTCACCTGTACCCATTTTTTCATTTCTTCCAAAGGTGAATATTCAAACCCACAGGACAGCAAACTGTAATACTATTATATATTTTTCATAGGAATTATTGCATACAGGAACTATTCTGTACACAGAATGCATAAATGTATAGATAAAAAAAACACAATATGAGGACTGCCCTGCTATTGAGATATAGGTTTATTTTTTACATAACATATTGTCATATTGTGCAATTTTCGCATCACTCTGTTGGAGCAGGTATTCATTTCATTATTGTATCACTCTGGAGTGTAACTAATATAATGATTTCTTGGCCAAACCATTGCATCCTGTTAAAGTCAGTACTATATATATGGCAATTGGCTGCTAAGGAAAGAGTCAGAAGCCCGGTGGAACGGTGGAAACCTCCCACTGCACATGCACAATGACGTCACGGAGCATTTGGCGCCGCCTAGTGGATAGTGGAGAAAAGCGCCCTCTAGTGGCCTATTTGCATATAACGAAGCGTCCACTAGAGATAAATCCATATATTAACATTTCTCCCAAAATTATGTTGTCCTCCACAACAACAATTTCGTCAAAAAACATTTTCTCCAGAAAACCTCCCATAATTCATAGCACCATAAATAATACAATAACCATGGTGAAAAATTCCGCTCAAAATGTCCCACCAAAACGAATCGTATCATTTTCGGAGCGAACAATAACTGTTTTCCTATCTGTTAACATGGGAGCGTTTTTAAAACTAAAATGACTCCCCAAAAATCCAAAACGACGTGTTATGGAACCACTTTCCTATATTTTAACATTAACAGTTATTAAACTCCATATCCAAATTTCGGAGCGTTTTGTACGGGTCATAATCACATTATAGCCTCGTTTTCGAAACTGGACAACAGGATGGCCATCTTGGAATTATCATCGGACAATAAATCTTCGTGGTAGTTAGGCTGGGGCTATCTTAATAAACCTAACTGGGGTGGCCGTATAGCATTGCTCTAGACTAAGCGGCCATTTTTCCTATCAACTGTCTTATCGACCAGTTGTGTCGTAGGTTGACCTATTGACCTTTCAATTGCCAACTAGTGAATGAATAGGTATATATTTCCTCCTGTATCTCAAATATTTTAAAAGGTCGCCTTTATTCACAAATCTTGAAGTCGCGTTGACCACCTATGTCATAGTTTGACCTATTAACAAAGCGTGGTCCCAGTGATGGGTACTCATTTCACAAACAATACACTAATGAGTGATTTTTTTACTTATTTCACAATCAGTTTACCTTTTGTTCTCATGACGTTTCGACTGCTTTCAGCAGTCTTCTTCAGACGACTACCGCTAGATGGCGACACGGTAGTCCTTCAACGGTAGTCCTTCAACGCAGACATAGTCACTCACCGACTGCGCCCTGGGTGGCTCTTCAAGAGATCGTCGTAGATGTGTGAAAGCCGGTACCGTCCTTCGTCTCGGTTCATGCAGGCCTTGGTTTTTCTAATCCAGATCGCTTCTTTGATGACTCTTGTCCTCCAGTCCGACTCCCTATCCACAAATTTGGCTCACTCCCAATCTACTATATGATTTTGCTGTGTCATGTGGTCTGTGATGGCTGATTTGATCATCTCCTTTTCCGATGTTTTTCATTGTTGCTTTGTCTGCGTCGTCTCTGTGTTCTTTGATACGGGTGCCAAGTGTGCGTTTAGTTTCTCCGATATATGTGGCATTGCAGTTCTTACATGATATAGCGTACACTCCTTCGCACATCTTGTGTGGTTCCACTTTGTCTTTTGGTCTTACTTGATGGTGTTGTGAGGTTTCATTGCTGTATTCACTTTGTATTTCTTCATGATCCGTGATGTGGTTTCGGATAATCCTGGGACATACGGAAGTACTACCATGCCTTTGCCCTTGTCTTTTTCCACAGTCTTCTTCATGATGTTGGCTTCGTTCCCAGGGCGCAGCCGAGGGGGGCACATACCTGAGTGACTATGTCTGCGGTTGTCGTCTGAAGAAGACTGCTGAAATCAGTCGAAACGTCACTAGAACAAAAGGTAAACTGACAGTGAAATAAGTAAAAATATCACTCATTTGAACCACCCAGTCTGATGAACCTCTTCACTCATAAACAATACCCTACATTTCATCCAAGACGTTTGATAAGTTTGCCTTTATGCATAAATATTGAAGTCGTATTCATGTCACAGTTTGACCTATTGACCTTTCAAGAAGTGTAACCTACTAACAGCATAGGTATTCAATTCATCAACTATAGCTCACATTTCAGCAAAACCGTTTGACAAGTTGGCTCCTATGCATAATGCGTACATTGCCATCTTTCCAATTACACACATTAGGCGCTGCTATGACCGTCACATTATTTCAGGGAACTTCCTATACGAAGTGTCGCCCTGTCTAGTAGAAAACACATATAAGAATCGGCTTATAGGAATCGGCCATCATTCAAACGATGTGTGGGCACGGCCATAGGAGTCAAGGCCCGTTTACACGAACAATTAGTTGTCGGATTAGTTGGCCAACTCGGTGTTGCCCACATAATCCGACAACTAATTGCTCGTGTGAATAGCGGCTTAGACTCGAATTGTCACGCCTTCGACCGAATCGTCAAGAGCTTAGGCGAAATCTGACCGATTTGGTGTTCACTGTTGCGCCTAACTAATCATACGGTTATGCCGTTGGTGAAGACCTGGCATGGCGCAATTAACTAGATAAGTTAATTAATTAAATTACAATGTACTCGGAAATTTCCCAATTAAATTAACTTAACCTCATATATTTATCTGTCAATTAAATTAAAGTAACATCTAATTTTTCCCAATTAAATTAAATTAACAATAAACTTTAATTCGGTTAACAATATATTTCAATTAACGTCATTTATAGGTCAACCTTATGCTACGCTACCGCTAGGAGCATTACTTGGGACAACATGTAGGCTAACTACAGGAAAAACGTTATATTACTACACAGCCAGGGGTGTTTCATGATACACTTTAAGTATACTGCTATGTTGCTATACTGCTAGGGGCATTGACTTACTTAGCTTAAATGCCTAGGCCAATTTGTGACCCTCTCTGTCCTACACGATGTCACACCCCTCCATATCGTCATGTCTCGAGCACAACGCTCTGCATTTAATAGCGGGAGTCTAATGTCCGGCCTAATTTGGTCACTCCGCCTCTTCCGTGGCCTTCCTCTTTTTCTCTGAGACTTTAGTTTGGCACACGGCAAACACGTCTAAAACACCAGAGTCTACTATGTCCAATGACATCTGAGATGGATTCGGGTGTGAATGTCTACACTCTGACACGGCTATTTCGTAGGCAATCGGCCTCTGGTAGCCCGCAGGCAAAGCATCTTAAAACCTTCAAGAGAATATATCTCTTCCGATCGTTGTGTTCAGGTTTCTGCACTGTATATTGGCTTACATTCTTATTAGGTTGCCTCTGTTTGAAAATATATTATCTCTGAGTCTACCATAAAAGGCTGCTGATGCTAATGTTGTTCGTCTGTCAACGTCTCTCTCTCTCTCCCTCTCTCTCTCTCTCTCTCACTCTCTCTCTATCTCTCTCTCTCTCTCTCTCTCTCTCTCTCTCTCTCTCTCTCTCCCTCCTCCTCCCTCCCTCCCTCTCTCTCTCTCTCTCTCTCTCTCTCTCTATCTCCCTCCTCTCTCCCTCTCTCTCTCTCTCTCTCTCTCTCTCTCTCTCTCTCTCTCTCTCTCTCTCTCTCTCTCTCTCTCTCTCTCTCTCTCTCTCCGTAGAAGGTACTATGCTGCCTAGGAAGCAGACCTCTCTCACAGTCTCGAGTTCTTCACTTGACAGGATGATAGGCTTGTTTGACGAGGTGATTACCTTGCATTTGGAGAGGTTGATTTACAAACTCCATTTGTTAAGGCAGCTTGAAGCTCTTCTATGGCAAGCTATAGCTTCTTGAACATGGTAGACATTGGTCTTGTGTCATCTGCATATCTGCAGTATCTAGTTTGAATTCTTTGGATAAGCTCTTCAGGCCATACGTGGTGTTAGCAGACAGTCTTGCATCACTCCTATTTCGACTTTGAACAATTATGACAATTGACCGTTGATGACAAGAGCATATTCAACATTGTCATATATGGCTTCAAACAGTGATGTCATTTTGGGAATTGGTATTAAATGCGATTTTGAAGTCTACTCAATTGAAATTCAGTGGGACCTGGTGTTCGTTTGCCTTTTCCATGATCAGGAGCACTATGAAGATAACACATTTTATTCCTCTGTTTCTCCTGAATCCAAATTGTTGTTTTGAAAGATGTGCATGTGCATCGATTATGCAATCTATTCTTGTGTCATAGACATAACTCTTTACCAGGAATAACATTTCTTGATGTCATGCTGCATTGCCTACTTTGAGAAGCATTTCTGCCATTTTGTCTCCACTTGCTTTCAGGATTTCAGAGGTTATGCGATGTGCACCGGGAGCTTTCCTTGATTTCAGTGGACTTATAACTTTCTTTATATCTTCTAAATCAAAAATAGAAATCCAACTGGTCCAGGCATGGCATCTGGAGTGTTTTAAATTGCTTCCTCTCCTTTAGAACAGTTTGTATAGCATGTTGCTAGGGGCACTTCGTGGGAGCAATTTAGGTCAATCGTGTTGTTACTATGTCGCTAGACACACTTCCGTCAAACAATAATTGCGCTATGGACAACTTAATACAAGACGCTAAGCTTGTTTGGGGAGAACAACATATAAAATGAGTGCATACAAAAAGAATAGGGGACCTCTAGTGAAAACGTGTATGCGGTAGCGAAAAAGAAACGCCTGCCGTCATGTTTGTTTTTAGAAATAAGTAGGCAACACTATGTAAAATAAGTATATATAAGCAGTATGTCACATGGTCCAGAAGGGGTCGATGGAGCCAGTGCAAGTGCAAATGACCCATGTTTAAAGATAGGGAAGTAGTTCCGGTTGCACCAACGATGGCTCCGACCCGCGCCAATTTGTACCCATAAAGTATAGGTCTAAAAGGGGTAAGTTGAACTATAAAAATAAGGCATAACGTCAATTCCATTTATCGTACAGGTATACAATGACTTTTTGCTATCCTGTGTTAAAACATAGGAAACAAATGTTCATGTTAAAATGTAGGGAAGTAGTTCCGGTTGTAGCAACGATGGCACCGACCTGCGCTAAGGCTCCAAAGAGGCACCCGTCATTTCAGTAGCGTGATTGAACATCCAGGTATTTTATCCATGTCAAAAGATAGGGCCTAAATCCCATGTTAAAAGTTAGGAAAATTTTTCCATGTTCAAAGATAGGCTCGTTTGAGACAAAATATACCGAACAGGATTTGAACCCATCACACAGGACATTGGTTGGCCCGTAGGCCAGGTCTCTGTCAAGGGACCTAGCCCTTGTTTGATCGATGACGACGTGTCTACAATGTGATGTTATAATATGGCGTAATTTATAATAAAAGCTTTATAACTTCAACGAATGTCTATTTATCTCAAGTACTGTATACTAAATGTAGAATAAATATAGAACGATGTTATACCAGAACCTAAAGCCTCGTTTTTTCGAAAAGAGCGACCATCTTGGAAGTGGACCTTTGGTATTATTTCCGTACGGTAGTGCTTAAATTCCTGTCTTTTATATGGTGAACAATAAAAATAGGTCATAGATGTTATGAAATATATCAATCATTGCATGAAATAGGTCATTACACATACTTAACTTATAAGCAATATATAAAATAGGAAACTTCTCTGTTAAATCAGTCAAACTGGCGGCTATTTGTGTAGGTACGATAGTTATTTTTACATTACGTGTTTACTTCGTGGAAAATGGCGAGAAATTGGTGAAAATGGCGGGAATTCGGTGAAAATGACGTAATTAAATAAAAACGCGTGGTAATTCGGTCAATCTGGTTGTAATTCGCTTAGCAACATTTCGAACTTGCGCGCCTGTGTAACATTTTGTTCAATGACGTCACTAAATCGGTACGCGTAGTAAATCGGTACGCATGGTAATTAGGTCGAAATGATAGTAATTAGGTTAGCAGGCATTTTGAACTTGCGCGCCTGTATATAGTTTAGTTCAATGACGTCATTAAATTGGTACGCGTGGTAAATTGGTAAAATTGGTAGTAATTCGGTTAGCCGACATTTGCAAGAACTATATTGAAGGCCTGCTCTCATCAAAGCGGTAACGAATGGTCTGTGTGTCGGAAGAACATCCGGGTATTTTGTCCCATATTAAAACATAGGAGCTAAATCCTACGTTAAAAGATAGGAAATTATAAAATAGGAACTTATCTGCTAAATAATTCAAACTGACGGCTATCTGTGTAAGTACGCGTAGTAAATTAGTCAAACTGTCTGAATAAAATTTAATCAATGGACAAATGGTGTCGACTTTATTGCGTAATTAAGAAACACCTTGTTTAATGAAGACGTAAATAAAATGAAATGTTATAATAAGACGTAGACATTTGATTGCCAGTTTGCAACAAAGCTAATACTGAGAGAATGTGGTAGGTTCTGAAACGAACCAAGGAAAGGGTGGACTTACGTGGATGCTGCCAAAAAGGAGCGCATCGCTACTACAGCTATTGGTGAATCAGTCAAACTGGCGGCCATATGTGTAGGTATGCGTAGTAAAAGGTCAAACTGGTAGTAATTTGGTCCTGACATTTGGATCTATTTGCTTCGATACATTTGTCACTGTTGAATAACCACGAGTGTTTTCTGTTTATGCGGGGGACTTATTAAAAACTATGAACTATTTTGTATATTTAAATTGTTTCAGAAGTTTTGTCAGTAAACAAAGATTGTATTTCATAAATGCACAAATGGTGTCGACTTTAGTACTTTATTAACAAACAATTTAAACTACATACGATGCATACATGTTACTCTTAACAAAATTAAATACACGACAGTCATTTGTTACTAAATCATAGGCCGTCGCTATCTTTTTCCGTACTGTAGTGCTTTAATTCGTGCTTATTCGGCAAAAACCTTGGGTCCTATCCATGCTATGAATAATACCAAAATTCATAACCTGGCATAGGCAACCGAAAACGGACACAATTAAATATTATACGTTGATTATAATAATATTGATGTATCTTTTATAGTACCTATACGCAATAACTTATAAGTATAACCTTTATTTCAAGCAATTTTTTTATCATATATAACCTATAATACATATTTTTTCACTGTTAGAAATTTATTCTTTTATGTGGTGAACCATACAATAGGCCAACCATGTCATGGAACAGTCATTACAGATGTTGACAGACGCGAATATATTTATAAAACTAATAGCTTACAATCATTATATAATAGGAACTTCTATATTAAATTAATCAAACTGACGGCTATCTACCTAGGTACGATAGCTATATTTACATCATGCGCTTGTATACAGTTTTGATTTGTTCATGAAAAATGGCGGTAAATTGGTGAAAATGACAGAAATTCAGAAAAAATGACGTGATTAAATAAGTACGCGAGGTAGTTAGATCCCACTTGTAGTAATTTGACTAGCCAACATTCTGAACTTGCGCGTATGTAAATAATCTCGTTCAATGACGTCATTAAATAAATACGTGTGGTAGTTCGGTCCAACTAATGGCAATTTGCCTTGCCATCATTTGGAACTTGCGCGTAAGTAAATAATTTCGTTCAATGACGTCATTAAATCGGTACGCGTAGTAATTAGGTCAAACAGGTAGTAATTTGTTTAGCAACCATTCGGAACTTGCGCGTATGTAAATAATTTCGTTCAATGACGTCATTAAATAAGTACGCGTGGTAATTAGGTCCACAATTCTAACGTTTCATAGCTTTAGAGTGGTAGTCTTTTAGTAATTTAGGACATCACTAAGGTAAAAGACTTTCCCTCGGAAGTTATCCTTTACGTTAAGTGTACTGGACTAAACAAGTGTACTGCGTGAATTAAAACCGCTTTCAACTAGAATACATACCACATTGAACGTATTGACTTGTATCACTTATGCAACAATTGTATAGTCTTACCTATCATTCATGTCATAGTTTGACCTATTGGCCTAACCAGAAGCGCCACCTAGTGACTCTATATGTCAGTTTGGGTTAACCATTTCATGTATTGACCTACCAAGTAGCGCCACCAAGTGACTCTATAGCAATTATGAAAATTTTTTAAGTCCCAACCATGAAAAAAATGTTAAGTCCTAAATTTCAAAATCCGGCCAACTATGACAAATTTCTAAGTCTCAACTTTATAAACATTTTCTTAGTCCTACATTTCTAAGACTACAGTGAAAAATATTTCCAAGTCTCAACTTCAAAAACATTGTCGAAGTCCTAATTTTTTTCTAAGTACTCTCAACTAAAAAAGTCCTAACTTTATAAAATGCACGTTGCGCGAACCAAACTTAGACAAGTGAGGTGCCTTAAACCAAACTAGACGAGATATTTCCAAGAACAAAACTTACACCACCGAGTTGCAAGAACCAAACTTACGTGAGAGTTAGGCATGACATTCACCGAGATACAAATGTCAATTCTAGAAATTCACCTTGATACATAAGAAAATTAAGCAAATTCACCTAGATAAACAGGTTTCATTCAAGAAATTCACATAGATACACAGGTTCCATTTAACAAATTCACCTACATACAGAGGTCAATTCAGCAAATTCACTTAGATAGAATGTGTGTGTGTTGTATGTGTGTTGTGTGTGTGTTGTATGTGTGTTGTGTGTGTTGTGTGTGCTGTGTGTGCTGTGTGTGCTGTGTGTGCTGTGTGTGCTGTGTGTGTGTTATGTGTGTTGTGTGTGTTGCGTGTGTGTTGTGCGTTGCGTGCGTTGCGTGCGTTGTGTGCGTTGTGTGCGTTGTGTTCGTTGTGTGCGTTGTGTGCGTTGTGTGCGTTGTATGCGTTGTGTGCGTTTTATGCGTTGTGGGCGCCGTGTGTGTGTCGTGTGTGTGTGTCGTGTGTGTGTGTCGTGTGTGTCGTGTGTGTGTCGTATGTATGTCGAGTGTGTGTCGTGTGTGTCGTGTGTGTGTGTGTGTCGAGTGTGTGTCGTGTCTGTGTGTGTCGTGTTTGTGTCGTGTCTATGTCGTGTGTGTGTCGTATGTGTAGTGTGTATCATGTGTGTCGTGTGTGTCTGTTGCGTGTGTGTATGTGTTTATGTTGTGTGTTTGTGTTGTATATGTGTGTGTGTGTTGTGTGTGTGTTGTTGTGTGTATGTGCGTGTGTGTGTGTGTGTGTGTGTGTGTGTGTGTGTGTGTACTAGTCACTCCATCGTCGACACACTTCTGGGAATGTTAGAACTGTAGGGGCAGCCATTACAGTCACATGACTTCAGGTGTGACGGAACGTCTGGCATAGCGCCCCTATTGTATAAATGGATTACTACTTTACGTGGAGCGCCATCTAACGGGTAATCAATTCAGTCGGAACTTGTAAGTTTCATTTCTAAGTCCGGCCAACTATGGAAACATGTCGAAGTCCCATCTTCATAAAAAATAAGTTACGAAGTCAGTTTGGGGGCGACCAGTTCGGATAAGTAACTTACAAAAAGGTTATTATCGAAAAATGTCTGTATCGAAACTATCTAAAAAAAATCACGTCATATACCTTCATTTCAAGATGAGACAGTCGACATCCAGCCCCACCCAAAGGACACCAATGTAACTAATTAGAGTAACGCCATCTAACAGACATGCAGGATCTCTATTCGTCGACACAATTCCTGAATGGTGAACCGTAGAGGAGGCCATGACAGACACGTGACTTCCCGTACGACGTCACTTCCGGTATAGTGCCCCCGATGGATAAAGGGAGTACTATGTTACATGGTGGTGCCATCTAGCGGATAAAAATTAACTAATTAGGGTTATACAGAGAAAAAAGTATAAATTTTCGCGAGATTAACCCAAACTGTTGTCTCTATATAACTCCAGTTATCCATTAGGGGACACAACATGACTGTCATAGCGGCGTCTACTGTTCCACAATTCCGGAAATATGTTGACAAATAGCGATCCGGCATGTCTGTTAGATGGTGTTACTCTAACTAGTTACATTGGTGTTCTTTGTGTGTAGCTGGATGTCGTCTATCTCATGGCCGCCGCACGCATTTTTTTGTATTAAGGGAAGTCACGTGATGTACGTTCGGTCTGATTGGTTATGCAAATGCGATGACGCTGGAAACTAATGTATGTACATTGATTCAGATGATTCTGCTCTGTCCCTTTTCGAATCTCGAGAAGTGCATATCGTGTCTGGTCGCTCCCGCTATTTGTAAATATGGATGTGTGTCGCTTGAAAGATGACTGCTTCTTACACATATGTTTTCGGTTACATGAAGCGATATCTCATACGAATCTCATGGCCACCTCGTTGGACGTGGACCCGAACAGATGGCTGGCTTTTGAAATGAAGGTATGTGACGTGATGTTTCTTAGATAGTTTCGACCCAGATATTTTTCGATAATAACCTTTTTGCACGTTACTTGTTCGAACTGGTCGCACCCAAACTGACACGTAAATTCACTAGGTTGCGCTTTCCAATAGCTCAAACTATGATGAGAAAGTCGCTAGACGCCACTTGTCGGCGTGCTCAAGGCGTCGAAGACCACAAGTCTATAGATAGAAGGGTGCACGATACAAGCTGAGCCGTTGCCTCGTTTGTTGTCTCGTGTGTGGTCTGTTATCTCGTCAGTTGTCTCATCCGATGTCTTGTCTGTTGTCGTCTGTTATCTCGCCCGTTGTCTCGTCTGTTATCTCGACTGTTGTCTCGTCCGATGTTTCGTCCAATGTTCGATGTGTTGTTTCCTATTGTCTCGTCTGTAGTCTCATCAGATGTTTCGTCAATTGTCCCTTCTGTTGTTTCCTGTTGTCTCGTCTGTTGTCTCGTCCCATCACTCGTCCCTGAATTGGCCTCTGTATCTAGGTGATTTCTTGAATGAAATCTGTGTATCTAGGTGAATTTGGTGAATTGACCTGTGTATCTAGGTGAATTTTCATGTCTACGTCCCTAATAAATTTGGTTCGTGCAACCCGGTGGTCTATGTTTGGTTCTTGGAAATAACTGGTCTAAAGTTTGATTCATGGCACCTCGCTTGTCTAAGTTTTGTTCTGTGTATCTAGGTGAATGTTCATGTCTAACTCCCTAATACGTTTGGTTCGCGCAACTCGATGGTCTACGTTTGGTTCTTGGAAATAGCAGGTCTAAAGTTTGGTTGATGTCACCTCGCTTGTCTAAGTTTGGTTCGCGCAACGTGCATTTTATAAAATGAGGACTTAGACATTGTTCATAGTTGACAGCACTTAGAAGAAATTAGGACTTAGACAATGTTTGTAAAGTTGAGACTTAGACATTTTTTATAGTATTTTTAAAAATGTAGGACTTAGAAATGTTTTTTATAAAATTGAGACTAGGACATTTTTCATAGTTGGCAGGATTTATAAATTTAGGACTTAGCATTTTTTTCATAGTTGGGACTTAAACATTTGTTATAATTTCCTATAAAGTCATCAGGTGACGCTTCTGGCTAGGCCAATAGGTCAAACTATAACATGAATGATAGGTAAGACTATACAATTTATGCATAAGGTATACAAGTAAATACATTCAATATGGTATGTATTCTAGTTGAAAGCGGTGTTGATTCACGCAGTACACTTGTCTAGTCCAGTTCACTTAACTAATGAGTTATTGTTCAATTTAAAATTGTAAAGGATAAGTTCCGAGGTAAAGTCTTTTACCTTGGTGATGTCCTAAATTACTAAAAGACTACCACTCTAAAGCTATGAAACGTTAGCATTTTTGACCTAATTATCACGCGTACCTATTCAATGACGCCGTTGAACGACATTATTTACATACGCACAAGTTCCAAATGAAGGCTAGGCGAATTACCACTAGTTGGACCGAACGCCAAGGCGTACTTATTTAATGACGTCATCGGACGAGATTATTTACATACGTGCAAGTTTAGAATGTTGGCTAGTCGAATTACCACATGTTGAACCGAACTAACACTCGTACTTATTTAATGACGTCATTGAACGATATTATTTACATACGCGCAAGTTCAGAATGTTGGCTAGTCGGATTACTACAAGTTGGACCCAACTACCATGCGTACTTATTTTTAATGACGTCATTTTCACTGAATTCCTGTAATTTTCATCAATTTCCCGCCATTTTTTTAATGAACAGATCAAAACTGTATGCAAGCGCGTGATATAAAAATAACTATCGTACCTCGGCAGATAGCCGTCAGTTTGATTGATTTAGCAGAGGAGTTCCTATTTTATATTGAGTGTAAGCTATACGTAGGTTTTAGAAATATATTCGGGTCTGATAGCATGTATAATGACCTATTCCATGACATGGTTGGCCTATTTTATAGTTCACCACATACAGGAATAAATTTCTAACTGTAAAAAAGTATGTATTATAGGTTATTTACTATGAAAAATACATAAATATTATTATAATAAAAGTATAATATTTATGTGTTTCCCTTTTCGGTTGTCAATGCCAGGTTATGAATTTTAGTATCATTCATAGCGTGGATAGGACCCAAGGTATTTGCCGAAGAAGCACGAATTTAAGCACTACAATACGGAAAAAGATAGCAACGGTCTATGATTTAACAACAAATGACTGTCGTGTATTTGATTTTGTTGAGAATAACATGTCTGCATCTTACGTAGTTTGAAATGTTTCTTAATTAAGCACTAACGTCGACACCATCTGTGCATTTATGAAATACAATCTTTGTTTATTATTTAAACTGCTGAAGCAATTTAAGTGTACAAAATAGTTCATAGTTTTTAACAAGTCCCCCGCATAAACAGAACACACTCGTGGTCATTCAACAGTGACAAGTGTATCGAAGCTAATAGTTCCAAATGTCTATACCAAATTACTACCAGTTTG
The DNA here is from genome assembly GCA_020002185.1 of Paraescarpia echinospica. Taxonomy (NCBI): domain Eukaryota; kingdom Metazoa; phylum Annelida; class Polychaeta; order Sabellida; family Siboglinidae; genus Paraescarpia; species Paraescarpia echinospica. Next base: position 35,518,815 of record CM034536.1, read on the forward strand.
ACTAATTTACTACGCATAGTTTGACTGATTCACCATCAGGAGAAGCAGTGAGGCACTCCATTTTGGAAGCGTCCCCGTAAGTCCACTCTCTCCTCGTCTCATTGATTTTACCCATTTTGAAACGGTTCTTTTCAGAGCCAACATCATTCTCACAAAAGATGTTGCAAATGTCTACGTCTTATTATAACACTTCAGTTTATTTACGTCGTCATCAAACAAGGTGTTTCTTAGTTACACAATAAAGTCAACACCATTTGTCCATTGATGAAATTTTATTCAGACAGTTTAACTAATTTACTACGTGTTCCTGCACAGATAGCCGCCAGCTTGAATTATTTAGCAGATATATTCCTATTTTATAATTTCCTATCTTTCAACGTAGGATTTACCTCCTATGTTTTAACATGGGACAAAAATCCGGATGTTCTTCCGACACACAAACCATTCGTTACCGCTTTGATGATAGCAGGCCTTCAACATAGTTCTTGCAAATGTCGGCTAATCGAATTACTACCAATTTTACCAATTTACCACTCGTACCAATTTAATGACGTCTTTGAAGACAACTATATACAGGCGCGCAAGTTAAAAATGCCTGCTAACTTAATTCCTACAATTTCGACCTAATTATCATGCGTACCGATTTACTACGCGTACAGATTTAATGACGTCATTGAACAAAACTATATACAGGCGCGCAAGTTCGAAATGTTACGAAGCGAATTACAACCAGTTTGACCGAATTGCCACGCGTATTTATTTAATGATGTCATTTTCACCGAATTCTCGCCATTTTCACCAATTTCCCGCAACTTTCCATGAAGCACGTAATGTAAAAATAACTATCTTACCTACTCAAATAGCCGCCAGTTTGACTGATCTAACAGAGAAGATTCCAATTTCATGTATTTATTATAAGCTAACTATGTGTAATTACTTATTTCAAGACATGATTGATATATTTCATAACATTTATGACCTATTTTTATAGTTCACCACATAAAAGACACGAATTTAAGCACTACCTTACGGAGTACGGAAATAATACCAAAGGTCTAATTCCAAGATGGTCGCTCTTTTCGAAAAAAACGAGGCTTTAGGTTCTGGTATAACATCGTTCTATATGTATTCTACATTTAGTATACAGTACTTGGAATAAATAGACATCCGTTGAATTTATAATGCTTTTATTATAAATTACGCCTTATTATAACACCACTTTTTAGATACTTCGTCATCCATCAAACAAGGGCTCGGTCCCTTGGCGGAACGTCGGCCTACGGGCCATCCAGTGTCGTATGTGATAGGTTAAAATGCTGTTCGGTATATTTTGTCTCAAACGAGTCTATTTTTTAACAAGAGATTTAGGCCCTATCTTTAAACATGTACAAAATGCTCGGGTGTTCAGTGACGCCACTGAAATAGCGGGTGCCCCTTTGGAGCCTTGGCGTACGTCGGAGTCATCGTTGATATAACCGGAACTACTTCCCTATCTTTTAACATGAGCATTTGTTCCCTATGTTTTAACATAGTATTTGTAGGGCTAAAAAGTTGGGGTAAATTGGTACCTCGAACTCAAAATGTCGTCGTATACCTGTACTATAAAAGGAATTGACGTTTGGCCTTATTCTAATAGTTTAGCTTACCCTTTTTAGACCAATATTTTATGGGTATAAATTGGCGCGGGTCGAAGCCATCGTTGGTGCAACCGGAACTACTTCCCTATCTTTTAACATGCGTCATTTGCACTGGCTCTGGGTCAATCTATTCCTTCTGGACACCGCGATATATTACTTATATATGGTTAGTAGCGAGTTTAATCAAAGTTTGTAGCCGCTATAGACAACGAAATACCTGATGTTATGCTCGGTAAAATAAGAAAACATTACTACCACATCACATTGAAACGCTAAAGTGTTAAGAAGGTGCCACGTTCACGCACTATAATCAATAAATTGTTTCCCTTTACCTTGCCCGTTTGCGAATAGTCCTATATTTCAACAACAGTTGTGTGTCTAGTACTACGTTCAATTGATAAGTGATCGAAAGCAATGGGAAGAGCGATGGACAATGAGGTATCTTTTCAGAATGAGCTTGTACTAATTAATTGTCCCTGCATATGTTGTAGAATATGGCATTGCGATATATACGCGTAAATCATTAAAGGCATTTATGTGCACTGGTACGCAACTTGTGCCGTATGCTAGATACGGGCCGCCGACATCTGTGTTTGTTTGTGTGCGTGCGGGCGTGCGGGCGTGCGGGTGAGCGTGCGAGCGTGCGCGTGTGTGTAAGCGCGTGCGCGTGTGCGTGTGCGTATGCGTGTGTGTGTGAAGGTGTGAAAAGCGAGAGGTAGACTTTTGTGTACTAGACTAGTGTGGTCTGAAACCGTCTCAACTATTTCAAGCAGTAGGACTGATTGTGGGATGTTTTAGGTAAATAAAAATCAAAATTTTTATGAAATCATTAAACTATGATTAACAATTATCTTGAGTAACCCTATGATTCCTTATGTACGGAAACAGCATGCAAAATGGAAAATACCCATGTAACGTCGTCATTTCTGAGATTGCTCTATCCCATTCCTGTGCGGATAGATTCGATTAGCTACATGGAGCAATTCAACTGTCCGCAACCGCATCCGCGTGTGAAAAAAATCCGCATCTGTGCATGTGGAACTTCTGTTAATTTCACTTTACAATATATCCATTATTTGGTCGCGTACAGCATCCGCATGCAGTTTCCGTACTCATGGAATCCTATGTGGTAGTGAGAGACATAATTTTATTGAGGAGGTACACATACATCGTACCAGTAGTTCGGAAGTAGGTCAGAGAACCATGCTGTAGAGTTCGGACAAGGGTTTGTTGTAGTTTCTATATATATCGTATGTGTCCTTATAAGGAATCCGAGTGATGCCACTGTGGCATCCTTGAGCATTAAAAAAATATTCAAATTAGTGCCGCCGTTATCAAATATTCAATTTTTGTCAATATGTCAGTAACTATTGACAATAGCACAGCAAATAAGGTGTCTATACCCATGTTTTGAAGGTTCTGTGGTACTGTTCAGGATGTGTCCGAAAAGATACATCACTTCGTTACCAAAAATATGCAAATTAGTTGCCGCCTTTTACAAAATATTTAATTTTGCTAATATGACAATAAATATGCTATATAACAAAACATACGACGTGTCTCTACTTGTGTTTTGCGAGTATACAATATCGACGAGGACATTCAGGTAGTAGTTCTGCCAACCAGTTTTCCAATAATATGCAAATTAGCAGCAGCCATTTACAAAAATCGATGTTTTGTCAATATCTTCGGAACTATTTATGACAGCGTTTCAAATGAGGGTCAGGATAACTGATGGTACCATCCAAAAGATAACTTGTACGCTGATAATGAAATATTCTTAATTTTTTTTATAACTATTCCAACGCCATTAACGAAACATCGTGTTTTCTCTTTAATGTTTGAAGTATGCATTGTACCATCCCAAACAAGTTATACATAACTTTCTTTTGGTAAAAACTGATGAAATCATGGTATTGTCTTCATGTGTACTGCACTATTCGGTATCTACGCTGGCGGCAGCAACTATTGCCATTTTGACAGTTTTGACAGCCTACCATCTACAGGCAACAGAATAGTGTACACGATAATTGTCCTGCAGAACACAGACGCAGTGCAGAACGACAGGGTTTGTCTGATTAATTCATATCCGATTAATTCAAGAATTTCAGCTGCGGTGAGAGTGACACTAGATGGCAATGTGATTGGTGTTAATGATTGTGTTACGTCATCACGTGTCCATCCATACTTCGTGGAGGAGGTTAGGAATTAAGGGTTGTCTGGTTGTGGATCCGTCAAACATTTTGTTCAAATACATCTGTCATCTGTTGAAGAATCTTTACTTCTGGTGTTGTTGTCACCTTTGCTTTATTATTTTTTTACCAGACCTCATCACGAACTTCCAAAAGCAACAAAACCTGTAGCCTGTGTGATTTCTTAATTGTAGCTGTAAAGTCTATCATATTGCTCGACCAGGATTCGTGATCTCCATGCTATGTATGCAGGTAAAACTGGATTTTGCATAGTAATGGAGGAATAGGGCGAAGACATCGGTGTCATCGCAAATGATGTTGATTCTGTTTGATTACGTGTCCGCCTCTTTATTTGTCGTTTGAAAATCATTTTGATTTACTAGAACACAATGGTATAGTTTCATGGGGAGATGGTCGCGAGCAGTTATAACAAGCTTGTGTGTGTTGGTGGTATTTCAGTGTATCCATTTTCAACAAGCGACTGAGAAATTAAGTATATCAACTGAACGTTGTCTTCAATCACATTCAAAACAACTTTCTGGGGTGAAAATGGAGTCTAAGGACTTAGTATGTGTCGTCTGGTGGCACGGTCATTGCCTCGACCTCATCTAGTTCCACTTTTGATGTTGAAGTCAGATTCGTCAGTACCTATTGAATGCGAGATAAACATCTCCTTTGGCGGTTTTCTTTAGCATGTAACAGCAGAAACTGTTCGTGAAGTCTCCCACTGTTCCCTTACTAGGTCAATGTATGATCCATAGATGGAACATCCATTAACAATCGTCCCTTCTGCTTCACATGCAACCTGGAAGAAATATCCAATTGAAATTTCTTCTTCAGAAAAGGCTTTGGAAATATAATAAAATCTTTATTGTCGCAGATTAAAATGGCAATTGTACAGGTTTTTTTTAAATACAGAGATTTCCGTAATGATACAGTCGACATCATCGTCGTCTAAAATATTGCATGTCTTAAGACCATTCCTGATGTATAACATTTCCAATAATACGTTCACGTTCGATATTGCTACGTTGGACAAACCAGCCTGCCACACACGGCCAATATCATACGTAGACACTTCGTACATAGCATCACATTCACTTAAGATATAACGGTAGTTTGAGCTACAATTTGACTTAACCAGCTTCAGTCGCTGGACACCTTCAACTGATATATCATACGAAATATATTCTTTAATCTGCTTGTTTATTTATGTATTTATAGCACTCATGTCATCAACATCAAATGACACACTGTTGTAGAAGTGATTATATTTATCGGAACAAATGTGTGCTATTTCTTCATCACCTACCACACCATCAATACTTGAAGGCAATAATTAATTTCTACCCTTTATCCGGCGTACCTCAGACCACAAGTCCCGGTTTCTATTTTCACTAATGGCTTCGGCCATCTTAATAGTACGAATTATATGATTAGCCTTTCACCATATTCGTCAACCATTAATGTTGGCACGGGGGAAAGTTCGCAACACTAGTCTCAGATCAACGTTGCAGGATTGTTGTAATCTCAACACTCTCGTGTAGGTTAGATTTACGTCGTGGACAGCTTTAGTGCACATTTTCAGTGTTTTTTCTGGAATCTGACATTGTAACAACCCGCTTGAACAAAGTAGCATTAGATATTGTTGGCCAGCGTCTTTCAAACGACTCCAGTTGTGTTTTGTTATTGTCGGCTGAATTCCCAACGTTCACTCTGTCTGGAGCTATTCTGCCGGTAACAATATAATAACACAACCTTAGTATTCTATAAAAAAAATGGGAAGATGTCAACATGGGAATCTGGAATTCCTATCCTGAGGTCACCCAGGAATCCAACTACATGGCTGCAATTCAACAGTGGACTCCCAACACTTCCAACTACTGGAGCGATTCACAGTCGTTATCTATGACAAGACAAGCACCCTGGAATCTGTGAATAAGGTACGGAGAGAGTTGAGCTGCTAGAAGAACAAAACGATGGAGAACATTCGATCGATTCAGAGAAGGTTTTGCTGCAGCACTCGGGGCGCATTGGGGTTTGACAAAACAAGTTATTCTTACTAAATGTTTAAGCTACATCATTGAAAATATTTTGCATTCCTATTACTTTGTGGTAAATTCAATAATAAAGATGTTTTAACGAGCCAAATGGACGCTGAAGGATATGAACTATTAAAGTGTTAGAAACAAGGTCGGTGTTTTTGTCCGGAACAAGAACAAGAACAAGAAAGTTTTATTTAGACCCCAATTACAATATGTGTATAATATCAAATTAACGTAACATGAATAGGAATATATATTCATATATACAAATGCAGTGTAATTTCAAATTAGATGGGGTCTGTGACTCCTATTAAGACAATAACAGTCGCTCTCATAGGAGCCACAATAATAATTTGTTTCAACTCAATTTTACCGAAGGAAGTGCAAATGTACATGTGCAGGAAAAGAAAAGAAACCGAGATTACTTGATTACACATATGCATTTATTGGAGTATTAATGGTAAGTTAAAATAAACAAATACTAGTTGTCAATAGTACACATCAATATACTTGATATGTATGTGTATATGCACAAATACAATATCCATATGCTGATTTATATATATACAATAATACAGTTTTAATGACTTTGATAGCACGTATAGCAGTTTAATATTGTACACGTATCTACGTATTTTTCTAATAAATTGTTTTTTGCATAATTACCAAAACTTCTGAAGCTATGTGTTCCAATCTTCTCTGTGACTAACTTTGAGGTATTGTTAATGACATGTGGCAAACTGTATCTAAGACATCTTTTGGCAAATTCATGTTTTGTTCTGAATGGGTGTAACTCTGTTTTTTTCCTTGTTTTGTAATTGTGTACGTAAGCATTTGTAATTATTTTCCAATTTAATAGGTATGCAGGGAGATCATGATGTACATATTTATAATAAAACTTAAGTTCATGTAATTTTAACATGCCATCAATTTTTAAGATATTCAATTTTTTGAAAAGTGGCTCAGAGTGTGAATTATATTTACTTATAGATAACATTCTCATGGCTTTCTTTTGTATTTTCAGCATTCGACTATCTTGGTATCCCCACACCATAATATAATAGTTGATATGTGATAAAAATAACGTATTATATAAGATGATTTTAATTTCTAGGGGAAAGACATATTTTAGTCTGTTTAAGATGCCGGAACACTTGTTTGATATTTTTTCAATGTGTTTATTCCAATTTAAATTTGTATCTAAAGTAAGTCCTAAAAAAATAAAATTCATCTACTCTTTCAATGTTTGTACCATTCATATTGAGCGTAAAGTTATCAACAGCTTTATTTTGCATGTGAAAAATCATATATTTAGATTTGTTTCTATTTAATGATAATTTATTAATGTTTAACCATTCAATTATTTTAAGGAGTTCATCATTTATTGCCGATTCGATATTTCTATTTGCGGAGTTACCTTGAAACTAACTGATGGTGCTAAATAAGGTGGTATCGTCGGCATACATAATAAAGTTAAACATTTCGCTAGCTTTAGGAAAATCATTAATGTATATTATGAATAATAGGGGACCAAGAATATATCCTTGTGGTACACCAATTGTGATAGGTAGGATATCAGAACTTTCATTTTGAAATTCGGTGTATTGTCTTCTATTGCTTAAGTAGCTATTAAATAGATTCAGGGTAGGACCCTGTAATCCATAATAACTTAGTTTAGTTAATAGTATCGAGTGATAAATTGTATCGAAGGCCTTAGAGAGGTCAAGAAAAATACTGAAAGGAACATAATTTTTATCAATTTGTGTAATTATTCTATCTATTAGTTCAAGTGATACATACTCGGTAGAGTGTTTTTTTCTAAAACCATATTGATTTTTAACAAATAGATCAGAATCATTAAAGTATGCTGCTAGTTGACTAGATATTATTTTCTCTATCACTTTTGAAATTGTTGGAAGAAGAGATATGGGTCTATAATTTTTAAAAACAGATGGGTCATCTTTCTTAAAAATAGGAATTACTTTAACGAGTTTAAGGGTATCGGGAAATATACCAGTATTTATTACTTGATTTATTACCAGGGTTAATGGTTTGGTGATAGAGGGTTCAATTATTTTCAAAAGTTTACAGGAAATACCGTCACAGCCACTACTGTTTTGATTGGGAAGGCTTTCAATGGTTTTCTTGACTATTTCTTCATCAACATTTAATAGACTGAAAACGGAATGGACATTATCATTTAAGTAGTAATTATAATCCTTATTACCATTGTAATGAATGTCTTGTGCTGTCGACTGACCTATACTTGTAAAAAAAGTTTTTAAATTGGTTTGCAATAACCGTTTTATCTGTTATAGTTATGCCGTTACTTTTAAACAAAACAGTGTTGTTTGAATTGTTTTTGGAGATAAATTCATTTATGGTTTTCCATGTATTTCTAATGTCATCTTTATATCGGTTAAAGCGTGACTCAAAGTACATTTGTTTGACAGTACGAATATTTTTCTTTAATATTGAATTATATGTTTTTAGGTTAGTTAGAAAGACTTCGTACATAGGTAAATTTGGATTAGACATTTTTTATTTCTTATAAAGCGAATCTCGATATTTGATTGATTTTAGAAGACCGTATGTGATCCAGGTTGCATGCTTATGTTTGTATTTATTATATTTCATGATTTTAACAGGCATATGCTTAGTCTTAGCATGCATAATTTCTTCGTGTATTATGTTATAATTTAAATTGGGGTCAGCCGTAGGAGATTTGTTTAGTTTGTTATACATTGCATCCGAATGTATCTCAAGTTTAACATTATGCATAGCTGCCTTATTTGGTAGATTTACTCGAACAAATTTTGGAGGAGGTTTAGATTTTACGTTGATATTCATGATTAGGAAGTAAGGTTGATGACCAGAAAGGGTATTAGTGAAGATTCGTGCAGTGCTATCTAATATTGATTTATTTAATTTACTGACAAAAGTTGTCTATCAGTGTTCCGTTAGTTCTGGTAAAGCGAGTTGGAAAGGTAATTTGTGGATAGAGACTGTATGAAATTATAGTATCAAAAAACACTATATATTTTGTTCTCGTTTATTTTAAGTAGATTGATATTGAAATCGCAGTACTTTATATTTATATTCATTATCTACGTAAATTATTAAACCCCCTTTGACACTACAATGTTTCCCCTGCGCAATTAGATCATATCCGTGTAAACTGAAATGAGATAAAACATCATTATTTGACTTCCATGTTTCTTGCAAACATATAATGCTAAATTTAAATTGTTTAGTATTTAGAAGCTCTACAAAAAGTTCAAGTTCATCAAATTTAGCATTAATGGATTGAATATTTAAGCTTAGGATACTAAAATTATCAGTATTTTTATGTGCTAACTTGTGAAACATATTGATATCATAGTATGAAGAACAATGGATCAACTGAGGTTCATTTAGTTCAGTACTATTTTTGTTTATATCTAGAAGATTTATTAAAGAACAGTTTCGGATACCTCCCAAGTGGGAGAGAAATGTCACATCAGAAGTCATTGCTTATGTTCGGACATAAAACAATAATATAGCCAGCCTTTGTACGTATGTTAGGTATTTTACAAAAGAGTCAACTTGTGTGTGTTTATTTCCTGTGCATATGTGAATGTTAAGAAATACTCAGTGTGTGACAGTGCAGATATCAGAGTAGTCAAGACTAGACTTAGAATAAATAAATATAAAAGATAAGAAAAAAACATGACAGATTTGGTGTTGGGTCATGAATATAAGGCGTAACGCCAGGGAAAGGGGTGAGCTATGTTATCAACAGTGACTGCATATAGATTAACAGTTGTCAATCTAAAAATAATAATAGAAGAGATATAATGTCATGGTTAGTCCAGTATCAATATATCAAAAGTAATTAAGCATTACTGATGTTATGAGGAGAGAAACGATTAGTTATAATACGTTATTTAAATGTCATTCATACAAAAAAAGAAAACAAAAGAAAACAAAAGAAAACAAAAGGGCATGAATAGCCCATATATCATCAAATATATCAACAATACTGCAAACTGTTAATTGCAGTTGGTCATACAGCATAAGTAAATTATGTAATTATTATTTTTCAAAATATGAATTAGCCTGTTGATAATAATTTTAACCGGCAGAAGAACAGCAATATATAAAAATAGAAATACATAAAAAATAGAATCACATAAAAATTAGAATCACACAATAATCTTGAATGTATTACTGATTATCAAGTTATCAATGCTTTCATTGACAATAACGTACAACTGGAGATCATTTACAGATGTACAACTGGTGATCACTTACATATGTACAACTGGAAATCATTTACACATGTGATTTCTTTGATTTTATTGCTGAGGTCTTTGACCATAATTTTGGCGTTGACAGTCCAGCAGTCGTTGATCTTTTTTTGGTTTTTCAGTTTTCTGCATTCATAAGCCAACATTGACCTACGACTTGTTAAATCTTCGTTAACGAAGACCCGTGCATTGCTATTTCTTCTGTTGTAGTCTTTCAGGTTAAAGCGACTACGGAAAACGTTATCACGCTTTCGCTCTGTCTTAAAGCGCACAATGATTGGGCGGGACCCCGTGGTTCGTTTAGCGCCAAGGCGATGGCTTCGCTCTATGTCTTCTCTAGTTAGTGGCGGCGTAGTTTTCCATCTTGTCATTGATAATCTCAAGCACTATGGTGTCCTCACCCTCGCTTCTTTCCGCGATGCCGTGGAAAGTTAAGTTTGGGCGACGAGTATATTGTTCAAGTTTGTCAGCTGATTGCTCAAGCGTGTCGACCTTCGTGTCCAGCTCGGCAATTCGCGAGTCCTTCGCTCGTATTTCTTTTGTCAAATGTTCGATGCGACCGTTTAGAGTATTGAGTTTTTCCGCAATGTCACGCAGATACAACGCACTTTTGAGTTTCGCCAATACGGCATCGTCACTCAGTAACTCGATTAGACGTAATGCGAGGGCCTCCGGATCGTCCGAACTGTTTCGACGTGTCTTTGGTGGCATGTTCAGCACTGTGGTGGATGTTGTGTAATCACAGGTGTAGCGATTGTTGTTGGGCCTCGGTAGTTACGTAACTAAGCTACATCACTATACAAGTTACTAGCTCAAACTGGCTGAAAATGACGTAACCATTTACTTACTTATCCTCTTCGTGCCACGTGGCACACAAGGCTCGCACAAGATCTCGCCAGACCCCTCTATCTTGGGTTCTCCTTGCTGTTGTGCCCCACCTCAGCCCAGCAGTCTTCAGTTCTTCATCAATGGTTCGTCGCCAAGTATTTTTTGGTCTGCCTCTTTTTCTGTTTTTGCCAGAATGTCGTTGCTCATCCTGTAGACATGGCCGAGTCATGTCCACCTCCTCTTTTCAGGGTGAGGCAGATATGTTGTTGATTTGTTGCCTGGTGGAGTCTTGTGTTGGAAATGGTCTCGGGCCAGTGTACTTTCATTATCTTACTTAGGCATGTGTTGTGGAAGCTGGATAGTCTATTGGTGTCTTGTTGTGTCATGCGCAGGCACCCCGAGCCGTATAGGAGCACAAAGAGGACAGTACTCTTGTCGATTCTTAGTTTTGATTTTCGGGAGTAAACAGACAATCTCCATAGCCGTTGTAGATTTGCAAATTCTGAACAGCATTTTGCTTTTCTCAATCGTGTTTTGATGTCTTCCCCTGCACCTGCTTAGACACTGATGATGCTGTCCAGGTAGGTGAATTTGTTCACGTATTCGAGTGAATGATTGTTAATCATGATAGATTGCTGTGTCAGGTTGTTGTTTGTCAATATCTTTGTCTTTTTTGCATTAATTGATAAGCCAATGGAACTGGCTTGTAGTTCTGGGTTGCTTATTTTCCTATGTTCCTTATCTCGAGTGTGAGAATGCAGAGCGTGGTCATCTGCATAGAGTAAGACTTCGAGTGAAGAGCAAAGGTTTAATTTGACGCCAGTCCGCTGTTAGTTTATCATATTTTTATTGCCCAGTCGATGGTTAGGGTGAATAGAAATGATCACGTGATACACATATGTCAGACGTTGGATTTCATATTGAATTTGGTTGTTGAATTGTGTTCACTGCAAGATAAATTCATGTTGAAGTTCTGGACGAGATTCACCAGCTTTTCTGGAATTCAATAGTGCCTCAGGATTTTCCAAAGGTTCTCCCTATGCACACTGTCGAATGCTTTTTCAAAATCTACGAAATCGACATATATTTTCTCTGCCATTCGTTACATTGTTCTAGAATGTTCCACAAAGTGAAAATGTGTTCGGTTATTCCTCTCCATTTTCTGAAGCCTGCTTGTTCTGAGCGCAACATTTTGTCTACTGTTGTTTTCATTCGTGCCATGATGATCTTAGAAAAAAATTTGCTTTTTATGGAGAATAGAGTATTTACCTTCCAATTGATGCAGTCTGACAAATTTCCCTTCTTTGGTAACTTGATTATTCTTCCGTGTGTCCAGTCATCAGGCAGTTCTTCTTATGCCCATATGTCGATGATGAGAGGGTATACTATATCGGCTGCCGTTTCTGGGTCTGTCTTGAAAACGTCTGAACATAGTACATCTGTTCCTGGAGCTTTGCTGTTCCCCAGCGTGTCTATTACTGCTTTAGTCTCAGCCTTCGTTGGTGGGATCTCTTCTATCTCCAAGTCTCTTTCTGTAGGCTGGGTGTCTGCTGGGTGTTGTGGGTCTGGTCCGTCATGTACATTGAAGTGTTCTATCCATCTTCGTTCCTGTTCCTCTTCATTGGTCAGCAGTCGCCGTCCGTCTTTGTCCTTTACTGGGGGAGGGGGGAGTTGACCTTGTAGTTGGTGTTTCCACAAATCTGTTTAGTTATCTTGTATAACTGCTCATATCATGCCTGGGAGCGGCTGTTTCGGCTTTGTTTGCAAGTTCCTCTAAATGCTTTCTTTCAGTCTTTCATATGTGGTTTGTTCAATTACGGTTTTCAGTTGTTTTCTCGCTTGTATGCGCTCCCATGTTTCCGCACTAATTCACTCTTTGTGTGCTGTCGAGTTTTAGTGCCCAGTGTCTCTTTGCTGGTCTGATAGTATGCTTTCTTGATGATTTCCCACTTCTCTTGTACTTAATCTAATGCACATGCGTCTTCTTCCAACACTTAAAATATGTTATGTGACTTAACAGTGAAAGCTCTAGCGTGTGTTGTATTCTTCAGCAGGTGTACATTAAATCGCTCTTGGCCTGTATGTTTACACTGTTCTTCTGAGCTTCATTTTGACTGTTGCCTGAAGTAGATGATGATCACTGCCAACATCGGTGCCTCTTCTAACACGGACATCTAGTAATGATCTCCGCCATTCGCTGTTGATAATAATGTGGTAAATTTGGTTTTGGTCCCGAGCATTTTTGGGAAATCCAGGTCAGTTTGTGGATGTTTTTATGTGAGAACAGGATTCCCCCTATCACCATATTGTTCAAGCCACAAAACTCACATAGCATCTCACCATTCTCATTCACTGTGCCACATCCTTGACTGTCCATGGTTTGTTCTCTTCCGATATTGTCAGATCCAACCTTTGCATTGAGATCACCCATGATGATCAAAACGTTAAATGCAGGCACGCTCTCCTCCTCGGCCTACTGCATGCTGTAGAAGGCCTCCTTCTCCTCCGGTTCTGCATCATTTGTTAGCGAGTAACATTGAATGATCGTAAGTTTGCTGTGCTTGTCAACGAACCTGGCTCCCAGTAGTCTAGCATTGACCAGTCTATCAATGTTTTTTTTTATCTCTTTATTGAATATTGGCGCCACTCCTGCAACACGGAGGTTGTCGTCCCTGCCTGAAAACAAGATTGTCTCTCCTGTCAGGGTGACATGTCTCCCAAAACCTGTCCATCTGGCCTCACTGATCCCAAGAATGTGTAACTTGTATGCTTTCATCTTGTGCTGTTTTGCAGTATCAAACATTGTCCTGACATTCCAGTTCCCAATCTGGAGTTTAATTTTTGCGTCCAGTTAGCTTGCCTTCAGGCTATTAGCTTCCTTGCGACTTTCACTAGCATCGGTCATACCGGCTTTGTGCCTCTAAACTCCATGGTGGCTGGGATCTGATTGAGTTTCTGTAACAAGCTGTTTTTTTAACGAGGTATGGCTGTTAAGCCTCAAACCCCGAACTGAAGGGCCAGGAGATCGATTTTAGTATGACCACTACCCCTTAACCAATCCCGTATGGGTGAACGGAGGCACACAAGCTATCCAACCACGACAAGGTAACGATCTCATAGGGGATGAATGAAGCAATATAGCCGTATATTGACCTCTGGTGATCCCAATATGGCTCGGAATTGAAAGCCGATAGCAGATTTTTTTCAGCGTGCCAAAGTTTATCTACATACGAATCACATGAAAATCGGAGCATTTAACTGAAAAACTTAATTTGTCAATGTGTTCTTCCACCACTTTTAATGGCGGAAGCAAGCCACAGCAAGGTCACGTGACTTGGTTCCAATACATTTATGAAAAATTATAGCACACCGATTGTCAGGAAAAAAGTTGGTGCTTTTTTCCGGCATGTCCACTTCTTGTTGCTAAGCTACCTCACTACAATGTTTATAATACTGGCTGGGTGATCAACAGGATCAAGAGGATCGACGTGGTTCAGTGATCTTTTCTCGCTCTTGTCAATCGGACTGGACGCGTGATGACTTCTCCTCTTTATGTGTAGTCATATCCGTGTGTCCGAACAACTTTGCTGCAACGTTTCTGTAAGGATGGCTTGAGATTTATTGCATTAATTCATTTGGGCCATGTACTGAACTTTCTATGAACACAGCAGACCACAAGCCATTTCACAGTCCTTGTTTATGGAACAGGACATGTTCTTTCTTTATGAATCTATGAAGAATGTCCGTAGATAGAGGCTCCGTGACCTTAGATTTTTTAGCCATATCTGGCGTAGTTGAAGTAGCCAGCAGCAAAGAAGTAGGACTACATCTCGTCCACTGCGTAGATATGTAAGGGCAAGTCAGCTTCACTCTTCCACTACTAAAATACCTTAAAACATATGTTATGGTGCTGTTATGCATTGGTACATTTAGTGCACCTACTAGCTTTCTGGATGGCACTATCGAAATTCCTGACCCTGTGAACATGGGGTTAGACACCTCATTTGAAACGCTGTCATAAATAATTCGGAAGATATTGATAAAATAATTTTTTTTTCTTAATTGCTGCTGCGAATTTCATATTAAATAGAAACTGGTTGGCAGGACTGCTATGAGAATGTCCTCGTGAACATTGCATATCTTCAAAACCTAGGTACATTTTTGTTTGTTTTGCTACCATGCAAACTCGCTGTCATATGTGCCAAAGTCAATATTTAGCAAATGGCTGCACCTAATTTGCATATTGTGGGTAATGAAGTGTCGTATCGTTTCGGAAACATCCTGAACAGTACCACAGACCGTCATAACATCGGGATAAACACCTAATTTGTTGTGCTGTTGTCAATAGTTACTGATATATTGACGAAGTTTGAGTTTTTTTTATAACGGCGACACTAATTTGCATATTCTTAAAAAATGCTCAAGCGCGCCAGGGCAACAACATTCGGATTCATTATAAGGACACATCAAAGACATAGAAACTACAAAAAACTTCGTTCGGACCCTCGTGCAAGGTTCACCCTCAAAACACCTTTTCACTGCCGGACTAAAGCATAAAATTAATGTTGACATGCACTGTTATTCTTGGAAATGGAACATTGGGGACTCAATAATGGAAACGATTGTACAATGGTTGTGATACCTAGACCGGGCACGGCGAGAATTGTGATCTGTGGGAAGGACTTGAAGAACATGTGTGCTTCCATGGCATAGGCGGACTCGAAGATAAGCACCGGCAGGAAGACGTAGAGTATCGTGTGTGGGTTCACTTCATTCTTCACCATCTCCCTGACGATCACAGAAGATACAGTACCTCAAGAAACCATTTCACTTGTTATTACTTCGAACTATTTAATCTATGTGTTGGCCCGGATTACATGTCAGCAATATTGTTAAATGTAATGCATAATTGCTGACATGTAATGTATTATATATATATATATATATATAACTTCAGAAGGGCGGGATAACCTAGACAAATGTATATTCCTATCAATATTTTCATAACCATTCAATATTTAGAAACGCATAATCTTCTGGACTCTAGTGTTGTAAAACCACATTCTTTTATGCGCATTTTGTTACTAAGGTCTCTCACTTCTGAAATCATCCTAGTCGCTCCCCTGTGTTCTTTCTAGCATACCTATGTCCTTCTTGCGATATGGCCTCCACGCTTGTATGTACAATATTCTAAATAAGGCCTAACTATTGCTTTATACAGCGGTATTATTAGTTATTTTCCGTATATATTGTATTTCTCCTAATTATTGCAACTATTTGATTTCCCGTTGAAGCTGCACTCCCGCACTGGTACGAAACCTTCATATCAGCACTAATTGCTACTCATAATTCCATTTCGTTTACGGAAGTATTTAAAACAGGACCACGCATTACATATTTAATTTATTCGTTCCCATGTCCTGCATAGAGGCATTTACATTTTCCCAATCTTTCCGTCATGTCCCGAACGCGGTGTAATTTACTTTGTATTTTTAGCTGGCTCAACCAACTTATTTAAGTACAGGAAACCGGGGCAAACTGGAAAATACGTTAAATACCATAATCTGTACAGTTGGTCATTATGCTCAGGTATATGGAGTATCATGCTCATTTACGCAACTAAGTTGTACATGATACCGTACAGACTAACGTTTCAGAAATCGAACTAATAATGCGAATTATAATTGCATTTGTGTACCGTTTTATTATATTTTACAAGTTAAAGTTACTATAGTCATACTAATAATCACATAGGTTGTTGAGCAATACTTTTATTGAAAAGAGACCATGCCCCATCCAGGCATATTTTGAAAGATATACCATTAATAGCATAATATGTTAAAGCATACTATAATTACCCGATATGTTTCTGTTAAGCACAACCCGTAAAAATTAACAAATTACATTCGAAGAATATGGTGAATATACTTGCGCCGTTTAAATCACTTGAGTTCTAGAATTCAAAACATATCAGAGTGTTTTCAACAACAGTTTAGCATACTAGCGTTCTTTTAACTTAAGTTGAACACATTTTTCTCATGTTAAAATATGTCGATATCCCCACATTGAACCTCGCTTTTGAGCCCCTGCCTACACATCAGGACATTTAATAATAACAATCGGAGAAACATCGTAGCATGTTTGCATGATAACAAACGGTTCAGTATTTATGACAAATAATTCAATTAATTCTGGTTGAACGTGGTCCAAACGTATGTGTACAGGTATGTAAATACATACAGGCATACATCCATACACACACACACACACACACACACACACACACACACACACACACACACACACACACACACACACACACACACACACACACACACACACACACACACACACACACACACACACACACACACACACACACACACACACACACACACACACACACACACACACACACACACACACACACATACATATACATGCATACACACACATATATATACATACATGCATGCATGCATGCATACATACATTCATACATACATACATACATACATACATACATACATACATACATACATACATACATACATACATACATACATACATACATACATAGCTGCGTCGGTTATTTTGTATGTCGATTGCTATCATGGGGAATGCTTCGCGAAAAACCTGAAACGGACCTAATTTCTGAACCGTTCTTCCTACGTCACTGTGTGATATCTCTATGGATTAAAACAATAAACAGTAGAGCCTAGCAACTTTTATGTTGAATACATTTTGTGCGAAGAGCAGCCATATTGATGTTATTTGCGAAAACCTTAAAATCGTATAAAATTCTGAAATCGATTCCATTACACGCGCGCGCGCGCACACACTCACACTCACACTCGCACACACTGTAAGAGACAGGTCTCACATAGATAACAGTTATATCCAAGTTGTAATGTGTGTCACTTACGTCTTTAATTCTGGCCATACGTTTGCGATGCCCCCGAAAGCAGCGCCAAACGCAAACATAACGACAGTATACGGTAGGGCAATCTTCTTGGTTAGCAGCCGTACCAGCGCTGAGGAATACAATTAATTTGGTTAACAATATTTAACAAAAATGCTATACAAATACGTATATCAATCATGGCATAACCATTAATTATCTAACAAATATAAATTGGTCTTACAAACATTCTTCAGGATAGTTCGATTTTATAGCATATCTAGAATTTAATGTTTACCTGTAAAAATAATGATTTCGTCATCTTACCAAGACAGTTTCAACAGTATTAATGACAATCTTGTTTAATGACGTCATCAAACACGTGAAAGAGTTCGTAATTCCCCTCATCTCGGTTTATCGCTACCCTTTTCCTTATCCATATCGCTACTTTTATGTGTTGTTCTACCATATAACCCCATGTGTACCACTTTTACGTTTACCCGGTCTATCTGGTGGTTCTCAGTGGTGGTTGTATGGTCCGTCATGGCTGACTTGTTGATGGTTGACTGTGACCTTTTCTTTTCATTCCTCGACTATTATACTTTTGGTACGTTCGCGACATCTTGTTTGGGTTATTCCAGTAAGGTAACGCGCAATATGCCTGTCTCACTTATATATGCTGCCCGACATGTCTTACAAGAGATTTCGAACACAACTTCACCCTGTTCTATTGATTCTACTTTATCCTGTTGCTTTAATAACAGGCGTCAGAGGCTAGGCGTAAGGACACATGGCTGTGGCCACTGTGTACAATTTCAGTACCCACTAAGCTATGACAGCTATGACAATTTTGGTTTGTGGTTGTTTCCTTTTGACGGTTGCTTTTAATTTTGTGTTTGCCTTCATTTTTTATGATCAAGTATTGCCTCACATTCCAAGAGCTCCTCTTACGTGGTCCTCATAAGTTATAAAATCACACCTGTTTATAAAGGTTCGAATTGTCCTTAACTTCTAGTCCTAGGGATGGTGTAACGCAAGTTCATAAAAGTGGGGGGTACTGGGCGGCCCATAGCTTCACCAAACAGCTACTGATGACTTTCTCCTCAAAATATATGGTATGTTGTTTCCATAAATACTATTTATGTCGCTGAATTTAAATATAAAATTGAATCACAAAAGTATATGATAAACTGAAACAACAAAGCGATGATGGAAATACTGGCCTTGGCTGCTGTTTAATTACTCTCAACAAAGAATACAAACAAAACCTAGTGACTATTTCCACAGTTGCATCTCAAAGACTAGACATTCTACTACAGGTTGGATTAAGTCCAACCATGCTAATCATGAATATAAACATAAAAAGCAACCAAATGTGGGTGCCACCGGCCACAAACCATCTGCAAAACAGATGGTGGCAGCCACAGCCCAGAACTGACAACTTTCTCCTCAAAATCTATGATATGTTGTTTCCATAAATACTATAAACATTTCCATAATTCTGCATGTTTTTAGATTGTTTCTCTTGTTTAATATAATTCTTCTAGTGTTTCCTTGATTCCATCAAACGCTTCCATGTGTGTTTTTGTTTGAACTTGGTAGTTCTTAATCTTTTTGCTCTACGACCCAAAATTTGTCGTTGGATACATTTGGTTACCCATGCCTTCAAACGGTTAAAGTTGCATTCTGAGCAAAATTATCTTTTCCACTGTTTTATCTGTCAACTGAATGCTCATGTGCAACATGAACAGCATTTACTTGCTTAATCATAAAAAAGAAAGGTAAGTTATTATACAGCACAGTATCCAGTCCTTAGGACAATGCGCTTTACACTTTAGTCCCTGGCATACTTATAAATAGAACATTATATCGTTTTCACTAGGAAGAATTCACCCGCGCTGCAATTAATCCGCGAAGATTATTCGTGCACATATATATACCACCATATATATCAGGTAATCTTTCATACAACTGAATGAACTGGAACAACGTACAGTGAACGAACTTGTCCAAGGTCCGCAACAGTAGCACAGGATTCGAACCCTTGTTCTCCCAATTAAGAGTTCGATGGTCTACTCACTGCGTCACTGCGCTTTAATACCGTATAATGTCATTAGTGCGGCCAACCATAATAAAAGTATGGCACGAGGATATAATGTTTGTTTTTTGTGCCGTTGTTTTTTCTTACATTTGCATATTATATGAAATGTAATTTATATGGAGATGAGGACATTTATGTACGGAGCTTGTTGATTCACTGGAAATGTGATGGACGATTTCAGAATACAACTTCAAATATATAAATGACGCATATGTGTGTGTGTGTGTGTGTGTGTGTGTGTGTGTGTGTGTGTGTGTGTGTGCGTGTGTGCGTGTGTGCGTGTGTACGTGCGTGCGTGCGTACGTGTGTGTATAATGGGCCTGGACATGCCGTTTAAAACGATATGTGTTTGTGAAAGTGTACTTTGAAGGCTTCGATATGGAGTTAATCGAAAACGGGATTGGTTGTCACCTAGTACGCGCATGACACATTTTCGACAGCATCAAACAATTTTACTTGCTCATGCCAGGTGCACGCGAACGACTACTTTATTCCAAATGTCGCCTGAATTTAAAATATATGATAACATGTTACACGACATTTCAAATTAATATAAAAATTGGCTATTTTAGCTAAACATATTTATTTAATTAACCGGTCATTGTTTGTTGCCTCTAATGAATACACAACACTGTAATATTCACATGCACATGTAGTTATATTATGTTCATTGCTGAAATGAAACTAGATGAAATGTAATCTATAAATGGATATGGCCTACTTTTGAATGCAAATAAAACAATCGAACATAGCAATACTCTTCTTTTATTATGAATCGCTGTAATACTGTCATAATCATATGTTTTTAAAAACACTATGATCACTGTGTCTAACATGTTCTATTTACTGAGTAAAACACAATAATTCAACAAACAAGTGTAACAGTTGTTACAATCGTACACCACCATATATAGGTCAATGCTTTCGTATTTAAACTAGCGATTCGTTTGAATGATTTTGCAAAATGAGTCAACATCCGCAGTGCTTTTATGGTCCGAAAATATAACCGAGATTCTAAGAATTTATTACTGCAATAAAAAGCATTCAAAAGAAAAGAACTTTACCTAGACGTTTGAAAAGGTGATTTTTGTGAATAAACATCGTTTGCGTTAACCGATCTTTCCAGTTAGTGCATGATATCATGCATTGCTTAATTGCACATGCACAGTGAAAGTAAAGCTGCTGTTGAATAAGCATCAGTGTTACAACTGCCCCATGTTACAACTGACCCCTCTAGTCGCGATGCAGCGTCGCTGTAATACCTACCCCCTAAAGCACATGAACTAAATATAAACAGAATCTGAACAGGTGGTCCCTCTTCATCCATATGGTTTGAAGTTGAATTCGTCATCTTCGTTAGAACGCTAGCGATCAGTTGAGGTCACTCCAGGCGTTCTTGCAATGCCGGCTAACATACGTGTATAATCCGAATGAGCGATACCTAAGCATCTGAGTGTAGTTCCAGCGACATGTTCCCAGTGACGTGAACGCTAGTACGCGAACAATCACGCCAATACTGGGCAGCAGATCTTGCTGACGTCATACCATTTGCAGTCGCATGCGCGCTCAGCACTTCCCGTTATGGACGCGTGCGACTCATCACCAAGCCAGACATTTAATAATAATAATAATAATAATAATAAGATAACTTCTATTGCGCCTAAAGTCTTGGAAACCAAGCTCAGAGGCGCATCGAAACAAAAAGGATTGGTCAATCTCAAAATCCATAAGTAGTATTCCAGTTGTCAACAGATGGGTCAAAGCGCTAGGGAGCTACGGTGGATAAACAAGGTTGTAAAGATAAGTTTTTAAATGACGACGGAATTTTGTAATAATTTCAACTGATCTAACACTAAGAGGGAGCATATTCCAAAGAGTTTGTGCAGCAACAGAAAAAACCCTAGTTCCAATGTTAGTATTAACTCTAGGAACAAAAAGTAGAACTAGATGATCGAAGTTGGATAGGTTTTCTTACAGGAGTAAGCAATGAATGCAAATAAGATGGTTGCTTACTGGACAGTGCCTGGTATGTAATGGTACAAATCTTAAATATTATACGATATCGTACAGGAAGCCAATGCAAAGACTTCAAAAGTGGTACAGAGCGAGAAAAACGAGATTTTTTAACTATACTCTTGCTAGACAATTTTGGACACGCTGAAGTTGTGTAATATCCTAGTTAGTGATATTATAAAGGAGGGAATTGCAATAGTCAATTCTGCTGCTAACAAGCGCTGTTGCAATAGTTTTAGCAACAGAAAATGACATATACCGGCGAATACGGCGAAGATCACGAATATGATAAAAACAGCAGCAACATGTTTGCGATATGTGGTGTCGGAAATTTAAGTTACTATCAAAGATCAATCCTAGATTCCGCACCGAGGTTGCTGGCGTGATATACTAATTCAAAATATGCGTAGGGAAAAAACCATCCAGTTTACTACTCTGCATAGGAGTACCAATAATGATCAATTCAGTTTTATTTGCATTTAATTTCTTACTTGCTGTCAGTCATCCAGTGAAAGATATCATGAAGGCAATCATTAAGATGGTTAAGGGAGCGATTTGTATACGGGGTACCCAACGAAATGTATATCTGAGTATTATCAGCATAAAGATGATGATCCAAGTTATGTCTTTGTATAACTGAGCTTAATGGCGTGGTTTAAAGAGTAAAAAGCAAAGGCCCAGGAACAGAACCCTGGGGAACACCAAATAAAGCCGGCAGTGCAGCTGAAAAGTTTGCCCCCAAACTTTACATAGTTTGGTATCTGTCAGTTAGATATGAAGAAAACCAGCACAGATATGCTGTACCACTTTAATAAGCGTTCAATGAGAATGTTGTAATCAATCGAGTCAAAAGCGGCAGTCACTTTACCATTATTAATGTTCAAGCTAATGTCATTATGAACCTTTAAGAGCGCAGTCTCGGTTGAATGAAACTATATAAATGCCGATTGTGACAAATTAGTTAAAACAGTTGTGCCAATGTGAGACCTTAGACGACTTGCTACAACCTTCTCTAGTATTTTGGAAATAAAGCTGAGGTTAGAAATACGTATATAACTGTTTAGGTCTTATTTAGGCAGAGATGACTTCTTAAGAAGTGGTGTGACATGGGTGTATTAAAAATCATCAGGAAAACAGCCAGAGCAAAGTGGAGCATTTATAATATTTGTTATAGGTCCAATTAGTGTATTGAGACATGTTTTTAGCAGTATTGTTGGAAATGGATCAAGTGCACAATATTTATTTGGGGAGGACATAATTATTTTCCTAACTTCATCAACTATTGCAGGTTCAAATGATACAAGTAGAGAATTTTCTTGTGTAAAGTGCACACTGACATTACTTAAATTATGACGTTGGAAAGCAGAACGAATAATACTGATTTTATTTTTAAAGTGACTAGAGAACGAATCACATAGAGCCTTAATTGACACACACACATGATCAGGTAGCGATGGAGTAGGCCGTCTGTGTAGAATGTTATTGATGACACACACATGATGAGGTAGCGATGGAGCAGGCCGTCTGTGTAGAATGTTATTGATGACACACACATGATCAGGTAGCGATGGAGCAGGCCGTCTGTGTAGAATGTTATTGATGACACACACATGATCAGGTAGCGATGGAGCAGGCCGTCTGTGTAGAATGTTATTGATGACACACACACATGATCAGGTAGCGATGGAGCAGGCCGTCTATGTAGAATGTTATTGATGACACACACATGATCAGGTAGCGAAGGAGCAGGCCGTCTGTGTAGAATGTTATTGATGACACACACATGATCAGGTAGCGATGGAGTAGGCCGTCTGTGTAGAATGTTATTGATGACACACACATGATCAGGTAGCGATGGAGCAGGCCCTCTGTGTAGTATGTTATTGATGACACACATGATCAGGTAGCGATGGAGCAGGCCGTCTGTGTAGAATGTTATTGATGACACACACATGATCAGGTAGCGATGGAGCAGGCCGTCTGTGTAGAATGTTATTGATGACACACACATGATCAGGTAGCGATGGAGTAGGCCGTCTGTGTAAAATGTTATTGATGACACACACATGATCAGGTAGCGATGGAGCAGGCCGTCTGTGTAGAATGTTATTGATGACACACACGTGATCAGGTAGCGATGGAGTAGGCCGTCTGTGTAGAATGTTATTGATGACACACACATGATCAGGTAGCGATGGAGTAGGCCGTCTGTGTAGAATGTTATTGATGACACACACATGATCAGGTAGCGATGAAGTAGGCCGTCTGTGTAGAATGTTATTGATGACCAAGCCACAGAAATCGTACATAATACAACTATTTATATTGCGCCAATATATTCGGGAATCCGAGATCAGAGGCACATTAGAAAACCAAACGGTTAAACCATCACAAATAGCATACATAAACTCATCAAATCTAGGCCATGTCACGGTCGTAGGTATAACAAAAAGGATAGGCGTTAAGAAGCAACACACAGGCTGATTTATGATCACAACGTGAAGTTATATCAATTAGTGGCGCCAGCAAGCGGCTAGCAAGGAAACTAGGCAGTGGAGATAACTTCTCAATACTGTAGCATATGGGCTTCACTAAAACAGCGCACAAAATAATTATGTATATGGGCAAAAATATGTTTTGGCAAATTGCAAACAAATGTGTTTCGTGATTTCGAAATGCTCCAGACACCACATAAATGACCGTACAATCATATGTTTAAGTGCTGGTCACAAGCAGTCCAATTATCTGTAAATCATTGTACCTCTTTCGCCATTTTGCGATTTTCACAGGAAGCTCGTTTTTATCAGCCGAACTGAGACACCTGCTATAGTACTCAGTTAGTCCTGTGTCATCTAGTTTATGTAGGTTGGACGGCAGGAGGTTTTGACTTGCAGTGAGTCAATGGTGGTCATTCGAAAATCGTTCAGCCAACTCACCAAGGACGTGATCAATAAATGGAATATATATATTAATGTGATAGTAGTCAGTCAGTAGTCACCTGTTGGTTGCTCCATGTCTCCAGCATTGGCGCGATGGCGCTGAATCTGTGCAGTTCTGGGTTTACAAATCTCAATACCTGTAGAGTTAACCACCAGCCCACCACGGCGCCATATTTCATCCCACCCTGATGGGATGGTCCTTCAGTCCCGGGTGTATTTCTCGCCAACGAAATGTCCTCGTATGCATCGTCCAGATTGCACGATTTGGCGTGGAGGTTCTTGGTCACAGACCCAAGGAAACTGAGCACTCTCTGTGCCACCGCTAGGGACACAATGTATTGTGAATCTTCTAGTGAATATGGTCGTACGCGGCTGCATTATGTCGTGATTCGTTCGCCTCTACGCACCTACGGTTTTGATCAGGGGCTGATCTAACAGGACGAAATTAACGACGGCGAAAAGGGCATTTTTTTAATATTTTTCTTGCCCCCCGCTAGCTACGGCCCTGGTGTTAGTAGGATAGGTATTGGCCTATATTTCCACACAATAAAGTAAACACGGCAACGACAAAGTGGAATATAACATATACTTACTATGGATGTCAAATATTTTACTGCGTCTGTACATAATACTAACGCTTATTGATAGTTTAGATTTTATTCGACTGATGTGGTCTTTCCAGTTCAATAAACACGCCTATAAATTTCGTAACTCGTACACTTAATATCTGTGTATTTCTTTATCCCGATATTTACATCAGACAACTGTACACGACAAAAAATAACATGCAATTAGTGTTAGCTATACTAAGAGACAATTTGTTGATTGAGAACCATAACTGCAATTTATACAGTTCGTTGCATACAATATTATCAAGCTGTTTAATACCATTGGCTGAACAGAAGATGTTCATGTCATCAGCAAGTAAGACACATTTGATCAGTTTAGAAGCACTGCACACGTCACTGATATATACAGAATGAAGAGCTTTGAACTAAGTCCACATGTTATCCTTTGTGTGTCTGAGCTGTATCCATCAATGTTTACAAATTGGCTACGATTATGCAATTAACTATTAATCCAATTATACGCATTTCAACGAATGCCTTAAAGTTCTCGTTTCTTACATAGTAGTTGATGGCCGACAGTATCAAACGCTTTTTATTATGATCTATAATACACCTAACGCACATTTTTGGTGTTCTAGCGAATTTGTAATATCGTCAAGAAATTCAATCCAAGCGTGTGAAGTTGAGATGCCATCTTTAAACCCATATTGGCATGCGTTTAAGGTAGTACAAGAATTTATGGAGCCTTCAAGTCGAGAAGTAAACCATGTCCCTATTAATTTGGAGAACCGTTGTAAAAGAATTCAACTGAAATAATTGCATTCATGCACATAACAAAATCACACTCATCGAATGGGTTTGACAATGTTGACGTATACATAATCAAACAAATAATAACACTGATAGCAAATCCACTTGCTCACATTTTTAACACTTCGTTTGAATCAGGTAATTCCCAGATAAACTAAACATTGCAAAGATTATACCTATATTCAAAAAGGAAAATCAAAAATTATTTATTAATATCAATAGTATCTTGTTTTTCTAAATTACTTGAACGTCTAATGTATAACCGAGTTAATAATTTCCTTACCCAATTCAAAATATTATTGCTGAAAATCAGTACGGATTCAGAAAGAAATATGGAACATACATGGCTCAAATTAATTTAATAAATAAATTATAAACAAACATAGATAATCGGTATTACAACGTAGGAGTATTCATCGATCTATCGAAAGCAATTGACACCATTGACCATGATATTTTGCTAACTAAACTAAGTTGCTATGGAATAAGAGGTGTGTGTTTACAGTGGTTTAAAATACATGGAAAGCAGAAAACGATTTGCTTCTTATAATAAATCAGATTCAGAATTATTGACCTGTGGCGTTCATCAAGGATCAATACTTGGTCCACTTCTTTTCATCTTCTATATAAATGAGACTATTAAAACAACAAACATTCTCAATTTTATTTTATTTGCAAATGACACAAATATGTTTCACTCACATTCAAATTTTACTAAGCTTATTGAAGAAATAAATTCAGAATTTGATAAGATATCAACGTGGTTTCACTGTAACAAACTATCATTAAACATAAATAAAACTAACTTGATTATATTTACTCCTGAAAATAATTTTTTTTATAAATAAGATACAGTAATTAAAATAAATGGAATTAATATAAATCAAGTTACTTCAAAAAAATTCTTAGGAATTTGTCTAGAGGAACATTTAAACTGGTCACTACATATTAACTCAATCATGTCTAGATTTTCACCCCTCGTAGGTATGCTTTATAAATTAATGCAATTTTTACCTGACTGTATATTAAAAACTCTGTATTGCACATTAATTCTCCCCCATCTACACTGTACTGTGCCCTAATTTGACAAAATACTTATATTTTCAAAAGAAAGCAGCAATCAGAATAATTACCAAGTCTCATTACCTTGCCTACACATATAACTTATTCAAGAAACCAACTTACCAAAACTAAATGACATACAAATATCAGCTGGTGTGTTTATGTACCAATTCAATAACATGCGCGTCCAAGCAGTATGTTAAACCTATTAAATAAAAATATTGATATACATAGACAAAACACTAGAACGCACACATACTATTTTATACCTTTGGTTAGAACTAACATAAATAAAATATCTGTTAAATACATGGGTCCAAAATTCTTGAATTCTCTAACAACTGAAATTAAACAGTCAGTGGCAGTATACCGATTCAAAAAGAAACTTAAACATTTTTTGTTGTCACTTTATCAAGAAACTTAACTAATTCCAGTAATATCAACAGTTTTATCTTAATTAAGTTTATTACAAAATTAGATTCTTGAATTGTTTGTGTATATTAAATATTCACCTAGTTAAGTAGTTGAAAAGTTACAATGTTCAAAAGTTATATTGTTTAAGCATTTGCTAGATAAATAATTGTATTCTCATTAATGATATTAGTGGGTTTTTTTAATTAACAGTTACTGTTTAACATAAATTTGTTTTTAATAGGCGGTTCCGCTCTTAGCCCTTGCGGGTTTCTTAGAACTCTCTTTAATTGTACTACAATACTATACGGTAGTACTTTGTGTTGTATTTTTGCAACTTAAATAAACTTATTATTATTAAAAGTGAAATCGGTCTGTAACTGGCAACCAGATTTATATACAGGCATTACTTAAGCTGGTTTAATCTTATGTGGGAAAACGCCACGTTTAAATGACAGATTGCATATATATGGGTCATCGGATTGGCAATACTTTCAATTACATGTTTAACGAGACGCATCGTAATGCCGTCACAATCAGCCGAAAATTCATTACCACAGTTATTAACGGTGCGTATAACCTCTTCCTTATCGGTTGGTATCAAAACATAGCAAGTTCATTGCGTTTGCCCATGTAATCCAGAACTGACACACCTGGTGGAGTTTCAATTTGTTTAGCTAGCTCTGGTCCAATGCTTTTAACATATTTATTGAACGAGTTTGCTATAGCAGCCCTGTCACTGAAAATAATACAGGATTTTAAACCTTAAATTAACTTTGTTTTTTCCAAAAAATGTCATGTAGAAATTTGGTTATTATTTTACTTAATAAGCACGAATGAGATACACATCCTATTTAAAATAAAATTGTCAACTACATTTAGAATATTGGCATGTAGTTTCGTAGTAACGTTTATCAAAATATCTGCAACATCATACTAACTGAAAAAATAAAATATTGGAGTTTGATTATATATATACATTATTTTTTTAAATAATTTTTCATATTTGTCAAACAAGAATATTGTCTTTCAATGATGGGAACAAGTGAATATTTCTTTTGGAAATGATACTATCAAACTATCAACTAATCAGTTTTTTTCGAAAAGAGAAACCAATGGTTGAGTTTTATTAAAGTTGTATTATATAAAACAGAATAATTCCAAGTATGTATGCAGTGCGATTCAGTGCAGCATGGCGCTCTGCCTTTGGGCCGCAGTTGTCCTGTCAATTGTTTGGAGCAGGACTTGGGAATGAACACTCCCATGTTGTCAGAACTACAGTCTCAAAGGCTATGTCAGCCGCCAAAAGAGATGCAAATCTCTCCATTAACAGTGTTGCGAACTTGTTAACTCAATATGTTAAAGTATTGAGCATCCTGTATGTGGCGACTACACAGAAATCGTGAAGAAGTTGTCTCCAGCATCCTTCATGGTGCAACATTGGTGCTAAGCAAACCCACCAGAACGTACCCAATGCACATGTTTGAAGATATTGTGATGATATATTTCGAAATGAAGATAAAAATCGTTATAATTTTATCATAAGTTATTAGTACTGTTGAATCAATGAGATATTCATGTTTATTACGACATCCAAATGGTACACTTACATAATTTACCATTGTTTTCACAATTATTCACCAATGAAATTTACATTGTATGTCTGTCTTGGATATATACATCGGGCAATGATTGATAAACAATATGTATTTTCCCTTACCAATTAAACATGTAAAGCGAATGATGTTTGGTCTAGTTTTAGTTTAAAATACTAGTATTTTAGTGGAGTTTAAAATATATAGTGCAGAAAACATACTATCATTAGGAGTAGAGTATTTATTGTGAAAGCAAGAACATCCATTCCTTATGCGTAGTAAAGCAGTTGTCGATAACTTCCACACTCTTCGAAGCCCCGTGCTGATGTTAAACAAACCTACAAGAAAATACCGTTAAATCACACGGTTAGTGACATAATGCCAAATGGAAGGTGAAAACGTGTTTTATAAAGATGCTGACACTGCTGAAACAATAAGGTACGCTTGTTTATTACGACATCCAAATGGAACGTTCTAAAGCGTAACAGTTGTTTTCACAAATATTGACCAATGATTTTGACATTGTATGTATGTCCTGCGTATACACCAAGCACGATATCTGGTATGCAATAGTGCTTCTCGGATATTTATTTAAAAATATGGCGAATTATATTTTGTGTTGTTTGTGTAAAGTGTGAAAACGTGTAATGCAGAAAACATGCTATTATTTGGAATTGAGTTTTTTCATGAAAACAACAAGCCCATTCGGTTGTGTGTTTTATCCAGGTAGGTAGGTAGGTAACATTATTGGTAGCATCAAAACTAGATAAGGGAGCGAAAAATGAACAACTGAGAACACGTCCAAAACATGAGATTCTATGGTTGCTAGCATCCCCACAGCTCGTCCTATCACGACGATCTTGGTATCATTTGAAAGGATGCACTTTTTGTTATTCTAGCGTTATCTAGATTTCCCGTAACCGTTCAAAGAACACCGATAAACGGACCTACAATCGTGCCGTTTTCGGTGTTCTGTACGGTTCCGAACGATGTTGGCGGCGGGTACTCACTACACTAATCTTCCGATTGCAGCGCTGTTTTTCTCATTAGCATAGGTTCAGACATGCGCACTTCACCATTTCTTGATTTCATGTTATAAGCTCCACCCACTTTTAAACCGAGGCAAAACTGATGTGTTTTGATCGCAAAGAAACCGATATATATTTGCGTCGCGTGACGTCACAATAACGTACGCCAACCAACGGGTCAAAATTCGTTGCGTTGGTTGGTTGATATACGTGATTGTGACGTCACGCCTACTTCGCGTATGTTATTTTGTGAATATTGTGAAGAAGACTGAGGAAAGGAAACTGAGAAAAGGGACGGTGATTGGAAGGGAAGAAATTGGAGAATCGACGGCAGGCGTGAAGGTGACAGGGGAGAACGTGACCGTAGGAGGTAGGAGGGAAATGGGACGGGAGAGGAGAGAAGAAAATGCGATGGGAGGAAAGTTGATGGGACGAAAGGAAGTATTTGTATATATTGTGTAAGTGTTCAAGTCTGGTGAGCACTGCAAGATGATCGCTCTTTCCAGTCACCACTCCTACATGGAACACGAGGTTCGGGTTTGTGCTATGCACCAAGTCTAACACAGCATTCGAAGGTCTTGTAATTTCACACTGATGCTGCGTAAGGTTAAATATGCTTTGATATCTAGAAGCTTTCTAACGTTTACAGCATCACTGTATCATAACACTTCGTTGGTGCCCCATGTTACATCCCCAACATTAAAGTCACCGGCGATGATGGCATTTGGATGTCTAATGATAATAATATGCAATAATAATAGTATGTATATTTATTTAACGCACTTTTCAGCCTAAACTGCTCAAAGGCGCTTTACAAATTCATTAAAGCTATTCATACATACTAAAAAAAACTAAAAACCTAAAAAATAATTTATTTCTATATATAAAAAAATATGGAAAAATTAAACTTATGATGGCCAAGAAGGGCCATCGCTGTTTTGTGTGGATATTCGCAACGCTAAGGGGCGATGACTCAATGCGCGATGCGATGAGTCATTTAACCTTTGTATTATATCATTATTTATCATTTCAATTAGCCGTAATTTTATTATACATAGGTTTATTTTCATGCACTACAATTTTGCTTGCTAACTTTATTTTCTTCTGATTTATTTATCTTAAATGCGATTTTATGTTTCTTATATATCTGCCGATTTTGTAAACACCCGTGAACGGATTTGATGGTGTGTAAATAAAGTGTATTATTATTATTATTCGTTAGCCGCTACAGGACACCGCCAGCATCTAAGAAGGGGGAAAATGAGTTGTTGTAGGCAGGTAACTGAATATTACATGAGAATGTTCTGGTATTTCCATAGGAGTCAGACTTGCCGACCAAACCTCCTATGTTTGGGGGCAGAATCTTGCAGTGGCACTCATGATGGTGCAACTGCTTCAGGACGACCACGAGGAGGTCGCTTGGCTGGCTCAACTCGTTTCACCGGGTCCAGGAAAGCAAGTATAAGACGGTCGACGGCGACTTTATCCAGCCGGTTGCCGAAATCAAGTATGAAAGTGTTGTCTCCGTGTTCGAGCCCTTTGTTTCTGTCAACTGTCAAACAACATTTTTGCAGTTCAACAAATCCAACGGTTATGCACTTTTTATTCTTGTTGTTGACTGTTTTAGCAACCTCGACTCTATATTGCACAATAAAGGTCCAAAGTTCACCAACGGATATTCGTACGTCCACTACATAAGCCCTGAGCGCGTTTCACTGCGCTATGCCGTCTCTTTGATTTGAACGCAATGAATTCACCTGATAATTGGCAATGGCGCCACAAGCGGAAGATTCAACGACTTTGACAAATCTGCAGAAATCGGTAAGTGGGTCTTATGTATTTAATTATCCGTTTTATTAGTGTAACCTTTTGTGTCTCATGTCCCCACACTCAAGATTTGCAACCCATAAGTCTGTCATATGTGTACCTGATGGACAGCATGTAAACTTTTCTGTCCTGAATTCCCATCACCTCCCTTACTTCATCAATCACGTAGGAATACATTTCCAAACATGCACATATACTGACCACGCCCACACCTTCCGTTCATTGGTTCCTTCATGACTAAGTCATCAATCACCTTCACACATATGTCACATTCACACACGAATAACCGACATGACACTTCCGCGTATGAATACATTTCCAAACATGCACATATACTGACCACGCCCACACCTTCCGTTCATTGGTTCCTTCATGACTACGTCATAAATCACCTTCACACACATGTCACAATCGCGCGCGAATAATCAACACGACACCTGCTCGTATGGATACATGTCCACACATGCACCCATACTGACTACGCCCACACCTTCCGTTCATTGGTTCCTTCATGACTAGGTCATCAATCATCTTAATACATATATCACATTCACGCATGCATACTTAGTATTCACACCCATACACACTGTTTATTGGTTCCTTCTTCCCACTCTCGCGTATGAATACATGTCCACACGCGGATGAATATTACAATTGTTCAAGAACATTTCTCAAAAGACCCACACCAAGATTTTGCATACCAGCAAAAGCAACATGATAATGTGTAATGGAACAGAATGAGAGGTAATATGAAATGTTGTTGACTTATTTTGACTATGATATTATTCACAGAATTGTGTAAACACAACAGCTTTCTTACTATGCAATATACGTACATTAAAGGTATTTTGTAATATATAAATTGTCCTAGTTAACTAGTTAAATAAAACATTTTAAAAACAAAAACGTGAACATCCTGCATCAATAGAAAGCTAATTATAAAAATACCAACATCACTTGCTACTTTTATTTGACAGTTGATTTTTATTGTAAATGTTTTTCTTTCTAAATTAGATACAGAGTTATTGTAACTTTATGACGTTAGTAGTGAGAAAGGGTTTTTGGATGAGTCGCCGGGGGGTGGGTGGCGGTGGCCCCATGGAGAAATTCTAAGATGGCGCCTGTCTCAGGTATCTATCTGCGTGTGTGTGTGTGTGTTTGTTTGTGTGTGTGTGTGTGTGTGTGTGTGTGTGTAGTCACGTGACCGGATATAGTATACCTCCTGGTGGAAGAGAGTGGAGTGACTGGCCCTTGAATGCTACCGTGTATAACGAGGAATGAACGAAAGAGCATATATCAATTAAAAAAAATTGTTGGAAGGTGGGTCACGTGTATGAAGGGTGGTAACGAAGGAGTTATGGACGTAGCGCATGTGTGCTGTATGTGTGGAAGAATGATTCTTAACGTGTATAAGTAACAACCAACAAAACAACATATTGTCAAAGTGGGAAACGCTTTAATTTAGCAATCGATACAAAGCCGTCATCGTCTGAATCGGTATCGCACGACCAGTAGCCTTCACGATCACCCGTGTCAACGGGAACTATATCCGGTTCATACAACGGTGACGGTGGGTCGTACAGTGGCCGCGTAGCCAGCAGCTCGCACATGACATTCCTGAAGAGTAAGTCGTGTTCCTCACGCAGCTCGTCTTCCCTGGAACACACATTAAAACTTTGAAAACTGTATGAATGATACGTTAAATCTTACACACAGGAGGCTTATTGAAAACATACCGACAACTTCTCTTCTTCTCTTGAACATATATCAAAACATTGACAACGGACTGTATGAAAAATACGTTAAATTATATATACAGGAGGGCTATTGAAAACACAAACATTGACCCACTTCGTCTGTACGAGGTACAGTCGATTGGAATACGGTAGTGATGTAACCAGACACCACGTTGCTAGGTGACACGATAACAGGTTAAGTCAGTGCAACACACGGAGATAGATAAGAAAAGAATCTGGAACGTCATACAAACAGCTGTGTCGGGAAGTGTAGAATGAGCACGCTTCGAAGTAGGTCATGGAGTATTAGTATTAATATTATTAATATTAGTTTTGTTATATAATTGATGATCAAAAGGGAGAGGTAACATACGTCCAGTCCGATACAGAGCTGCTATCGCTGTCATCACTGTCGCTGCTATCACTGAAAATAATTCGAACGAGAACTGAATACCTAGCCAGCACAATATCACGCGTGTAATGAAACAAGTACCTATTAAAAAAGTCATGGTAACAACTGTATCACACGCAAGCAGTTTAACGAAGTGTCTCCTGTGGAATAACGGAATTACACGCATTAAAGATGATATGATCGCTATAGATTGCAGCCCGTACAACAGCATTATACAATGAAACACAACAACAATGTACTTACATCATTGCACTACATGCATCACGTTGACGCCACTGCTCTTGGAGCTCATCCCAAGGTAATCATGAAGACATTGTTTGCGGTGTGTACGGAATGATTTGAATGTAACAATCGAACGACAAATGTAGTATTATTGATATACAGAAACATTGTATAGAAAGTTGTAAAGTACAAGTTACATCAGCAAGGAGTCTCATGACATATGTAACAGCTGGCAATTACCGAGTACCCCTAACCCGAGCACATAATGCGGCGTCCAAGTATCAGGAAGATAACAATGCGTGAGCGCCGCTTATCAGAAAACAGACGACAATTACCGATGACAGACCCTTGGGAGACGACCAGGCAACGAGAACATAAGAACTTTGTGTGTGTGGTCAGTGGTTTGTGCTAGACAGTGTCAACATATGGTGAATATGGACGTACAATTTAAGGGCGCTGGACATTACTTCTCAAACTTCTTCCCGTGTGATATTTACATATCGGGCGAACACTTCTGTTGCGCGGAGGCGGCGTATCAATATAAGGAAGCCAGGTACTTTGAAGATGTAATCACAGCGAGAAAGATTCAGACTGCACGCAGTGGATTACAGGCGAAATATCTCAGTAAGCGTATAACATGGAAACGGAATTAACATCCACATGGCTAGCTGAAAGGTGACACATAATGTACGCCATATTAGCTGTGAAATTCCGTGACTCAACTGCGCAAACGTTTGATGCAGACAGGTAACGCAAGTCTGGTTCAAAACGTACCTAGTGGGGAAGGATATTGGGGGAAGAGTTCAAGGCGTGGCAACGTAGGTAAGAATATACTCGGCGTTATTCTCATGCAGTTGATGGACTTTATTATAAAATGTATGCAGTGCAGTCTGTAAACGAACGGCTTACGTAAGGCGCTTATTAAAAACAGAAAGACGCTCAGTAAAAACAGTTGACCGAGTGTGAGAGATAAATATCGCGCCTGGTGAATATCTTATCGCTAATGCCCAGGCACTAAGTGCGCATAAATCCATTGTCTATTCTGTTGCGTGTTCGATACCTGGAGCGGCTGTTTGTGTATATCATCCTAGCCTAAATCTAGTAGGACATAACACTCTCTCGCTCTCTGTCGATCGAACAACTTCACGCCGACTCCTGAACGACCAACAAGATGGCGACCGCTAACTACAATGCATGCCCCGAGGAGATTGATCTGACAGGACTCGAAACAGTGAGTGACGGCTCTTATGCATTTAATCGCCACCTAACACTCGTAACATGCGCTCTGTCTCCTAAATACGTGTTACCCAGCTTGTCGGGTCTGCTACCGCAAAGTTCACATCGAAGCGAAAAGACACCATAGTGTCAGTGCATGTCCGGTCCATGGGCGACAGAAGGGGGTCCTGTATACAAATACAGGAGTAATGAGAGGATCAAAGGCGCGCACGTATGCACTATATATTTCTCTTAGTTATTACGCCTACCAGAGACTGAAGATGCAGATACAACAGTGTATAATCATCGGTATATACGTAGCCACGCCCCCTCTGTCCACACGCTGATATCTATACACCTTCTTCACCTGCTGACACCTCTATCCAATCGAGCATACATCGGTTTATACGTAGCCACGCCCCCTCTGTCCACACGCTGACATATATCCACCTTCGTTACCTGTTGATACCTCTATACACGCTTACATGACGTCACACAGTGTTTGATATATAGAATCGTGCAAGGGTCCCTTATCCTTCAGTTGTAGGTAGAAACAGCACGATGAAAAAGCACGTTTGTTGCCACTGCGCTATCGTCCTCGATATATACGACGACTTACAACGTCATATACATCTGATTCATTCATCACCGTCGATCCAGTCACCACAAGTTGACGAACATGCCTACAGCAAACCACCGTCGCGAGTGGCTTCATGTGATGAAACACCGAAATGCACTATACATCGCTGTCCGACATGTACAAGAGACTTCACGAGATGAGATGCTTTGTTACGTCATATCAGGAAGTCATGTGGCAGGGTACCATCACAGAAAAACGATACACACCACTGTGAGTCTTGTGCACGTGAGTTCACGAGACGTGACCACTTGCTACGTCATATCAAGACGGTATGTAACAGACGTGAAGTCGTCACCGACCCACCGCTACCCAAGCGAGCGAGACGCGAAGAGCGACCACGTGTTACCAACGACGTCGACTACGACCCCATTCGTCCTCCGCCACGACTCCCATCGCCGACACTCTGTCGAGGGAACTGCGAGACGTCGTTCGAGACCATTGGTCGGCTATCCGAACACACGTGACCAGAGGACCTGTTCGCAGTGGCGAGAAACGTACTTCTTCATCGTGCTGTGTCTACCTACAACTGAAGGATAAGGGACCCTTGCACGTTTCTATATATCAAACACTGTGTGACGTCCTGTAAGCGTGTATAGAGGTGTCAGCAGGTAACGAAGGTGGATATTTGTCAGCGTGTAGACAAAGGGGGCGTGGCTACGTATAAACGGATGTATGCTCGATTGGATAGAGGTTTCAGCAGGTGATGAAGGTGGATAGATATCAGCGTGTGGACAGAGGCGGCGTGGCTACGTATAAACCGATGATTATACACTGTTATATCTGCATGTTCAGTCTCAGGTAGGCATGTGAACTAAGAGAAATATATAGTGCATACTTGCGCGCCTTTGATCCTCTCATTACTCCTGTATTTGTATACAGGACCCCCCTTCTGTTGCCCATGGACCGGACGTGCACTGACACTATGGTGTCCTTTCCCTTCGATGAGAACTTTCCGGTTGCAGACCTGACAAGATGGGTAACGCGTATTTAGGAGACAGAACGCATGTTACGAGTGTTAGTTTGCGATGCATAAGAGCCATCACTCACTGTTTCGAGTCTTGTCAGATCAATCTCCTCGGGGCTTGTCTTGTAGTTAGCGGTCACCATCTTGTTGGTCGTTCAGGAGTCGGCGTGAAGTTGTTCGATCGACAGAGAGCGAGAGAGTGTTATATCCTACTAGATTTAGGCTAGGTTTATATACACAAACAGCCGCTCCAGGGATCGAACACGTGACAGAATAAACAATCATGCGCTTTTAGTGCCTGGTTGTTAGCAGTAAGATACTCCCCAGGCGCGAGACTTATCTCTCACATTCGGTCAACTGTTTTTAATGAGCGTCTTTCTGTTTTTAATAAGCGCCTTACGTAAGCCGTCCATTTACAGACTGCACTGCATACATTTTATAATAAAGACCCTCAACTGCATGAGAATAACGCCGAGTATATTCTTACCTACTTTGCCGCGCCTTGAACTCTTTCCCCAATATCCTTCCGCACTAGGAACGTTTTCAAGCAGACGTGCGTTTCCTGTCTGCATCAAACGTTTGCGCAGTTGAGAGTCACGGAATTTCATAGCTAATATGGCATACATTATGTGTCGCCTTTCAGCTAGCCATGTGGATGTTCATTCCGTTTTCCATGTTATACGCTTACTGAGATATTTCGCCTGTAATCCACTGCGTGCAGTCTGAATCTTTCTCGCTGTGATTACATCTTCAAAGTACCTGGCTTTCTTATATTGATACGCCACCTCCGCGCAACAGAAGTGTTCGCCCCATATGTAAATATCACACGGGAAGAAGTTTGAGAGGTAACGTCCAGCGCCCATAAATTGTACGTCCATATGTTGACACTGTCTAGCACAAACCACTGACCACTGACCGCACACGCAAAGTTCTTATGTTCTCGTAGCCTGGTCGTTTCCCAAGGGTCTGTCCTCGGAAATTGTCGTCTGTTTTCTGATAAGCCACGCTCACGCATTGTTATCTTCCTGATACTCGGACGCTGCATCATGTGCTCGGGTTAGGGGTACTCGGTAATTGCCAGCTGTTACATATGTCATGAGACTCCTTGCTGATATAACTTGTACTTTACAACTTTCTATACAATGTGTCTGCATATCAAGAATACTATATATATCGTTAGTTTGTTGCATTCAAATCATTCCGTACACACAGCAAACAATGTCTTTATCAATACCTTGAGATGAGCTCTGAGAGCAGTGGCGTCAACATGATGCATGTAGTGCAATGATGTAAGAATTTGTTGTTGTGTTTCATTGTATAATGCTGTTGTACAGAATACAATCTATAGCGATCGTATCATCTTTAATGCAGGTCATTCCGTTATTCAACAGTAGACACTTCGTTACTCTGCCTGCGTTTGATACAGTTATTACCATGACGTTTTAAAAGGTACTTGTTTCATTACACGCGTGATATTGTGCTGGCTAGGTATTCAGTTCTCGTTCAAATAGTTTTTAGTGATAGCAGCGACAGTGATGGCAGCGGCAGCAGCTCTGTATCGGACTGGATGTACGTTACCTCTCTCTTTTGATCATCAATTATATAACAATGATATTAATACTGATACTCCATGACCTACTTCGCAGCGTGCTCATCCTACACTTCCCGACACAGCTGTTTGTATGACGTTCCAGAGTCCTTTCTTATCTGTCTCCGTCTGTTGCCCTGACTTAACTTCTTATCGTGTCACGTAGCAACGTGGTGTCTGGTTATATCACTACCGTATTCTATGTTTTCAATAGCCCTCCTGTATATATGATTTAACGTATTATTCATACAGTCCGTTGTCAATTTTTGATATATGTTCAAGAGAAGTTGTCTGTATGTTTTCAATAAGCCTCCTGTGTGTAAGATTTAATATATCATTCATACAGGTTTCAAAGTTTTAATGTATATTCCAGAGAAGACGAGCTGCGTGAGGAACACGACTTCCTCTTCAGGAATGTCATGTGCGAGCTGCTGGCTACGCGGCCACTGTACAACCCACCGTCACCGTTGTTTGAACCGGATATAGTTCCCGTTGACACGGGTGATCGTGAAGGCTACCGGTCGTGCAATACCGATTCAGACGATGACGGCTTTTTCTGTATCGATCGCTAAATTAATGCTTTTCCCACTTTGATAATATGTTGTTTTGTTTGTTATTACTTATACACGTTAAGAATAATTCTTTCACACATACAGCACACATACGCTACGTCCCTAACTCCTTCATTACCACCCTTCATACACTTGACCCACCTTCCAACAAGTTTTAAACTTTGATATATGATCTTTCGATCATTCGTCGTTAGGAAGAATTAATATTACACACATCCAACACACACACACACACACACACACACACACACACACACACACACACACACACACACACACACACACACACACACACACACACACACACACACACACACACACCTCGTTAGAAATACTTATTTTTATACACATCCAACACACATGATCAATCATTCAGTACCCTGAATTAGCTCTAATGTCCCACCTTCCAACAGGTTTTCTAAATTTTGATATATGCTCTTTCGTTCATTCCTCGTTATACACGATAGGCATTCAAGGGCTAGTCACTCCACTCTCTTCCACCAGGAGGTATACTACATCCGGGAACGTGACTCACTCATACACACACACACACACACACACACACACACACACACACACACACACACACACACACACACACACACACACACACACACACACACACACACACACACACACACACACACACACACACACACACACACACACACACACACACACACACACACACAAATAGACACCTGAGACAGGCGCCATCTTAGAATTTCTCCATGGGGCCACCGCCACCCCACGTCGACTCATCCAAAAACCCTCTCTCACTACTGACGTTTGCGGTATTGCAGAAGTTCGAATATTCATAATTTCACGCCGAACGTATTTGATATTAGCTCCACACTTACTATACCGGGCAACAGCTCCATGTCGTATCTCATTTTGACAGGGAGCCAATAAGGTTTCCAAAAACATATGACATGCCCATTTTTTTTTAAAATAAGGTATATATGCAACCATTGTAATTTTAAAACGGAAGCGCACAATTTCAAAACAAATATAATTTGACTGTGACATTGTTTGACAATGGTGTCACGCTCACTGCATCAATTGACAGTTCTAAGACATGCCTCATTGTGATGGGGATATCTTCGGCTTTCAAATCGTATACCATTTGGGCGTTTTGCACGTACGTGGAAGGGGGCATTTCAGTTGGTGCGTTAAGCAGTGCCTATTGAGGAGGTGCAGACGAAAAGCGTGAGGTTATATTGGTCAGAGTTAATTTGCATATTCATGTGACAAATTTGTATACCATGATTTGTTCACTGACGTAATCATAACCAGATACCCCGAGAACATGCGTTAGGACACATAATTTTGATTGTTTGGATGTTTGCAATTCGCGATATTCAGAAAAGTAGTATATCTTTTAATGGCGATACCTAATTTGTATATTAATGGGTTTCTACAAAAACGCTCAAGACTGCCAAGGTGGCATCCGTCGGATTATTGACCTAGAAAGTTAGATGATCATAAAATGCAATAAAACATCTTGCAGGTGGACCATGCGGTCCACCTTATAAAGGGCGTTTGACTGCCGGTCTATTAGTATAAAGAAGATGCAGGAGTGCTTTTATCTGAGTATCAGATAATCTTACATTATTTAACTGAATATCTGTGTTTGCTTCCTTAAGCTATAATACTATTAATCAACCTTATCTGGATTCTAGCATGAAGTGCACCTACTTGGAAGCAACCGGAAGAAACACAACCCGGAATTTAAGAAAAAGATGACAAACAGTTGGCGCGAATGAAAAGTTCTTACACAAATCGGAGAAATGTTACCGATCCAGTGTAGGTTACTGGTGTGCTATTTACAAAAAACACATAGTGTAATTATATCCTTTTTAATGACCAGAGAAGCGGCAAAAAAGAATGATTTTACGCAGAGCCTCTAAATAAACAAAACCGCCCAACCGGAAGTCACAACGCAGCCTTATCTGAATAATGAGTGGAATAATAGACACCGCTGTATAATCAAGATATTGTTAAATCATTTAAACGAATGAAGCCGTAACACCGATAAAAATTAATAAAGGAAACATAGCAGCTGAACAATTTTGAAAATGACGTCAGCGGATGCCCAGCAACCACCCTTGGTTCCTAACATTCCCTACATTGATTAGTTCCATGCCATATTTAATGTTATCAAACTTTACAATGGCATTGGTAGATCGTTGTGTGCATAAAATTAATAACATTGTATACAGCTAAAAGTCTAACCAGCGCTTGTGGCACACAGACGCCATTTTGGTCGCACTCCACGACGGAGGTGTTACTCCACAAGTTATACGACTGCTACAACTTAATTACAATTTATTAAAAACAAATCGGAGTGGCACAAACGGGCTTGGCAACTTGCCGTTGTCGTTTACTATATTTCTATTGTGTACTTTTGTAGCGAAGCAGAATTTACGAAGATTTTGTACATCTTTATTTTGTTACACGTTTGCACCTTTTATTTTAACTGGCAAACTCCTAATGTTTATTACGATACCTGTATTTTTCAATTGCACGCAATTGTGGTGATTTTGAGTAGTGTGGTTAAATATCGTAAACATAAACAGCCTAATGTTTGAACGACTATGCATCACATATCTAACAAATTACATGATGGATATATTTATTTATTCCGGTCACCGCATAAACACACCGCATAATTAATATCTTACATTCAAAGAAAATGCTAGGTGGACCAAATCAATAATAAACTACTTTTAATTTTACATGTGATTTTGTACAAAATCATATGTAAGATTAAAAGTCCTTGCCTACATGACTTGACTACGAAGCGGTAACGTAGAGGGACGTGAAAACGGTCTTAGCATGCAGTCAAAATGGAGTAGATAATAACGTATCAATTAAAATGAACTAAAAAGTAAACCTACAAACGCAACACAACATTTTTCCGAGGAGGTCCATCAAGTAACCGATACAGAAAATGGTGACACCCGAAAAGACCAGCTCTAACGTGTAGATCAGGTAGAACCGTTCGTCTACTGCAGCGCAACTGTTGCCACTGTGTCAGTAGGCATGGGCGTGACCGGCGACATAGCGTGTTACATAAGTCGTCGCTTCTATTTTTGGCGGCATTTTTTGTGGATTAGTCACGGAAAGCAACGGTCTGTGTAGCGAACTCAGCGTTGTTTGATGTGTGGTTGCAGCGGTGACCAGTATTGACGAAATCGACGGCGTTAACGGGAGACCACTGTCAACCCAAGTAACATCATTGATAAACGACTTGTTTGTTTCAACGTCGCCACGCAAATCTTCAAAATACCATTCATATTTGAAAACATAGGCAAGCGACGACCAACCAAATATATGGCCGGCGAACAAAACTATTGCCAGCGTTCCCCAAACAACGGCAAACATGTTTAGAAGTGACATGCTTTCTTGTTATCGTATCTGGTTTGGTCTGAATCAAATACACTTTAATTACTGGCAGTGGACACATAAGAAACAATGCATTTCTGACAATGAAATGTCACTGCCTAACTTGCTTCTAAATTATGACCTGCCAAACATTCTAAGCACTTGTCTACATTGAGCCTAAGTGAAGACCGAGGGGGCACTACTGTCATCAGATACTATCAACGATTCTATACCTACGGAAAGTGTCTAACTCACGCAATGCCGGCAGGCCGTGACAAGTAATACAATTAGCGCCCCTTGCGGGGAGCGTGGGACAGTGCGTAAACAAAAACACGGGGTCCGCTGACTGGACCCAATATTCCGTCAGAAAAAGGACTACTGTTATCCTATTACCCAATGTGAGCATTCATATATCCAACCTGTCATTTCACAACATAACGTGTTTATTATTAATCATTTACGGTTTTAAATAACATGTACAATACGAGTTGTTTTCTATTTGAAGTGATTGTTTCAAATCTAGCTCAACCTTTGAGACCCGTTGATACAAAATAGGTGTATTTTGTCACGAACTACAGGGAGAGCACCACCTAGTTGTAATTCCACAGACCTGTTTGATCCATATAACATGCAATACGTTGTTCAAGTGTACCAATTTGTTTCAGGATTTGTTTCACTGCATCATGAAGACTTCACACTGCATGCCATTTATATCCATTCACACATAATAAATAGTCCATGTTTAATACTTATATAAAACTACTTATATATTGGACAGGTTTTAGTATAATTGATATTTTATATATTTAGTCAATGTGTATAATTGTATACTAACTGAACTTCATAAATCGGACTGCTATCTGTATAGTCCAGTTAATCTATGGTTCAACCTCAAACAAGTTGCAATAGTAATGTTTGTGCCATTTTTAGATTCTACTGTATGTTTATGTTACCAGAAAAGAAGTCCACCAAAATCCACTTGGTGGAACGTTGTCATTTTCACATATTGCCAAGTGGTCGTAGGTCTCTAGGAAATTTAGGGGATATTATTATTACTAGCATTTCTATAGCGCCATATCTCCGGGACCAGCCCGCTCATAGGCGCGTACACACATTGTAAGACGTACATGGAAACAAATGTAAAAATATATATGTATAAAGATGTCGGTAAATGTAATAATTATTAAGATTTACGAGATTGTATATATATAATGTGACCAACATACATGACATATTTGCACAAATATTAATATAATTAAGTAAGAGAATATACATTATGATATATAAAATTGTATTAAAAGATAAATAATAATAAATTAATTAGAATACATTATATAATAGAAATAAATAAATTGATTAAATACATGTTCATAAAAAGTGTCCTACAGCACAGTTCCTCAGTCGATGTACGCCTGCTTAAATAGATACGTTTTAAGGCAAGTTTTGAATTTATCCAAAGTTTCTATTTGACGAACGTTTATTGGTAGAGCGTTCCAGAGCGTAGGTCCAGACACGGAGAAAGCTCGTCTGCCGTAGCATTCTAAGTTGTAGCGCGGGACTACAAGCAGATGTAAATAAGCAGATCGGAGGTTGCGGGTGGGCGTATACGGTATTATGAGATCTTGGAATTACGCTGGAGCAAGACCATGTAAAGCCG
The DNA here is from genome assembly GCA_020002185.1 of Paraescarpia echinospica. Taxonomy (NCBI): domain Eukaryota; kingdom Metazoa; phylum Annelida; class Polychaeta; order Sabellida; family Siboglinidae; genus Paraescarpia; species Paraescarpia echinospica. The sequence continues at coordinate 35,563,455 of CM034536.1, forward strand.
TGGAAACAAGGACCAGCAGTTTGTACTGGATACGCCAGCGAACTGGAAGCCAATGCAGTTCGACCAGCACAGGTGTTATGTGCTGGTGCTTTCGGTGTCTTGAAATAAGTCTTGCTGCCGAGTTCTGTACCATCTGCAATTTGTTCATAAGTGCCTCGGTGATGCCGTACAGGACCGCGAGTAGTATAGAGGGGGTGTACGGTCTCAAAACCCTACTTATAAAACACGTTTTAATGACCACTAAACGTTTTCGGGCACCTACTTATAAAAAAAGATCAAAGGCTTTTTTTGACACTAATTAGTTTCGGGAACCTACTTATAAAAAACGTGATTGATGACCCTTGTAATTTGATACTAATTGGACACCTACTTATAAAAAACGTGATTGATTACCCCGAGATGCCACCTAGCGGTGAGTGCAGAGACCCTTTTAGTTCGTCCCCTAGCGATCAACGCCGTACCTAGCGCGTGCTGACGTAAGCAATAATGCATTTATCGCGCGAAGATTGATTACCCCGAGATGCCACCTAGCGGTGAGTGCAGAGACCCTTTTAGTTCGTCCCCTAGCGATGGACTATGGCCCCGGCATGACAGCATTGCTGCCACCTAGCGGTGAGTGTAGAGATCAGTTTGTTTGTCCCCTAGCGACCAACGTCGTACCTAGTGTGTGCTGACCTAAGCAGATTGTCCCCTAGCGATCAACATCGTACCTAGTGCGTGCTGACCTAAGCAGATTGTCCCCTAGCGATCAACGTCGTACCTGCTGAGTAGAATGTACACAAGCACGGATTAGCGCGTGCTGACCTAAGCAGATTGTCCCCTAGCATGAAACCACTGCATAAGCTGAGTAGAATGTACACAAGCACGGACCGCAGAGTAGACCTACCGCAGAGTAGACCTCTCAAAGTAGCCTGATTGTGCGGCTATATAGCGGCGAGGACAGTGTGCTGACCTAAGCAGATTGTCCCCTAGCGATCAACGTTAGTGCGTGCTGACCTAAGCACTATATGACGCGGTTATATAACCGCAATAAAACACCTAGCGGTGAGGACAGTTACCTAGCGCGTGCTGACCTAAGCAGATTGTCAAGCGTGCGCTGACCTAAGCAATAATGCGTTTATCGCGCGAATATATAACCACGATAAAACCACTGTGTGCAGATTCTCCCCGTCAGCCCTATGTGTATGCCCCAATGTACCCTATGTTGACAGCAGCGATAAGCGCTGCGGCTGCTGGAGTGGACTATGACCCCTGCATGACAGCATAGCTGGCTAACGGTGAACGTTCTGGTGGAAAGATTAAAACGAAACTAATGCGTTGTGCGTTTAAATACATCTAGTCGTGGGATTACAACGAAACCAAATGCATAAATACACTAACGTTCAGTTGGTGATACTGTTCGTAGGGTGTTTATGCAGTGGATACAGACGCGTGGAAACGTGAGTAGTAGAGAGAGTATTTATTATAGACTGCTGTGTGCATTGTATATTCATCACGGTGACACTTATTCCAGCGTTCGTCGTCGAATTGGGCTTTGTCGCTGCTGCTGTTGACAGGGCGGTTGTAGGCAGTCGGATCTCTCTATGAAAATAAACCACAATACATGTAGGTGTGTTTAAACAAAGGGCGCCAAAATAAAATGAGAACTATGCATGCATAAAAGCAGGCTTACTGAAATAAACCACAATACATGTACGCGTGTTTAAACAAGGGGTGCCAAAATAAAATGAGAACCATGCATACATGCACGCATGCATGCATGGCGAGGGCGGTCACTCCGTGATGTTGGGACGACCGTGCATACTGGCTTTGTTGCTGCTGTTGACACGGCGGCCGTACGTGTATGCAGTTGGATCTCTCTATGAAATAAACCACAATACATGTACGAAGCAGGCTTACGTGCTTACAACTGTTTAAACAAATGTACGCACGTGCACATGCATGCATGCATGCATGCATAAAAGCAGTGTGTTAGGAGACGATGTTTTATCCATTGTGACATGCATGCATGGTAGGCCTACAACTGTTTAAACAAAGGGTGTTATGCATGCATGCATGCATGCACGCACGCACGCGCACATGCATGCATACATAAAAGCAGTCTTACCGATGTGTTGGCGAATGATGAGTCGATGATGCGTTGTTCATTGTGGCAAATCGATGAGAGGTTGAAAACCGATCAGGAGTGTTTGACTGAAAAATGGTGAATGAGCAATGAGCGCGCGTTTGCGCGCAACGTCAAACACAGCGGTGGCGCATGACACTACGGCTTATCGTGATCGGAATGTGAACGGAGAACAATGGATTTAAAAAAACAATAAACGAAAAGTTAAAAGCATAAAAATAAACGTTGTACACGATTAGTTTGGGGTCAGGAAACGTGTGGTGCAGTGATATTAGAGAAATTCGATGTAAAGAGACATTTCTCGATGAATGTACTAACGTGATCGCTAACTTTTTTCCTAAAACAAATTCCTCGGTAGACTAGGCAGTATGTATTAAGTGCGCATGCGCGTAATTTTGTAATCTGTAGCGCGTGACTTATCGCGATTGGAATGTGAACGGAGAACAATGCATTTTCAAAAACAATAAACGAAAAGCTGAAAGCATGAAAATAAACGTTGTATATGTTCAATGTGGGGTAGGGAATCGTGCGGTGAAGTGATATTAGAGAAATTTGATGTACAGACACATTTGACGATGAATGTACTGACGTGACAGGTAATTTTTTTCCGAAAACAAATGCCTCGGATGTGTTAAGTATGCATGCACGTAATTGAGTAAGATAACGGTATTAGTGTGAAGTGCGCATGCGCGATATGTTGTAGAATAACGGTAGACTAGGCAGTATGTGTTAAGTGCGCATGCGCCTTATTTTGAAAAGTGTTGTAAGCACGCACGCGTACTTGTATTGTGGTTTATTTCATAGAGTACTGAAGATCCAACTGCCTACAAGAACGGCCCTGTCAGCAGCAGCAGCAGCAGCAAAGCCGGTATGCTCGGTCGCTCCCATATCACGGAGTGACCCCCCTCGCCCAATCACTCCACCATCACCACCACCACCACCACCTATCAGCCACGACGCCGATGAATTCGATGACGACATCAGCCTCGTGTCTCCGTACTTAAGAAGAGGAAGCAATGGATCGTGGTACACGCCTATCCCACCGACCGAACTATTACACTACCCTGACAGACATCCACACAAGCTAGTGGTGTTAGTTGACTACACTACCCTGACAGACATCATCACAAGCTAGTGGTGGTAAGTTGACTACACTACCCTGACAGACATCCACACAAGCTAGTGGTGGTAAGTTGCCTACACTACCTTGAGAGACATCCTCACAAGCTAGTGGTGGTAGTTGACTACACTACCTTTGCAGACATCCTCACAAGCTAGTGGTGGTAGTTGACTACATTACCCTGGCAGACATCCTCACAAGCTAGTGGTGGTAGTTGACTACACTACCCTGACAGACATCCTCACAAGCTAGTGGTGGTAAGTTGACTACACTACCCTGACATACATCCTCACAAGCTAGTGGTGGTAGTTGACTACACTACCCTGACAGACATCCTCACAAGCTAGTGGTGGTAAGTTGACTACACTACCCTGACATACATCCTCACAAGCTAGTGGTGGTAGTTGACTACACTATCCTGGCAGACATCCTCACAAGCTAGTGGTGATAGTTGACTACACTACCCTGGCAGACATCCCCACAATCTAGTGGTGGTAGTTGACTACACTACCCTGGCAGACATCCTCACAAGCTAGTGGTGGTAGTTGACTACACTACCCTGACAGACATCCTCACAAGCTAGTGGTGGTAAGTTGACTACACTACCCTGACATACATCCTCACAAGCTAGTGGTGGTAGTTGACTACACTATCCTGGCAGACATCCTCACAAGCTAGTGGTGATAGTTGACTACACTACCCTGGCAGACATCCCCACAAGCTAGTGGTGGTAGTTGACTACACTACCCTGGCAGACATCCTCACAAGCTAGTGGTGGTAGTTGACTACACTACCCTGGCAGACATCCCCACAAGCTAGTGGTGGTAGTTGACTACACTACCCTGGCAGACATCCCCACAAGCTAGTGGTGGTAGTTGACTACACTACCCTGGCAGACATCCTCACAAGCTAGTGGTGGTAGTTGACTACACTACCCTGACAGACATCCTCACAAGCTAGTGGTGGTAAGTTGACTACACTACCCTGACATACATCCTCACAAGCTAGTGGTGGTAGTTGACTACACTATCCTGGCAGACATCCTCACAAGCTAGTGGTGATAGTTGACTACACTACCCTGGCAGACATCCCCACAAGCTAGTGGTGGTAGTTGACTACACTACCCTGGCAGACATCCCCACAAGCTAGTGGTGGTAGTTGACTACACTACCCTGGCAGACATCCCCACAAGCTAGTGGTGGTAGTTGACTACACTACCCTGGCAGACATCCTCACAAGCTAGTGGTGGTAGTTGACTACACAACCCTGGCAGACATCCTCACAAGCTAGTGGTGGTAGTTGACTACACTACCCTGGCAGACATACTCACAAGCTAGTGGTGGTAGTTGACTACACTACCCTGGCAGACATCCTCACAAGCTAGTGGTGGTAGTTGACTACACTACCCTGGCAGACATACTCATAAGCTAGTGGTGGTAGTTGACTACACTACCCTGACAGACATCCTCACAAGCTAGTGATGGTAGTAGACTACATTACACTGACAGACATCCTCACAAGCTAGTGGTGGTAGTCGACTACACTACCCTGACAGACATTCTCACAAGCTAGAGATGGTAGTTGACTACACTACTCTGGCAGACATCCTCACAAGCTAGTGATGGTAGTTGACTACACTACCCTGGCACACATCCCCACAAGCTCGTGATGGTAGTAGACTACACTACTCTGGCAGACATCCTCACAAGCTAGTGGTGGTAGTTGACTACACTACCCTGACAGACATTCTCACAAGCTAGTGATGGTAGTTGTCTACACTACCCTGACAAACATCACTCACTCCACTGTCTACTACCTACTGGCCACTGTCTACTCACTCCACTGCCTACTACCTACTGCCCACTGTCCACTCACTCCACTGTCTACTACCTACTGCCCACTGTCTACTCACTCCACTGTCTACTACCTACTGCCCACTGTCCACTCACTCCACTGTCTACTACCTACTGCCCACTGTCTACTCACTCCACTGTCTACTACCTACTGTCTACTCACTCCACTGTCTACTACCTACTGCCCACTGTCCACCCACTCCACTGTCTACTACCTACTACCCGCTGTCTAC
>CM034536.1:35569785-35707828 GCA_020002185.1 Paraescarpia echinospica
GGTAGTGTAGTCAACTACCACCACTAGCTTGTGAGGATGTCTGTCAAGGTAGTGTAGGCAACTTACCATCACTAACTTGTGTGGATGTCTGTCAGGGTAGTGTAGTCAACTTACCACCACTAGCTTGTGATGATGTCTGTCAGGGTAGTGTAGTCAACTAACACCACTAGCTTGTGTGGATGTCTATCAGGGTAGTGTAATAGTTCGGTCGGTGGGATAGGCGTGTACCACGATCCATTGCTTCCTCTTCTTAAGAACGGAGACACGAGGCTGATGTCGTCATCGAAGTCATCGGCGTCGTGGCTGATAGGTGGTGGTGGTGGTGGTGGTGGAGTGATTGGGCGAGGGGGGTCACTCCGTGATATGGGAGCGACCGAGCATACCGGCTTTGCTGCTGCTGCTGCTGACAGGGCCGTTCTTGTAGGCAGTTGGATCTTCAGTACTCTATGAAATAAACCACAATACATGTACGCGTGCGTGCTTACAACACTTTTCAAAATAAGGCGCATGCGCACTTAACACATACTGCCTAGTCTACCGTTATTCTACAACATATCGCGCATGCGCACTTCACACTAATACCGTTATCTTACTCAATTACGTGCATGCATACTTAACACATCCGAGGCATTTGTTTTCGGAAAAAAATTACCGGTCACGTCAGTACATTCATCGTCAAATGTGTATGTACATCAAATTTCTCTAATATCACTTCACCGCACGATTCCCTACCCCACATTGAACATATACAACGTTTATTTTCATGCTTTCAGCTTTTCGTTTATTGTTTTTAAAAATGCATTGTTCTCCGTTCACATTCCAATCGCGATAAGTCACGCGCTACAGATTACAAAATTACGCGCATGCGCACTTAATACATACTGCCTAGTCTACCGAGGAATTTGTTTTAGGAAAAAAGTTAGCGATCACGTTAGTACATTCATCGAGAAATGTCTCTTTACATCGAATTTCTCTAATATCACTGCACCACACGTTTCCTGACCCCAAACTAATCGTGTACAACGTTTATTTTTATGCTTTTTACTTTTCGTTTATTGTTTTTTTAAATCCATTGTTCTCCGTTCACATTCCGATCACGATAAGCCGTAGTGTCATGCGCCACCGTTGTGTTTGACGTTGCGCGCAAACGTGCGCTCATTGCTCATTCACCATTTTTCAGTCAAACACTCCTGATCGGTTTTCAACCTCTCATCGATTTGCCACAATGAACAACGCATCATCGACTCATCATTCGCCAACACATCGGTAAGACTGCTTTTATGTATGCATGCATGTGCGCGTGCGTGCGTGCATGCATGCATGCATAACACCCTTTGTTTAAACAGTTGTAGGCCTACCATGCATGCATGTCACAATGGATAAAACATCGTCTCCTAACACACTGCTTTTATGCATGCATGCATGCATGTGCACGTGCGTACATTTGTTTAAACAGTTGTAAGCACGTAAGCCTGCTTCGTACATGTATTGTGGTTTATTTCATAGAGAGATCCAACTGCATACACGTACAGCCGCCCTGTCAACAGCAGCAACAAAGCCAGTATGCACGGTCGCCCCAACATCACGGAGTGACCGCCCTCGCCATGCATGCATGCGTGCATGTATGCATGGTTCTCATTTTATTTTGGCACCCCTTGTTTAAACACGCGTACATGTATTGTGGTTTATTTCAGTAAGCCTGCTTTTATGCATGCATAGTTCTCATTTTATGTTGGCGCCCTTTGTTTAAACACACCTACATGTATTGTGGTTTATTTTCATAGAGAGATCCGACTGCCTACAACCGCCCTGTCAACAGCAGCAGCGACAAAGCCCAATTCGACGACGAACGCTGGAATAAGTGTCACCGTGATGAATATACAATGCACACAGCTGTCTATAATAAATACTCTCTCTACTACTCACGTTTCCACGCGTCTGTATCCACTGCATAAACACCCTACGAACAGTATCACCAACTGAACGTTAGTGTATTTATGCATTTGGTTTCGTTGTAATCCCACGACTAGATGTATTTAAACGCACAACGCATTAGTTTCGTTTTAATCTTTCCACCAGAACGTTCACCGTTAGCCAGCTATGCTGTCATGCAGGGGTCATAGTCCACTCCAGCAGCCGCAGCGCTTATCGCTGCTGTCAACATAGGGTACATTGGGCATACACATAGGGCTGACGGGGAGAATCTGCACACAGTGGTTTTATCGTGGTTACATATTCGCGCAATAAACGAATTATTGCTTAGGTCAGCACACGCTTGACAATCTGCTTAGGTCAGCACGCGCTAGGTAACTGTCCTCACCGCTAGGTGTTTTATTGCGGTTATATAACCGCGTCATATAGTGCTTAGGTCAGCACGCACTAACGTTGATCGCTAGGGGACAATCTGCTTAGGTCAGCACACTGTCCTCGCCGCTATATAGCCGCACAATCAGGCTACTTTGAGAGGTCTACTCTGCGGTAGGTCTACTCTGCGGTCCGTGCTTGTGTACATTCTATTCAGCTTATGCAGTGGTTTCATGCTAGGGGACAATCTGCTTAGGTCAGCACGCGCTAATCCGTGCTTGTGTACATTCTACTCAGCAGGTACGACGTTGATCGCTAGGGGACAATCTGCTTAGGTCAGCACGCACTAGGTACGATGTTGATCGCTAGGGGACAATCTGCTTAGGTCAGCACACACTAGGTACGACGTTGGTCGCTAGGGGACAAACAAACTGATCTCTACACTCACCGCTAGGTGGCAGCAATGCTGTCATGCCGGGGCCATAGTCCATCGCTAGGGGACGAACTAAAAGGGTTTTTGCACTCACCGCTAGGTGGCATCTCGGGGTAATCAATCTTCGCGCGATAAACGCATTATTGCTTACGTCAGCACGCGCTAGGTACGGCGTTGATCGCTAGGGGACGAACTAAAAGGGTATCTGCACTCACGGCTAGGTGGCATCTCGGGGTAATCAATCACGTTTTTTATAAGTAGGTGTCCAATTAGTATCAAATTACAAGGGTCATCAATCACGTTTTTTATAAGTAGGTTCCCGAAACTAATTAGTGTCAAAAAAACCTTTTATCTTTTTTTATAAGTAGGTGACCGAAAACTATTAGTGGTCATTAAAACGTTTTTTATAAGTAGGGTTTTGAGACCGTACACCCCCTCTATACTACTACCGCGTTACTGTAGTCCAGCCGCGATGTCACCAGGGCGTGGACTAGTGTCTTACATGTATCAGTAGTAAGACAATGTCTTATTTTTGAAATTGCGTAGAGATGGTAGTACGCTGACTTGGACATCTGTGACACGTGTGACGACATTGTTAGTCCAGAGTCGATTGTAATCCCGATGTTGCGGATGGTCGGTGACGGAACAATGTTACATCCGCATACACTAACACACGAAACGTCATGCAGGTGTTTACGATTTGGTGCCGAGATGATTATAGCCTCGGTCTTGTTTTCGTTCAGCAGTAGATTGTGGTCTGACATCCACTGCTTCGCTTCTTCGATGCATCGCTCGATGCGGTCAACCGCGATAGCGGCTTCTCCATCCCCCGTTCCACTCAAGTCAACATACAATTGGGCGTGCATAAAGATGGTATTGCAGCTTGTGCCTTCTGAAGAGAGCACCCAATGGCAGAGTGTATATGGAGAAGAGAATTGGGCCCAGCACAGACCACTGTGGGATGCCAGATTCGAGCAATGTTCTATTTGAGTTGTGGCCACTAATGCACACTGACTGAGTCCGGTTCGACAGGTATGATAGCCATTTCAGTGCGATGTCTTCAATGCCTATGCTGCGCAACTGGTTGATTAATATCGAGTCGTCAACAGTATCAAACGCCGCACTCATATCGAGCAGCACTGCCAGCACACCTTTCCTTTTGTCAAGGGAATGGAGATGGTCATTCTGAATGCGCACCAGTGCTGTCTCAGTGCTGTGATGTTGTCTGTACGCACTTTGGAAAATGTCCATCAAATTGTTGTCGTCTAGATGCTGGCGAAGTTGGACTGCTACGTGGCGCTCCAGTAACTTTGAAACAAATGACAAGTTCGATATAGGCCGGTAGTTGTTCATCGAGTCTGAATCAAGGTTTGGTTTCTTTAATACTGGTGTGATCACAGCATGTTTGAAGTTGGCCGGCACGGACCCCGACTCGAGCGACAAGTTGATGATTGTAGCTAATGTCGGCGCAAGAATGTCAATGTTGGTTTTCATGAGTGAGGTAGGAAGTGGATCGAGCGCGCTTGATTGTGTTGGACACTTCCTTACCAAAGAGAGAACGCCGTGTGTGGTGATGCCGTAAACGCATTGACTGTGCAAGACTGTTCACAATGCACGTACTCAGCGTTGACAGTTTGCAGGCGTCTACTCGCTAAATGGCTAACACTTTGCGTGTGAAGTGCACGAGAAAGTAATCTGCCAGTTGTGCTATACAAGACACAAGACAGGGCTGTTTTGGAGTAATTTTTCTCTTCATCAAGTCATCCATGATCCTGAACAGTGTTTTGTTGTTACGTGCACATTCATCAATTTTGTGTGTGCAGAATTTGGCTTTCACAGACTGTATTTGCTGTTTGTAAGTTTCACGCTGTCCAGTGTAGATGTCTCGGTGAATCTGCAGCTTTGTCAGTCTCCATTTCCGCTCTGCTTATCGGAGCTTTCGCTTAGCAAGCGATAATTCCACTGTGTGCCAAGGCGTGTTGGGGCGCACAGTAATTGACCGTGTGATCAACGGAGCGTGGCTGTCTAACAGTTCTTGCAAGGAAGTGTCATACTGTTGCGACAAGTCTGCAATGTTGTTACACGGGCGTGTTGCCAGGTGTGAAAGTTCGAAATCTGAAATTCGTGGGATTAATCGCAGCATATTTTCGATAAGAAACCCGCTTCTTTGTTCGGTTCGGCTTTGGTGCTTGGAGCAGGCAGTGTACAGCGTGGTGATCGGTGAGCAGGGATCCCACCATCACTGATGTCAGAACGCTTCCTGACGATGGTGAAATGACTAGGTCCAAAATATTGCCGATGGTGTATGTCGGATCACGAACATGTTGCTGCAAGTTGGTGACGTGCAGGTGATCAGAGAAGTCGTTTTGAGTCTTTATTTCCGGCCTTTCCATAGTGGATATTAAAATCGCCCACGATAATTAGTCCAGTCAACTATGCTGTGAAAAGTTCCAGGAGATTGGTGAACTCGGCCATAAACGTTTTGAAAGAAACACCGCCTCGGCCTGTGGATGGAGGTCTGTAAACGAGTAATAACCTGATAACACTTGATGGGGTTGCAAACACCACCTCGAGGCACTGGAAGGACAATGCTGGCCAGTGTCGCGATAAGATCATGTTGATACACGACTTGTATAAAACACCGATTCCCCACCTCGTCGGTCGGGCCGAGGTTGGTGGACGAAGTTGTATCCATCCGGGGTCAACTTGCTGGTGTTTGGGATGTCCTTGCGGTCATCTGTCAGCCATGTCTCTGTAAGCGCGATGATGTCAAGATCATGTTCGTGGATATAATCGGTAATGAAATCAGTTTTGTTCCAGACGGATCTTGCATTTAGCAGAGCAAGGTTTGTGCAGTTGCAAGAATTATATGGTAATGTCAGAGTAATCAAGTTGTCACGTCGAGGTACAGGCTTAATGGGAGTTGTTGGTCGCGCTGACACAAGTACACGTATCGGTCGTTGTTTGCGTGCACCCCCACGACAACCTCGATGGGTGGGCCGATGGAGTGCCACTCCCCCTTCACAAGCACCTCTCCATGCAGCATTGTTGAGCCGAATGTGACTGCGATCGCTGGGCCGTAACCGATACAGGCAGTCTTGGGTCATGCTGGGCGTGTAAACAATGACCGATCACAAGCTTGTCAATGTCACACAGGTGCAATCGCAAATGTAAAATGTTAGTCAGTTAAAATAGTAAAAAGTCACAAAACACTTGATAACACTATTTAGTCCAGTGTCTTCTTGGTGTATTCATAAAATATATATGCAAACTTGAGTGCTATATATTGGCTAGAACTGGTAAAATCCTCAATATATCCAGATAGCATCTATAGGTGCAGCCACATAGGCGCAGACCAATATACTGTACACGGGTACACGTAATTCATGTTGTATAACTTATTTTCTGTGAGAATGCTATAAAGATGATGTATATCGTTGGAAAGGTAATGCATTTAGCTGTGTATTGGTACCTAACAAGTGTCATTGCAATGAATATTAAGGCCAGAATCGTATTCTAGACACATTTGCAAATTATCGCAATTTACATGTACCCCGATTTTCGACCTAGTCCAGTCATTCTATGGTTTCGCCTCAAACAAATTGTAATAGCAATCGTTATGGCGTTTTGTAGTTATCCTTTGGACTATGGCGTGAAACTTCGATGCAAAACATATCACAAATGTTAAAATAACATGTATAATCAAGTAATCATGCGTACATAAATGACGATAGTGTGTCTGAGAGAAGAGGTTCATCAGACTGGGTGATTCAAATGAGTGACATTTTTACTTATTTCAGTCAGTTTACCTTTTGTTCTCGTGACGTTTCGACGGCTTTCAGCAGCCTTCTTCATCTAGCGGTAGTCGTCTGAAGAAGACTGCTGAAAGCAGTCGAAACGTCACGAGAACAAAAGGTAAACTGACTGTGAAATAAGTAAAAAATATCACTCGTACGATAGTGTCCCTTCGATTATTTCCAGTAAAAATACTACATCGTTTTATACATTGTTTAATATTTATAATGATATCTACAACATTTGTGAAAGTATCAACTAATTAAATATTTCGGTGATGTAGTACAATTATCATGGATTATTACGATTCACACTGCCGTATGCGGATAACTGATAGGACACATACAAATGTGAACTTTTCGTTGATTTATTTATTAAAACATGTCCAAACATAACATAACCTGAACATACTGTCGATCTTTTATTAGCTATTGTTAGCAAATTTTGAAACACACATAGTTTAAATATACACTCATGATTAATTGCAGTGATAATACATTCATAATATCCAATAACGTAAAACACAAGTTGCTAACCCTGGCAAGATGTTTACATTATTTGTTGGTATAACTATTTTGTTGGTACATATTCACTCATTCAACAGAAGAAAAGGTCACGTCATTTGTTGTCTCTAAAAGGAATATTATGTGTTTAGATGTCGTTGAAAACAGATAACGTAGAACACCGAATCAGCCTGTAAACGATTGGTATAGATGAGGAGCGACCCAAGCACCTATAGAACATAACTATCTGTGCTTGAATGCCTTAAATGCTTGCAGTGATCTGCCTGTTTTAATGTGGCCAATATATCATCGATTTTTCTATGCACATTTTTACATATAATTTCACTGCAACAAAGTTCTCAACAATAATATCTTCGTGTGTGTTCCGTTAACGCATGACCTCTGCTGATTTCTGAATTTGGCGAGTTGTTGATTCCTCAGTTGTCAGCGTGTCATCTTCGTCTTCTTTTGCCGTTTCACCTAAGGTCACTCATGTTTCCTTTTTGTTTTCCTCGTGGCAAACCAGACATTTAGAAGGAAAGTTTCCAAACGACCAGCAGAACGGATTGAAACACGACGTCTCAACATGTATCAGTCGACTTGCATCACAGCGCGAGTTCACATTGAACTCTAACAAATCCGCTTGAATGTTTTGTAGATATTTTTTTGCATTCACTGCATCGTTCATGTCCAGTAGGTACCGTATGAGAAATACCCCATGCATAGAATTCTTGTGCTGTCGTGATACGTTTCTATTTCTTCACCGCACCAGTCCAGCTCATCATATCCCATCGCATGGGCGGTTTACATAGCCACATTAACAGTAATGCCATGATGCCAATAAAATTATGTTGAACATGACCTATGTTTAAGATTTCTATATTGTCTCGTGTCTGCTGGATGTTGGGCAGGTTTGCGTGGACCCACCCAATGATGATCTTATAGACCGAGATGACAGTTGCAACATTGTGAGCCATCTGATCGTATAGCACTAGTTTTGAACTTCGTAGTATTCTTTCTCGCGGACTTCACGATTTCTTTTCTTGTTTCTCTTCTCTAGCATCCTTGGTCAACTGCGCCGTTTTGAAATACTAATGTGTCACGCTTTCCCTCTCTTTTGCGAAGTAATACGCATAATTTTGTTCTTTATGTTTCCTGTAGCACGCACGAGTTTGAGCCAAATGTCGCTGCATCCCTACCATAATAATTGAGAGATGTAACAGGAAACACAAATATTATTCTGAAAAGCCAAAGTACGATTCATTATTCCTATTGTCTTAAATGACAATAAACGACGACTACAAGTTACAGGAAAATACCCAATCACAGTATCGATAATTGCTGAGAAAATAACAGCGAAACATGTTCTACGTTATCCATTTGTATTCTACGTTATCGATTACATTTTATGATATTGATCCTTTGCTCTCGGAGGGGCAGGCAATTTTTGGCAGGTAACACGTCTGCTAGCTTTCACTTCAATTTGAACACCAAAATGGTTCATTATAAGTGGAAATATGTTAGTAAGTTCTCAATGTCAACGAAAATTAGCTTAGACGGGCACAATACCATATGTGTTTGTCAGGCATTTAGAGATAAATATTTTGGCTTTGCAAGCCGAGAGTTCCGTCTTCTAGCAGAACTACGTCTGAATCTGGCAAGAAAACAACTCTTATCTGCATGAAGGTAATGATACGTGATATGTAAGTATACCTATTAATTATAAGTATATATACTGGTACAGCAGTCCCAGTGGTGGCGACTGATTTCCAATTTTGTCGTACGCAATAGGAAGAACTTGCTTAGAAATAAATCCTTTCTTTCTTCAGTTAACACTCATATTTTAAATCTACCCCATATGTTCAATCAAATAAAAAAAATGGCAAAAATGCCTTACCGCAAAACACGCCACCGCCATTAGTCGCGTTATGTATACTCACGACCAGAAAATTTGTGCCAGGTCAAAAACCGTGTTCTTAAGCTTTTTAGCCTGGTCTCGCACTGATTCACATGACACATTCTAGCCATAGTGCTATTTACACATTCCAGATAGGACGCACAGTTTTTGACCTAGGGCTAGGCGTCTTTTATGAGATTAAGTTACCGCCAGTTAATTTTTGTAAGTACTTCACTGAAAACAACTTTTCTAACAGTCTGTTTGCACAAATGTGAAGTGTATTAGATATTTAGCAGATAGATAATTTGCTCAGGTTTTTGTTAAAACGGCATAAAACATTAGGACGCACGATTTGTGCCCCCCACCAGGATACAGCAATAATGTGGCGAGAAATCAGCCAGCGCCACGTAGTAATCAGAGTCAACTAAACAGTTCGGATATTAAATATTCGCACTGTTCAAACGACAATAACTTAAAAAGTAGTGACAAATTATTATCTTTACGGCGATATAAACAAATATTACATTCCGGGGTTTCAATTTGAAACATGAAACAACAAGCGTGAAATAACGGAAACAACAAGCCGCACCGCCATTTCTCGTGCTAACAATAAGACGTGCTCAGCGGCCCTTCCTCCAGTCACGTCGGCAACATCTGGCGAGCTGGTTGTCTTGTGACATGCAAATGACGCATGTTTGAGCGAGCTTATTTACATGAGTTCGGAATGAATATACTTCATATTTGGTACATTACTTGACAAGAGCATTAAGTTTACGCATACAAAGTTTCAAAGAAATTTAAATTTTCATTTCACTTAGTCTTTAATGTTAAACCTTTGAAGTATCACAAATTCTCATCAATTCTTACAAAAGAACAGCTTTGAGAGCACTCAGAGACATCAAACAAAACCTTGACATTACAGACCTTCACAATTAATTCTTACTACCAAACACGTCCAGTTGAAGAGATAAATCACTATGATATGTCCCAGCCATGGAACAATTACACTACAACATGTTATACTTGATATAACTAAGTCTTTGCCTGCACAATTTACACAATAATATAATATATTCACATTGTAATAGAACTGTGTTATAACTAGAAATGTTCTACAGATACGTCATCAATAGGTAACGATGTATTGTCTACTGGACGATGTACATTTTCAGTTGTCTAACGTCTTGGCGCGTTCACAGCCAGCTGAAAGTCAATCAACAAAACTGTTACAAGCCCATTCTAGCCAACTTCATAGCTTATAATGTTACTTATTATATACAGCACCTTCTTTAACAATGAGTTAATTGTGAACTTCTCCGTTAGTATTACATTCTGCTTGCGACATTTAAAAATACTGACTTATAACTTACACAAATTCATGAAAATGATTATGAAAACAACATAATATGTGGACTGCTAAGAAAGGATGCAAAGGAAGGGCAATTGGGGTTGCTAAGAAAGGATGCACGGAGGTGCATATAGAGGACTGTCAAGAAAAGGTTTTTGTTTGCAAGTGCATATGGGAGGGCGCTTTTAAGAAAGGATGTAAGTGCATATGGGGGGGGGGGCTGTTAAGAAAGGATGCATGGGAAGTGCATATAGGGGGCTGTTAAGATAGGGTTTTTGTGAGTGCATATGGGGGACTGCTAAGAGTGGATGAATGGGAAGTGAATATTGGAGGCTGTTAAGTAAGGGTTTTTGTAAGTGCATACGGAGGGCTACTAAGAAAGGCTGCACGGTAGATGCATAAGGAGGTTACTAAGAAAGGGTGCACAGGAAGTGCATATGTTATTATTGTTATTATAATAACCATTATTATACAACCAGAGGAAGGCTCATTTACATAATGTGCCTATCTGATAATCTTGCCTGTTGGACTTGCGAGTTGCATGTCAGTCTCTCTGTCTGTCTTCTCAGCCACCACCTCTTGTGAATCAGACGAGTGGACAGAATTTTCAGACAAGTGTATCTTCTCCAAAGAGACAGACTTCTCAGATGACCCCGACCTCTCGTGTCTGTCAGGTCTTGAATCCTCAGACTTTTTGCGTCGTTTCAATCGTGATGACAGGGACTTGTCAACATCATCAACTTGAAATGGGATGGCTTTGTAGTCAACAAATGGTAGCAAGCGCAAGAGCAGCTGTTCAAGGAAGTCCTCGACAGCAAGACCAATCTTGCCAACTTCTGAATCTTTCTGCAGTAGAAAAGGTCATTAATTAGCACATAACGACTGTGACAACAAACATAATATTTGTTTGCACCATGAGCCAGTTTCAGAAAGTGTTAATACCATATGAAGAAACTTATTCCAATGTTTGATGAGGATTACATAAATTGGAATACTTTGCTGAAAACAAGACAAGCATCTGGAACACGTGTATATGACATTTTTGTGAATAAGTATCTTAACCTTAGTGAAAAGGTTAAAATGGAATGAGCACTTAATGGAACCAGCCACAGGGGATGTGCAAGATCAGGCACATGGCAAAAAATGTAACATTAACACATCAACCCATAGCTGCCAAGCACATTTCAAGTTATCAATTCTGGATTTTGCATAGAAACAAACAGATGGACAACCTACCCCCGCCCCCACACACAATACAGTGGGACCTCACTATTAAGGTCATCCTCAGGACCGGGAAAAAGTGACCAGAATAGCGAATCTTGGAACTTACTAAAGTTGTCTTTCCTGATAGGTAAGAACATGTTTTATTCCTAACAACAATTTAAAATGGGATATTCATTTTAATAACTGAATGGCAAAGCCCAGAAATGAAAGTGTTCCATTTTTAGAGACTGCACTCATATGTATAATACACCTGTACATATAAACATATACTATATACCCCTCTAAGTGACCCTTTGACAATGGACAACCCATCAACCTTTCTATTATTTGCCAAATCTGTATATTTATCTAATCAGCCTGAATAATCACACAACCCTTCAGCCAGGCCAGCATACCCATCATTTGGAATCATTTAGTGGTGAGATGAGAAGGGTAAAGAAGTCGAACCGAGAGAATCGGCTCAGGGGACTAACGTGATTGTAGCGAGCGCAGTTGATAAAGATGAGGTGGATGTCTCGCATGAACTCGTCAATGCTCTGGTAGTTGTTGAAGTGGTCTCGTGACAACTTCTGCTGTATTGTGCGGAAGTCCATTGGGTTACTGATGATCTTGTAGTAGTTGGGCACCTTCAAGCAACAAGGGCGGGCATTGTGATATTAACTCGTATTTAATTGTAACAAAACATATGTTTGTATGTGAGAAGTCCAAACCATACATACCAATGGAGACAAGTTGCATCACAATGTGTTACAGTCGGGACTAGGATCTAATTCGCAGGTTTGTTCTGTTACCACTGCAGATAACTGTAGCAGGGCTTCAGAACAACATATATAAACATATATCCACATTCTGTCTTTTACAAAAAGTCACTCTTGTGCTTTATCATCAGTGGGTAAATGAAAACTTGTACATGACATTGGAAAATCTTGAGAATACTAAATCATAGTGATTGATAGCAAAGACTGACTTTTTTGTTGTATATTTCCATTTTGAAATTTCACCATATCAAAGATGTGAATTATAATGACTTTTATCACATTTTGTCCTGAAACAGATAATTTATTATCTCACATTATGCGCAACTCCGAAACACTTTCACTTCAAATTCATCATCGTTTTTAGATACATCATAGACTACTTTAGTGGCTTATTTATTACAGCTACAATCATGCCTCATTAAACGTGCCCCATTAAATAATGCAGATTTGATTATAACGCGGTCAGTCATGGATCACAAATTTCTGCCACCAGGGGGAAAATGGGTGCTATGGCAAACTATGTCACTTGTTTTGTGTGAAATTATCCTCATGTTTGTTTGTCCACTACTGGTGTATTTTGAAAGACTAGTTGATGGACAATAAGTTTAACGCTGATGTACAGCTGTGCAACAAATCTGGTGTCAGGCGCATCACTATGTAGCCTTGTTTGTTCTGCACTGCCATCAAAGGCATCATGGTACCATTGTTTATTCCATGCGGACATCAAGCGAATTGTGTTTCCCTTCTGCTAGTCCTTGCTTCCGTGAATTGGCACCTTCTGCAGATTTGCATGGCTTCGGCAGCTTGTAAAGTCACAAATAAACCTTGGTTAAGAATTGGATAAATATGTTTTAAAGGCGACATGATCAGGTTGGAAAAATGTTACAGTAAATAGAATATATATCTAAAATAAGTCAATCATGTTGTTGTCCAAAAATGTAAACAAAATTGTTTTCATAAATTACACAAATAAGAATGCTTGATCACAGAACGTCTCAGAAATGTAGCCTTCGGCTGTTTCTGGGAGTGTGACGTGTGATATGCGTTATAGAAGCAGGCGGATAGTAAAAGTTGGTCATGTTATTCAGCGCTTGTCACATTGTTGCCTTTGATTAATGACCACCATTATCCTGTATTAGAATACCTGTAGTTATGTGCTTCCTTTGGCATGAATCTCTAACGTCATAGTTTATTGTTTTTATATAATTCAGTCATCTTGCTCTGCATAAGTCTTTGTTGCGACTGTCTCATGAGAATGGCCTCACACTTGTCAGTCATCTCTTCAATCTCGCCGTTGCCAAGTGTCAAACCACAGTGTCTTAGCATCTGTAATGCAGCATGTGTGTCACCAAGTTTCGGTATCTTATCTTCAGACAACAAAACTTCGTAGCCCTCATCATTGTATTGTAAACCGTTTATGGGGTGTTGTACAGTTTCAATGATCAGCTCGTCACTTAGAGTAGCCAAAGTTTCTGCTGTCTCGTCCACACCAACATAGTCGTCCATCGTACATAGAGCATCTCCATGCACCTTGCGGAGCTTGTGACATAGATTTCTCAATAAAGCAGCTGCATCGTCGTCGCCATTTTCTTGATGTTCAACACCTTCGACGAATCCCGCTAGCAGTTTTGAAGTGTTACCGGTTTCCCTTTGTTCCTCGTTGGCTTCAGGGTAATGATGGCATCCAAAATATTTCAAGATAATGGTGCGACTCCCTCTGATGCCTCTAGTCTCTTGGTGGCAAGGTGCACAGGTAATGGGACTTCATGTTCTTGATAATACCAGTGTCCAATTGGCTTGGTGATGCTAGTTGTGTAAGGGGAGTGAAGACATGACACCTACATACGTCTGGATAAATTTCATGGAATAGCCGTTTCACTTTTGAGTTCAGCCAGTACTTGTAGGCCCCAAGCAAGCGGGAAATTTTTGTTAAATACTGCGAGGTGAGGAAAAACACATTACCTCGGCAAAGATCTGACTTACATAATCCGACTAGATAGGCTTGGGCAAGGATTTTTTAGTTAAACTTACCATATTTCAATTTACTCTCCAAACATTGCTATTCAATATATCAAAATAAAGTTCAGTAGGCTTCCAAAACAATGCATAAATCCTCGATCAACTGGCCATAGAGACATGCTGCCTGTGCTAAGATGCTACTTTGACGTTGAGTGTCTCGTTGTGTGTTCCTGTCAGGTCGAAAATGAAGCGTAAACCATGCTTCATTCAGACTTCACGTCATGTCAATATTAGTCTTATTTGGTCAGAATAAAGTTTATATTGAAGAGGAATGGTGGTTTGACCGATCAATGATAAGTACCTGTGTTTCCGCTGTCTGCTTGTACATTCGAGAAATACAAAAAATAAATATAATTTACGAATCGGCTCCAATATCAATTAATTAATAATGGTTACGAATTCTGACGGATATAAAAATGGGCCAAGAGGCCCTAAAGTCCTTTGGACTATATTGTGAGTTTGTAATTATTATGATATATGTGATATACCATTAGAAAGCAGATAAAATATGCTATGATGTTATATTGATAAATTAGTTGTTTTGATAACATTTAACATGTGGCATATGGCAAAACATTTTCCAACAAATTCAAATTTGTGTTGCATTTTGGCAACATCTCAATGAGCAAGTTGATTTTATTTTTGTACACCATTCTCCGCTGAAAACAATGGTATAAAACTTGTTCACGTATCTTGTATAATTTTCTCATTATGTACAATCCTGTAACAACACTACAGGAAGCGCGGTTAGTGTAGTGGTTAGCACATCCGCCTGGTATGCCAGCGCTGTGTTCGAAACCCAGACCGGGCAGGCATAATATTTGGTGTAAGAACATGGCTCTCAACATTGGGGACTGTGTATCTCTCGTGACTCGGAGATCATGTTAATGTCGGTCCCTTCTCAGTTTGGGCCATAAAAGAACCACTGAGGATGACAAGCACCCTGACAGTGACGACCCTCAGTGCCAGCATATAAAGGTAGGTTTGGCGATAATTTCTGAAAAAGGCTGACTAGTTGAATGAGACTTCATAAGACCATTACATTGTAACCACAATAATACAAACTAGTCAGTTAACGTTGTCGAGCGCTGGAAACAACTAGAACTATGCAAAAGAACAGAATAGCAGCGTGTGGCGTCACTGAGTGGATTTAAGCAATTTTTTAAATATCTTCTGTTAACAATATCAGCAGTGTTCCAAAGACTACGTCCAATATGGTCCAGTACCACCATCAGAAAGGACATAAAATTACGTCTTTACATGTCAATCGTAATACCAACAGCAACGATATATGCCTGTAAAAGTGGAAGAATACGGAGAGGATATCAAAAAAATGGGCCAAGTGGCCCTGAAGTCCTTTGGACTAATACGTCTATATGTGACCCCGGCTGACCAAATGAGTGATAAGTCAGAACAATTGTAACATTGTTTTCTTACATCCTTGTAAAGGTTTGGTAGGGTGTTTTACACGGTTTCAAAAAATATGACTGCTACAAAAATTGGCAAAGTTATGGAGCATTGAACATGGTAGGGATCAAAAAGTGAAAATGAAGAAAACGGCTGTTGAAGTTTTACATTATATATGCAAATGGATCGCATGGAAATATTACATGCACAACATTCAAATGTGGCACACAGTAATTGATATGTATGTTATGTTGCAATGATACACTGGAAGTACAAATGTGCTGCTACAAAGACTTATCAATTTATCCCAGGTTATATCTTCATGTGTAAAACTAAGAGGACAGATTATCTGAGAGCAAAAGGTAGACTCACTGTTTGGCACAGTTTAAAACCTACAGGCAACTGTCCAGTTTAACAGAGGTCTAGTGGCTTAATGCTGTCTGCTGACACAAGCTACTACCAGTGACCAATTACACATTAGTCACAGTTTCCATCAAACAATAGCAGGCAGAGAATCTTAGCTCCACAGAAACCAGAGCCACCACTGATTCATGGTCAAGTAGATTAGCTCAATGCACCAACTAAGACAATACACAACACTGTGAGTGACAGTGTCCAGAGTGAGGCCTAAGCAGTGTCCTCATTGCTAAATAGATCAATTAAACCTGCCAAGTGGGTGACATTCTGCACAAGTGTTCATTAATCCTTAGTGACTGTTCAGAACACCAGACTGACCACATACCTAAACAAAGCGAATGTAATAGGTGAAGAACAGGCAGTGTTCAAATAGGGGTATTGGTTGAATTGTATTTGTCTCGACGCAAAAGGCTTTATTGTGCCTTCATCGATTATAGGAAAGCATTTGATTTAGTAGACCGGTCCTCCCTGTGGTCTAAGATAATTTCATGCGATATTAATGGTATTGTGTTGAAAGTTGTATACAACATGTACAAAAATGCTAAATCATGTATAAATGAGGACCAGGCTGTGTCAGCCTTCTTCTCATGTGTAGAGGTATGGCAAGGAGAAAACTTGTGTCCTTTGTTATTTGCTATTTACCTGAATAATTTTGAACACTGTTAGTCACAATTATAACGGACTTGACATGGCAGCTGGTTAAATTTACAACAACCTTAGGGATGATGATGTAGAAAATGTATGTTCTACTATATGCTGATGACACTAGAATGATTCAATCAAATACAGATTTCTTGCTTGTGTATAGCAGAACTATGTCAACTCTTCTAATGGTTGACATTTGGTTGTTTCAGGTGTCAACTATATTGTGAATCTGTAATTATTAGTCTATATTGATACAATTGATTTACACAGTACCATGTCTACACAAGGCATGGCAAGCGTAAACAGAACAGTAGAATGCATTTGATATAAATAAAGTGTAGGATATTTCACTCTATAGTTGTCCAGAATATTAATTTTCTATGTTTGTCACCTACAGGTGACAGAATATGAATTTTCTGTGTTTGTCACCTACAGGTTTCTACAGACAATACATCTTTAACCAATAGACACCACAGTCACACCATTTTATAATAATTAAATGAACATCAAAATAAACACAACTTGCAATTATAGAAAATCAATAGTTTTGAAGATGCAGTTTAAAAGTGTTAGGCAACTGTTCAGTCTAACAGGGGTCAAGTGTGTCGACTCTGCCTGGGTGCTGTGACCAATTAAAGATTAGTCAAAGTCTCAATGGCCTAAGCTGTAGAGATTAGTCACAGCTTTTGACTTTGTGGCACATTACACAACATCTACTGTTGGGGGTGGTCTCAAGGGCCCTTCTCAAAACCACATCACTAGATAATGTAAACCTTTTGCACTTTGGGGGCCCCTTAGAATGATTCAATCAAATACAGATTTCTTGTATATAGTAGCAGCACCCTAAGATACATTTAAGCAAAATTAGAAAAAAAGTTGCTGAACAGTTTTTGAAAAAATAGGCCAAATGTTACATTTTTACCAGTTTTGGGGTCCTTGGAGGCCCTAGGGAGCCCTTAAAATGATTCAATCAAATACAGATTTCTCGTGCATAGTGGCAGTGCCCTAAGATATGTCTATGCAAAATTAGAGAAAAAGTTACTGAACGGTTTCTGAGATACGGCAGCTAACGGCGGATGGCAGACGCAGAGTCATGGCAATAGTCCCTTGGACCTTCGGCCAAGACTAAAAATTGTAACACTGTTTTCTTAAATCCTTGTAAAGGTTGGGTAGGGTGCATTACACGGTTTCAAAAATTATGACTGCTACAAAAATTGGCGAAGTTATGGAGCATTGAACATGGTAGGGTTCAAAAAGTGAAAATGAAGAAAACGGCTGTTGAAATTTTACATTATATATGCAAATGGATTGCGTGGAAATATTACATGCATGACATTCAAATGTGGCACACAGTATGTATGTTATGTTGCACTGATACAGTAGAAGTACAAATGTGCTGCTACAAAAACTTATCAAGTTATGCCAAATTATGTCTTTATGTGTAAAACTAAGAGGACAGATTATTTGAGAGCAAAAGGTAGCATCAGACACTGGGACCATGTGACTGTTGCCTGGCTAAATGGATGCAATGGTGCTTTGAAGTTAGTTCTTCTGCCAACTATCCTTTTCACACAAGCCTATATGTTTAGTGGCTGCCAGCACACTACTCAGCCTAAGCTACCATGCAGGTGTGAAAAACGTCCTGATATATTTGAACTTGAGCCAGTAATTAACTGTCCACCAAGCAGTAGCAGAGCAGTTTTATAATACTAATCCACAAGTTAAGTGGCAGTGATCTTTTTTTATCATTCATGTGATGTTTATTGTGAGCAGGGCAGACAAATGGTTATCATACGTAGACAGGTACAGAAAGAAACTGACGTTTTCTATAAAAAGAACACGTTTGCCTATCAATGGCATGTATTTCCTATTGTTGCCGTTTCTGCTGGGCAGAAATCAAACAACCCTGTAGGTAATTATTAATCAAATGTCAAGGGTTATGATGGAAGTAAAATGACATGTTTACTGTTCACTTATTGCACTATGTCTTGCATTTAGAGGAATAATTATAACATAAAATTAAATGTTGTTTTTAAATACATACATTGGTGAGAAACTGGGAATTACTTTTCTGTGGCTTAAGAATAACTAATTTAAAGGGAATAAAAACATCTATGGCTTGAATTCATGTTATAGTACATCCTGCTATCTATTTCCATGTCCACCAAGCCAAAAATAATCAAAAAAATCAATTAATTAGAAATTCCACATTTAATGCTGTACATCCGGACATTTTCGAAAATGCATATTTTTGGCGCGCTTTTCGGGATGCCGAGATGTGACGTCACTTATGACCCACACTCGCATCAGGCTGACCCTTTCCATGCATTCAGAGCATGTTTACAAGTATAGCTTTTGGGTCGAAATGAGTGTCAGAATGAGTTATTGTGCAATATTCCGATGAAATACAAACACTAGTCATCATAGAGGAAACAAGCAGTTATCTTACCGTTCCACATGAATCGAATTTTATTCAAAACAATGAATGCGAATGTGCCTACAAGTCGACTAGGTTTTGCCGAGCTTGGGCTCGTTTTCCGAATAATTATATCGAATGCAACCAACGGGAGATAATCTACACCAATAAACATACATAGCAAACATATATTGTATCCAGCTACATAAAGTAACGTGTATAATCTCATAATATCACTAGAATATCGATATATGAAGGAGTTGTACAATTTACCATAACAACTTAAATCAGTGAGAGAGTTTCCGCTGGTCCCGATAGCTCAGTGGGTAGACTCGTTGATTACTTGTCGTTTATTTTACAATCGGGCGACGCCGGTTCAATCCTGACAGCATGCAAACTATTGATTTTCTTTACACTTTTTTTATTTATGTTTTCACGAAGTAATATAAACGAAATCAATTAGTATATAGTATGATGCACTGTTTGTAAATAATTTTTTATTTTTGTAGTAATTATTTATTCGCCACAAAAATGAAAATATGGTCATTATATAACGATGTTTCTAAATTTTATTTATCCAAACAAATATAATGTAATGGATATATAATTTATTAATTGTAAATATATTGTACAGTAATATATTGTAATTATACATGTGAAAAAGATTGTGATCTGTCTGGATAAATACAATTTAGAAACATCGTTATATATAATGACCATATTTTCATTTTTGTGGCGAATAAATAATTACTACAAAAATATTTACAAACAGTGCATCATAGTATACTAAATGATTTGGTTTATATTACTTTGTGAAAACATAAACAAAAAAAGTGTAAAGAAAATAAATAGTTTGCATGCTGTCAGGGATTGAACCGGCGTCGCCCGATTGTAAAACAAATGCCAAGGAACCAACGCGTTTACCAAGAGAGCTATCAGGGCCGGCAGAAATTCGCTGACTGATTTCAGTTGTTATGATAAATTGTACAACTCCTCCTTCATACATCGATATTCTAGTGATATTATGAGATTTTACACGTTACTTTCTGTAGCTGGATACGATATATGTTTGCAATGTATGTATATTGGTGTACATTATCTCCCGTTGGTTGCATTCGATATAATTATTCTGAAAACGAGCCCAAGCTCGACGAAACCTAGTCGACTTGTACTACAAGTTGTAGGCTCATTCGCATTCATTGTTTTGAATAAAATTTAATTCATGTGGAACCGTAAGATAACTGCTTGTTCCTCTATGATGACTAGTGTTTGTATTACATCGGATTATTGCATAACAACTCATTCTGACGCTCGTTTCGACCCCAACATTATCCATGTAAACATGCTCTGAATGCATAGCAAGGGTCGGCCTGCTGCGAGTGTGAGTCATGTGTGACGTTAAGATACCACGTGACCGCCTAGCTCATTACATTTTTATTTTCCGCGGGAATCGCTACACAGACGGGTTTAAAATCGAATTTATGCTACAAATGTATTTTTCTGTATTTCTTTAATTTTCTCGAATGTTACATGCAATATTAAACTTTCTGTACACATGGAAAACTGATTTTAACTAATGCCTTGTTTTTATTTCCTTTAAGGGTCATCCTGAAACAACCAAATGTCAACCATTAGAAGAGTTGACATAGTTCCGCTATACACAAAAAATCTGTATTTGATTGAATCATTCTAGTATCATCAGCATATAGAAGAACAAACATTTCATCATCATCATTACTAAGGTTGTTGTAAATTTCACCAGCTGCCATGTCACGTCCCTTATAATTATGACTAACACTGTTCAAAATCATTCAGGTAAATAGCAAATAACAAAGGAGACCCGTTTTCTCCTTGTGGTAACTCTACATCACATCAGAAGAAGACTGACACAGCCCCCAAAAATGCAAAATTTGTACACTATCTAGTGATGTGGTTTTGAGAAGGACCCGTGAGACTATCCCCTAGCAGTAGATGTTGTGTGTTGTGTCAGAAAATGAACCTGGAAGCCTCTGCCAGTGACCAATTACAGATTAGTCACAGTTTCAGTCAGGCAGACTGGCCCTCCACAGTGAAGTCCTTTGGACTAATATGTCGATATGTGACCCAGGCTGAGCAGCTGTAACAAGTACATTTATTTTGTACTTGAGTAAATGTACAAGTAACTCTGGAAAAAGCTACTCAAGTAAAAGTACTTTTTGAAAAATGTACTTGAAGTACAAGTAAAAAATGTACTTGAAGTAAATGCAAAAGTACTTTTCTAAAAAACTTTTGACATGGTCACCCACAGCAAACAAACAAATAAATTCAGTAGTGTGCAAAACAAACATCCTCAGCAGGATACAGTGACAGGCTCCTCAAACAAACTATACACATACTATGCAAGACAGTGACAAAAGAAATAAAATAATAGTAATACCCTATTCAGTAATGTGTACAGTGAACACTAAATATTGTCTACGACCAGGCCTGGGGGTCAATATGTGAGACATAATATTGAAAACATGAACCAAGAATACATATAAACAATATTTACAGGCCCTAACAATACTTATTTTATTATTAGGATAAATCTGAGTAACCATTAGCAGTTTAAATTGCCACAGCAAAGGGAATGTTTTGGGGCGATAATGTGACAATTTCGACGTGCGTTTATCACTAATGCAATTCATGACATTATTCAGGTCACTAATAGCTCGATCGAACCTAAATCTAAGATTTTTAACGCATAAATTATGGATACTTCGTTACATTTATGAAAAGTACACACATCTGTACTTCGTTACAAGTAAAAGTACTCCTAAAAATGTACTTCGTCACTCACGAAAAGTACACTTTTCTACTCAAGTACAGTAACGAAGTACTTGTACTTCGTTACGTCCCAGCTCTGGACCCAGGCTAACCAAATGAGTGATAAGTCGGAAAAATTGTAACACTGTTTTCTTACATTCTTGTAAAGGTTGGGTAGGGTGCTTTACACGGTTTCAAAAATGATGACTGCTACAAAAATTTGCGAACTTATGGAGCATTGAACATGGTAAGGGTCAAAAAGTGAAAATGAAGAAAATGGCTGTTGAAGTTTTATATTATATATGCAAGTGGATTGCATGGAAACATTACATGCATTACATTCAATTGTGGCACACAGTATGTATGTTATGTTGCAATGATACACTGGAAGTACAAATGTGCTGCTACAAAGACTTAGCAAGTTATGCCAGATTATGTCTTTTTGTGTAAAACTAAGAGGACAGATTATTTGAGAGCAAAAGGTAGACTAAAGAAAATTAAAAATGACGAAGCTAATGATATTAGAATGATTCAATCAAATACAGATTTCTGGTGTATAGCGGAACTACGTCAACTCTTCTAATGGTTGACATTTGGTTATTTCAGGTGTCAACTATATTGTGAATATGTAATTATTAGTCTATATTGAAACAATTGATTTACATAGTACCATGTCTACACAAGGCATGGCAAGTGTAAACAGAACCGTAGAATGCATTTGATATCAATAAAGTGTAGGATATTTCACTCTATAGTTGTCCAGAATATTAATTTTCTATGTTTGTCACCTACAGATGACAATACATCTCTAACCAATAGACACCACAGTCACACCATTTTCTAATAATTAAATGAACATCAAAATAAACACAACTTGCAATTATAGAAAATCAATAGTTTTGAAGATACAGTTTAAAAACTGCAGGCAACCAAGTTTAACAGGGGTCAAATGTGTCTGCTCTGCCTGTGACCAATTAAAGATTAGTCAATGTCTCAATGGAACAATGCAGAGTGGAGTGAGGCCAGGGCAGTTTCTGGCACAATACACAACATCTACTGTTGGGGGTGGTCTCAAGGGCCCTTCTCAAAACCACATCACTAGATAATGTAAAACTTTTGAACTTTGGGGGCCACTGAGGTGCCCTTAGAATGATTCAATCAAATACAGATTCCTCGTGCATAGTGGCAGTACCATAAGATACGTCTGCAAAATTAGAAACAAAGTTGCTGAACAGTTTCCGAGATACGGCAGTTAACGGTGGACATCAGACGGCAGAAGCAGAGTGATAGCAATAGTCCCTTGGACCTTCGGCCCAAAGGACTAAAACTGGGCCAAGAGGCCCTGAAGTCCTTTGGACTATATTGTGAGTTTGTAATTATTATTGAAATGTTTTTTGGTGAATCATAGTTACAGATCATTAAGGGTTATGATGGAAGTAAAATATTGACATGTTTAGTGGCGACTATTTGCATGCCAGTGAAAATACACCTGGAAATAAAATATTCGAGTAGACCGTTTCATGAAGATTGCATATATATTAGTTAATATGTTACTAAAAATACTGCAGAATTTTATCCCGATACTCACAAAGTGCATATACATAGTGTGCATTTTGACTTAAAAACAGTAGCAATTAATGACATAATACTGATTGAATTGGAGTGAAGTAATAGCTATAACATGTGTAGTAAAACATCTTAATAATATTCCTTATAATTTTGGCTAAATATGCTTTAACCTTTTCGAGTATACCTAAGTTATTTTATATGTTATTTTATACCTAAGTTATTTTATTTTAATCCTAGATCATATCGTTACAGTGCATTGATAATTATGTCTATTGCTGTTTTTAAGTTTCTCAGGTTCTGCCAGAGCAGTAGGGATTCCCATCACACATTATAGTTACAGCCCACATAGAGGCATTCAGTTTGACACTGGGACAATGGCAGGCAGAGTACCTAGACTAGACCAATACACAGATTTACAGCTGGCTACTCCATTCAGAGCCACCCCAACAATCAGGGCAAAGTCCACTATCCAGTTACATCAGTAGGGTGGCTCCCATGATAGCTGCATATAATTGTCTTAATGGGAGCCTTTCTGACCTTACAATGAATATTATATTGTAGTTTATGTGCTAATGATGGTCAAACAAATATTGTCTGTCTGTTATAAATAGATATCAGCGGTGCTGCAGGAGAGAGCAGCAGAGAAATAGCAGGACAATTTTGCATTTTGGGGGGCCCTGAGGTGCCCTTAGAATGATTCAATCAAATACAGATTTCTTGTGTATAATGGCAGTACCCTAAGATACATCTATGCAAAATTAGAAGAAAAGTTACTCAACAGTTTTTGAAAATATAGCACTTTGGAGACTGGTAATCTATCCTCCCAGCACTAGTGTTCACTGCCAACAACTGGATTCATCTTTAGAACCGTAAACATAAGCACAATAAAGACGATAACAAACAACAGTGTGAGTAATAAATGACAAACTGTATTTCTCTAGTTTCCGTCGTCGATACCAGTGAACGAAACTGTATGTTTAGTGTCCCTACAGTATACCCCGCGCCAGTCACGACAGTAGCGTTTTAGGCAATGTCTCTGAATTGAATCGGCGGACGCACTGTTCTGTTAGACCGCCACACGACCAAGTCTTCCACACGATCTTCGTTCCTGTCGCCGTTTTCTGTGCCGACGATGTCGGTGGTCGGTTCACGACGATCCGTCTCGTCCTCGTAGAAAGGTCGTAGTCTGTCCACTGAGACAGTATCCTCGCGATTCTCCATCTGCAGACGGAAGCATTTGCCCCAGCGGCGCAAAACCTGAAATGGGCCCGTGTACTTCGGAACGAGTGATGGTTGCACCTTGTCTGCGCGCACTAACACTCGCGTCGCCGTCCACAGATCGTGCGGAACATGTGAGCGACCTCGCTGTTTTCCATGCCACAGATTTTCATTGAATGTCTGAGCCGCCATAGCCGATGACAACTCTTTGCCGAACGAGGTGGTGTCATCGATACTAGCTCGTTGCATAACCAGCTGGCCTGGTAGTGCAGGTTGTTGACCAGTGACTAGGATGGACGGAGAAACACCCGTGTCGAGGTTAGCTGCCGCTCTCAATCCAAGCATCACCCACGGGAGTTCTGCTAGCCAATTTGTTCGTCCGAGAAGACGGGCATGAAGAGAGTTCTTCAAACAACGATGCATACGTTCAATTTTCCCATTGTGCTTGGGATGGTAACTTGTAGTTGGGTCTCGTGCAATTCCCATCAGGCTGCAAACCTCCAACCACAAGTCTGACACGAACTGTGAGCCGCGGTCGGATGTGATGACATCTGGCACGCCCCACCTGGAGAGCCACTCACGCACTAGCACCGTTGCACATGCTTTAGCGTTTGCTGCTTCACCGTGCATCGTCATGGGGTAAGCCTCTGGCCAGCCTGTCCATCTGTCGATGATAGTAAGCAAAGTGTTCTTGCCTTCACACGCTGGGTTTAGTGGACCAACTATATCGATGTGAATATGGCTGAATCGTTTAGTAGGCGCAGGCAATCGTTCCAGTGGCATTTTCGTATGCACGTGAATCTTGGCTTTCTGGCAAGATTCACACAATTTCGCCCATTTCGCGACATCCCTGCTGATACCTTGCCACCAGTAGGAATGCTTGATGAGGATCAGTCCGGCCTTTAAACCTGGGTGTGCGAGACGATGGAGATTGTCAAACACAATGCGCTGTAGCGTGGTCGGAACGAGAATGCGTGCGGGCGTAGTGATGATGTCCGCCCACACACTAGTGCCGTCCTCACATTCGACCAAGGCTGGTCTGAACCTGGATGCAGAAGAACGATGATGAGCAATCCAGTTCTGCAATGGCTGATTGCGTTCTTGTACAGACCGGATATCTGAAGGAGAAGGCAAGGTGACGAGTTGTGCTGGTCGTGGTGTGAAAATCGCACAACACGCTTGCACTGACGCAGTACGGTTATCAGCATCTGAGAACTCATGACGAGTGGAGGGTAAAGACGAAGTTGACACCTCTGATGAAGCCGGTGTTGTCACGCAGTCTGCCAATGACGTGTTGGCAACATTGAGTGACGGCGTTGCTGGAACAAATACCGGAGCCCGTAGCTGCTTCCTATGCATGTCTCGCTGATGTTTGAGTTGCTGTATGAACATCTGATCAATGAGCACGTCTTCCTGTATCGCATGACGTGATCCTTCTGTCGGTAAGGTATCTGCATGGCACAGATCATCCTGCTGCGACGACCAGATGCCGATGGCGTTCATCGCGGTGGCGACTTTCGACTGCAACAGTACCCGAGACAGTGCATCAGCAACGCCCTTCCGTTCTCCCTTCAGGTAGGGTAGTTGTTCCACAAACTGTGTGATTTTTAGTAACTGGCGCCGCGGGATCGGAAGTGCAGTGTCAGCCTTCTTGGTAACGGAACCAACAAGAGGCCTGTGGTCCGTCCGAACGATGATAGGCTGACCTTCGAGGTACGAACGGAACTTGTCTACCGAATATGACACAGCGAGCAGTTCTCGGTCCGTGGCCGAGTAGTTGCGCTGTGCTTTGTTAAGTTGCCTACTCCAAAAGCTGAGTGGTTTCCACATTGAAGTTGAACAAGAACAGCCCCAACCGCGATGTTGGACGCATCACACCAAATCTCGGTAAGCGCGTCTAGTAGAGGGTGGACGAGTCGAGTGGCGGTAGCGATCACGGCTTTCATGTCCGCAAACGCGTGGTCATGTTC
Source organism: Paraescarpia echinospica (assembly GCA_020002185.1). NCBI lineage: Eukaryota > Metazoa > Annelida > Polychaeta > Sabellida > Siboglinidae > Paraescarpia > Paraescarpia echinospica. The sequence goes on from CM034536.1 coordinate 35,596,496, forward strand.
CGGCAGCCACGCCTCTTCGAAATCCTTCTGGTGATTGACGCTCTTCAATCATGAAAGCGATGCCATTTTCCCAGATGCATGCGACACGAAGCGATGGAAAAATGCACAGATTCCCAAGAAGCGTTCCAACTCTTTTGGGGTCGTTGGCACCGGAAACCGTCTGATGGCCTCTACTCGCTCCGGGGGAATTGCAATGCCTTGCGAGTCTACCACGTGACCAAGAAACGTAAGTGATGCACGTCCAAGTTGACACTTGTCCTGGTTCAGCAGTAACCCCGTCTCCTTTAGACGCTGGAAGAGTCGTCTCAGATCCCTCACATGTTCCTCTCTGTTCGAGCTGCCTACGATCAGATCATCCATATAAACAAAGTGTGCGAATGGCAAATCGCTAAGCAACTGATGTACATTGCGCTGAAAACATTGCGCCGCGTTTTTCAAACTGTATGGCATGCGGAGGAACTTGAAGAGACCGAGCGTAGTGATGATCGCTGTTTTTTCCTGGGACGACTCATCGATGCACACTTGCTGAAACGCTTGTTTCAGATCAACTTTGCTGAACAATGTGCAACCCGCGAGTCGTTCGTTGAAGGTAGACAGTGCAGGGAGCGGATATCTATCGAGTTAGGTCATGGCATTCAGACGACGGAAGTCTCCACATACTCGCCAGGAGCCATCTGACTTCTTAACTGCGTGGATAGGTGAAGCCCAGTTGGATTCACACCTTTGGATTATTTCCTGTCTTTCCCACTGACGAAGTTCCTCCTCCACCTGTGTCTTTTTTTCGCCGTGAAGTTTCCGGCACGGTGTGTAAACAGGTGAGCCATCAGTGACAATGTGAAGCGGCGTAGTCATAGCGACTAGTTTACTCAAACTAGGCTCGGTGACTTCGGGGAACTCAGCCCACAAAAACTCAAAGTCTTCTCCAGCAGCCGTGTGCTTGAGTTCTTCACTGCAGCATAGGGCCGGTTGTGGCCTACTCGTGGCAGGAATCAGCAAAAAAACAGATGATGTTTTTGTGTCGATCGGAAACTCTTCCATCGTGTAGCGAGCAGTGAGACAACGCCTGTATGGGTCGATGATGCAGCGTTTCCCGTCTCCATCTTGCAAGAAGTCCATGCCGAGAATAGGGTGGACGACGTCAGCCACAATCATGTCATGTGAACACGGGCGGCCAAGAAAGATGAAGTGAGCACTGCATCGGCCAAAAGTACGGAGGCTTTGTCCGTTTGCAGCTGACAGATTGTACTCGGTGGGACTGGGAGAGCGTTTCTGATACTGTAAAACTTATACTGCCGAACCACAGTCCACTAAGAAATCCGCTACGAAGAGGAGTCGTTTGTTGAGTGAGGCGGGCGAGCCAGTCACGACGCCGATTACTGACCGCCCGTGGCGTTTCCCGAGCGCGCACTCTTTCCCTTTGGCAAGTCAGGACGATGTCGCGGGCAAGGCGGTCCACTGCAGAAATTTGCCTGATCCCCGAACTTCTGATGATACCAGCAATGTACAATGTTCGATTTCAATCTGACTGCTTCGCGTGATTTCGACTTTCTGTCATCATTGTATTTGTCACTCGGAATAATGCGCTGACAGCCGAAACGTCGCACGCGTAGACAGCGGTGACGAGTTCAGGCGACGTCACGTTGACGTTAGACACTGTTGCGGGAGGTAGCGTGACATAGAGTGCATCCGCCTTGCGCAACAACTCCTCCATGGGCAGTGGTGGCGATGGCATCTCAAGCGTTGTTCGTAGCGAGGACGGAAGGCGTCGCAGGAGTGCCCAACGTTCGACGTCTTCCCATGTCCAATCACCACCCACGTGCCTGAAGCGAGCCATCCACTGTGAAGGCTTCTCGTCGGCCTCCATACCGCCCATGGCGAGGGCACGTGTGAGCCGCTGGTGGACGGTCAGCTCGAAACGTTGGACGAAGAGTGACTTCGCTGCTTCAAAAACATCGGCGGGACGCTCACTGCCCAGCACCGTCAAATCCCGCACCACGTACGCCTCTTCCTCTGTTAACAGAGTTGTTAGTGCAGCAAACTTGTTGATTTGCGACGTAATGCCTTGTGATTGAAACACATCTTCCAGCTGCGCGAACCACAAGCGACAGTCGTCGTGAGTCATTGGTCGGAATGACACTTTCTGCCCTTGTGATGGGATGGAGACAGTAGATGCCTCAGTCGAGGTGGTCGTAGGCTGAGGATGATGGCTGTCAACGTAGCATCCCGCCTCAAACAGCATGTCTTCTGCAGTCGTTACATACTCTTCGGAATCTAGAATGTCCTCGCTGACGGTGCGCGAGGTGGCCGGTTTGTCCGTCGGCAATGCGTTCGCCTCCGCAGCCTCTAGTAATGGCGCCTTCGCAAAACGCCTGCAACGCACTCCGCATATCTGCACGCAGATCTTTCACTGTCTGATGTGCATTGTCGTTGGTTTTCACTTTATTAAATCTGTTCACAATATTCGTGATTCGTCGCTTTGCCGTCGAACGATGCACGATAATGGTCTGGAGGCGCTCAGACATAGTGGAAGACGTTTAGTGTGACACAACCCGCTAGATGGCGCAATGTCAGCGTTCTATGGTGCGTCGATGTGCACAGTGGCGCCTCTGGCGATCAGGTTAGCACTAATCAATTTCACGGAAGCTGTACTTTATCACTGTCTATTGTGCGATTGTTACGTTTGATTGAGCACAGAATGTATCTTGATCTCAACTCTAGAAAGATCACGTCAGGGTCACAATTTTAGAACCGTAAACATAAGCACCATAAAGACGATAACAAACAACAGTGTCAGTGATAAATGACAAACTGTATTTCTCTAGTTTCCGTCGTCGATACCAGTGAACGAAACTGTATGTTTAGTGTCCCTACACATCCTCCATCCTCTAAAGTTACCATACCCAACTTTGTGACAACATTGTGAGTGACAGTGTCCAGAGTGAGGCCTATGCAGTGTCCTCCAATTGCTGAATAGATCAATTAAACCTGCCCCTCAGTCCCAAGTGGGTGACATTGTGCACAGGTGTTCATTAATCCTTAGTGATTGTTCAGAAATGCTACATAGTTCTGAATGTTAAAAATAGTTTAACCCGGGTTTAACCCAGTTTAGTCCAAAATGGAGGTTTAGCCCAACCCGGGTTAAACCTGGGTTTAACCCGGGGACGGGTTAAACGTGCTAACGTTGTTCACTATCCAGTTATCAATAGACACCAGTGGCAGAAGCAAATCTAATACACAAGCTTACAGCTGCTCAGTGCAGTAGGAAAATACTAGGAAAATTTAGCATTTTGGGCGGCCCTAAGCAGCCACACAAAACTAATTATATTAGGATATTCGACTCTTGATCACATATTTGTTTTGCACTCGTTGGTTTAATTGTATTTGTTTATACGCAAAAGGCTTTATTGTGCCTTCATCGATTATAAGAAAGCATTTGATTTAGTAGATCGGTCCTCACTTTGGTCTAAGACAATTTCATGTGGTATTAATGATAATGTGTTGAAAGTTGTATACAACATGTACAAAAATGCTAAATCATGTATAAAACAGGGCCAGGCTGTGTCAGCCTTCTTCTCATGTGATGTAGAGATACGGCAAGGAGAAAGCTTGTCTCCTTTGTTATTTGCTATTTACCTGAATAATTTTGAACACTGTTAGTCATAATTATAGGGGACTTGACATGGCAGCTGGTGAAATTTACAACCTTAGTGATGATGATGTAGACATTTTCTTGAAAATGTATGTTCTATTATTATTGTCTACTACAGGTGACAATACATCTTTAACCAATAGACAGCACAGTCACACCATTTTATAATAATTAAATGAACACCAAAATAAACACAACTTGCAATTATAGAAAATCAATAGTTTTGAACTGGTCAGTTTAACAGGGGTCTAATGTCTCTGCTATGCCTGTAACAAATTAAAAATTAGTCAAGGTCTCAATAGAACAATAGCAAGCTGGACCGCTAGGCTCCAGAGTGGGGTGGGGGTGAGTAGTCCATTTCACAAGATACTGGCACTCTGCCAAACTGAATCAGCAAGCTCAAGCAGATACAAGCAAAATGTGACTATTTAGCTTTTTTGGGAGGCCCTGAGGTGCTCTTAGATTGATTCAATCAAATACAAATTTCTTGTGCACAGTGACACTAATCTAAGAGATGTCTACACAAAATTAGGGAAAAAGTTACTGAACAGTTTAAAAAAAAAAAGGCAAAATGTACAAATTTTACCAGTTTTGGGGCCCTTGGAGGCCCTTAGAATTATTCAATCAAATAAAGATTTCTCATGCATAGTGGCAGTGCTCTAAGATGTCTATGCAAAATTAGAGAAAAAGTTGCTGAACGGTTTCTGAGATACGGCAGCTAATGGCGGACACAGAGTGATGGCAATAGTCCGTTGGACCTTCGGCCCAAAGGAGTAAAAACTAGATATATTCTACCAGCGATGTCTCCGGTTCATATTGGGCATATCATGGAGAGAGCACATCACCAATGAAGAAGTGATGAGGAGGGCAGGTCTGGATAGCTGGCATGACATAGTTAAGTCTCGACGACGGAGACTAGCGGGACATATCCTGCGCTTACCAAGAGAGAGAATAGCACATGTAGCAATGGAGTGGGTGCCTGAAAGTGGAAACAGAAGGAGAGGTAGGCCGACTAAGACCTGGCACAAGACATTTAAAGAAGATCTGGCAGAAATGGAAATTACCTGGAATGAGTCCAAAGAAATTGCAAAAGACCATAATAGATAGAGAAAGCTCGTCGCCCAATGTCCCAAAAGGAACAGGAGGAATTAACTAATAAATTATATTTATTTTTGTGTTGTGGCGAACTTCTATCGCAAAAAACTGAATTTTTTTCAATGCAAGCACGTCAAAAATATTCACATTCATAGCTAAGATATCAAGGAATCAGCCAGTGTTAGTCTCTTAAGTATCCACAAGATGGGGCCACCGCTAGAGGCTTTATTTCCACCGGGCACTGTTGGGCGCTCTATGGAGAAAACGCCTGGGCGCTTTCGGACGAGTGGGGTTTAATGGATTAGGTGTCCCATACATACGGTCATTACAGTAATATGTTATAATGTGGTTTGTTATATACTTAATAAAAATATTAGCATGGAAAACCTAATAAAGACGATATTGTTTCTGTCCGCACTCAGTTTTTTGTTATTTACATTGCAGTTATATGACTCCATTAAGTTCATTTTCATAATTATGCACATCATTTAGAGTCATACCGAATGTACATCACAGTCATATTTTTGTAACATGACTTAGCACATGCAGTATGTTAATACATGTACATTAAAAATAGTCAGTACTTAGTTTTACTGGGGTGCAGAAGCTAAAAGGCCTTTGAACTTAATAACTTTGCAGTGGCCTTGAGCACTACTCCGACCCTGACGTACACCATAAATGTCACTATCTAATAAGTCAGATGAAAGTCCTAACTTGTAACTACCGGTATTAATAACAAAACCAGGATGATGTATAAAATGCACTTGCCAACCTATACATTTATGGCAGAGGCACCCAAAAACCCTCAACAAGAAGGTGCAAACCTCCTCATAATATACCTTTGGCATGCACTATATTTATTATGTGGCACAGACGAAACCACTGTCTCCCTAATACTGATCGGTGTGGTTGTTTACTACAACTGTCTTCAATCATATCAATTAGTACACTTTATTACAATTTTTTTAAATCTACGGGAACCCCAGAATACTCAACTTAGAGAAACAAGAAAAATGTGCCTGCCACATACGCATGTAACATAAGCCTCTTAGTCTTCATCTTTTGATAACAACTTCACTATTTCATATCAGATCGTCTAGTGCTAAGTATCAATCATTTTGGCATTAAATTTTGAATCAAACAAATGTTGTTTAGTTAAGATTACATTTGATTTGTGGCCATGCCAACACTTAAAAGGTTAAAGATTTGCTAATTTTTCTTTGAGTATTGACGATTAGCACGGCTTCGATAGCTCATTACGTGTCATTAGTGAAGTCGCTAATGCTTTATTCAAAGCAAATGCAAGATATTTCGGCATATTGTGGTTCCTAATTGCAAACAAATATAATCTACACAACAAATAATATTGTATTTATAACTTGAAGCGAATTTGAGTATTTGTTTATTATTAAAGGTGGATCTCTACACAGCGATAAAATAAACTGATCCACAAAGCATTCACAGTGGATGTTAGCACAAGTCAATCCTTGGTGTGAGGGGTGCACGATGCCCTTCGTTAACTGACATTTTGCTAAACGCTCTTTCTGATATTTTTGTTGTTTGTTATCCCACTTTACATGATCAGATATGTTTTAAATAAAATAATGACCGTATGTATTGGGACACCATGTTTTGGGACACCTAAGTTGTAAATGCAATTATTTTTGTCCCTATGTACTGGGGCACCAATTATTCGTATTTCTGATGAGCGTACATCCACTCCCCCCCTCGATGTAACACGTTAATAAAATGCAGTGTATCAATAAAATGTTTTACAATCGCAGCAGCTCTGACGTAAACAACACAAACTTGGGTGATGTCAATTACTGTAGCACCAGCAATGATGTTTCGCCCTTCTCTCAGCTACCAGCTGGCCTTTATATATTTAGGAAGTATTACAATACGTATCTAAAATCCTAGTTGCAGTGCCCCAATGTTTGTCTGTAATGTATAAAACTGCGTGATCTCTCGACTGTCCTGTATTGTTCCAAGATTTGCACATCATTTCATGTATAGTTGATGTTTTAATCTGCATGTATGGTCATCCACCAAGCCTTGAGTTACTTACAATGAAATGAACGACACCTTATTAATACGACAGGTAGTTCAATGGGGATTACATGTATGATGTTTCGTTGCATTTCTGCAAGTTTATCTTCTATAATTTAATAACAAATGTATTTCTATATGTAATGCCGATATGGGCGGTACTGTGGTCAAATACGGTACAACCTGTCACTCAGTAAATAGTCTTTGAACAAGTGTGGGAAACTGGTACCACACAGACTAAACATTTCACATGGCTGAGGATGTAATTATAAGTGTTACATTTCTTCTAGCCCCGTTTTCAACAATTGTATACATCTATACTTTAATAATTAACTACTTTATTTTGTATGTTGTTGTTGAAATAAGTTTCATTAATTCATTAAAAAATGTAGTCCCTGCATATAACATTTGTTTCATGGGATATAGGGTCATTCAGCCATTAAAAATAGTTAGTAGCAACCCAGCTACTAACTATTTTTAGTAGTAGACAAGGTAATCGTGGTGAAGTTACAAAGCCAGGTTAACACCAGGGTAATAACAGGGACGACATGACGTCAAGATTCATTTGTGTTCCTAAGTATTGGGACAGTGAATCTGAGAATTATTTTTGTGCACCCTATGTTTTGGGACAGCTGATAATTTAATTATTTTTAAGTGTCATTACGGTATACTGTAACATTTACTTGTTATGTTAAAAACGATTAAGGAATTACAAAATATAGTAAATAACAGGAATGTTGGCAAACAGCGCTGCTACGCCCATGTCCGACCGGCAAGAATACGTTGGCGTATTGTTGCTATCAAGGCCGACTTTCAAATTGCGATCTAAGATTATGCATGGATAATCATACAAAGTAAAACCATTTACTTGCCTTTGGAAATAATGTACATATATGTTATGTCAAATTAAAGCAAAGATAATATAATAAAATATTGTTGATGGTGGAATGCATGGCGAGTGGAGATCGATATAGGTCAAGATCAACAATGATCGATGTAATTCAATTAAGTATAATAAGATCATATTTTGGTTGTTCCTTTAGATATGTTACCAAATAATTTTGAAATTTACAATAATAAAGTTTTAAACGAATATCCAAATATACAAAGAAACAGTGTTTGTGTTAAATATGTGATTACAGATAGTTCAATTTAATATTATAAAAAAACAAAACAATTATACTACATATAAAATAAGCAATACTTCTTACAGAATTTAATTCTCTAATAAAATATGTTAGAAATAGCCCATTATTTTGTCATATAATTACTTTATTATGTTGTAATGGTTGTTCTGGTTACAGATCCACTCCAGTGCAAGAACAGTTTTGGTTTTGATATTTTTCCCTGACTCAAGCTGATCACGGAAAGGAAAACCAGTCACAAAAAGTGAGATAAAAACTAAACAAGATAATCAGGGGTGGATCCGCAGAGTCTATGGGGGGCACAAAATGCTCCACTGGTGACCGAACCAAATGGTGTACAACATTTAACTGGTTTTCGTTGGAACGGAGAGCATGAAAAATAATACAGAAAGAATAGGATGACAGTATTTCCAAGGTTTATCCCTATTTTACAATTTTTTTCATTGTTTTCACAACAGATAAGTAATTAATTGAGGTAATTACTTCAAATTTTGCATATAATAATAAGATAACTTCTATTGCGCCTAATTTCTTGGAAACCAAGCTCAGAGACGCATAAAAACAAAAGGATTGGTCAATCTCAAAATCCATAAGTAGTATTCCAGTTGTCAACAGATGTGTCAAGGTGCTAGGGAGCTACGGTGGATAAGCAAGGTTGTAAAGATGAGTTTTTAAATGATGACGGAATTTTGTAATATTTTCAACTGATCTAACACTAAGAGGGAGCATATTTAAAGAGTTGGTGCAGCAACAGAAAAGGCTAGTTCCACTGTTAGTGTTGACTCTAGGAACAATATGTAGGTCAGAACTAGATGATCGAAGCTGGATAGGTTTTCTTACAGGAGTAAGCAATGAATGCAAATAAGATGGTTGCTTACTGGACAGTGCCTGGTATGTAATGGTACAGATCTTAAGGTGGTTGGATCAGCTATTATAAGCTTCTTTTGAATTAATCATTTCTAATATAAGTTTTGAAGATAAGCTAACTATTTTTTTCAGAGTTTGCCTCAGATATTAAACAATACTCCAGACCAAAAAGAATTTATTTTTTATGTTGTTTATATATATTTAAATGTGTTTAAAGACAATTAAAAAATATGTCAAAAATCACCTTAAAATGGCATTTTATTTCATTTTGAGAAACTCCCCAAAAGAAAAATGTTTATGGTTGTAAGTACAAACATGTTATTGACATTCATACGGGTTTCTTTTTGTAAACAAATGCATTGTCCGCCATGTTTTTTGTCTCGCTTCGATTATATAAGTTAAATTATTTAAAATGTCCGCGTTAATATATCAGCAAAATACATGACAGTATTTCTGGATCAAGTTATTATATTAGTTCAGACAGTTACACAGACTTTGGGGACTGTTTTAAGTGGATATTATGTAAGTTGCTGGCGAGCCGGACAACATTGTCTTGCACCCGGACATGGGCCGATTCGGCCGGCCTACTCGGTCGGCCAGCGAAGGATGCATTCAGAATTCAAATACAACATGTCCTATAACCTGATGACATATATATGTGTGTAATTAGGAACTGTAGGTATTAGTTACTTTATTGATATGTAAGGAAATTTATAATAGATACGTCATGTTATCGGACAGGTGCGCCACGGTGCGCAACGATAGGCCTACGAGGCCTATTGCCATATTGGTTGTATTTGAATGTTTTACGAAAAATACAATAAAATTAAAAGTTCTGAATATATTTGAGTCTAGTTTTCATTATCACGCAGCTTAAATGTATAGCTACATTTGTCACACTGCATGTATGAACATACAACCGCTCAATAATTATTTTGTCACTGGGCAAACTTGGGTTTCTACTTTACCCTCGTTCTGACGTTCATGAAGAATTGTCTAAATTTTACATGGGTCAACCTAAAAATACTTCTGAGTATATTTGATTAATTTTGTCTGTACTCATTAGCTTATATACATGGCTACATTTCTCTAATTGGACATTGGCACATACAACCACTCGGAAATTCGCTAGTAGTAGGGTGAAAAAATATTTGTTTGCATTTATTTTATATCAACTTTAAACAGTTATATCTTCATGATTATTTGATGTTATGCAAATATCATCACTGCATAATAATAATGGGTCTTTTTGCCAACAAAATGATAGCCCAATCATATTTTTGTGATACGTATTAACGAAGTTGTGATTTTTTAAATGCACCCCTACAAATAGCTCCAAATTGTATACACCGTGGAAGTTTACTATTGGTCACCTGCAGGGTTAAGTTTGATACAGCTTCATAAACATTTTGCTACAATGTTGAAAGACAGCAAAAATCCGTATTTTTGGCACGACCCCTTCACCAAACATAAAACCATCCCGTGCAATTTTGGGTAAACACAATTCGAGTTCATATGCAAAGTTATGGCTTTGTAAGTATTGTAGTTTTTATAAAAAGTTACATTAAGTAATACTTCCTGGTTGTTACCAATAATAAGTGTCACCAGATGCTTGTTTTTTGCTTAGAAATGTGACTTTTTTACTGGCATGTGGCTCATTTCAACACAATTTGACACACTTCTATTACTGAGATTTCCCCCAAGGTTTTCCTGCTAAGTTGTCTCATGATATTGTGTTATGAAGGGTCATGTGTTGAACTTGTTGTGGTAGACAAGATTGATTGACACCTGCTGGGGTCAGTCACATGTCATTGCAAATGGTGGCTGAGGTTGGGCATTATCGGGAGAATAAACAAAACTACTGCCAGTATTTGGTGATTTGAGATGCATTTAGGTTATTATAATACAACAGCATAGTGGCACGAAAATAACCACACTGTTATGATCTGCATTCATGGTGAATGAATTTATGTTTGAACTGGGCTGACGCACACGTGATCGTCACTATGGAAACATCGTCAGTTTCCAAGAATCTGAAAACGGACTTTCCACAGACACACTAAAAATACTAGTTTTTAAAGGATTGATTGGTGACATATGGTGATAGTGCCTTGGTTTTTTTAATAGTACACATGTTCATACTGACACCTACTAATGTTCTATGAATAAAAAAAAATCAACTGACATGATACCCGGTGCAGCTACCTTAAATATTATACGATATCGTACAGGAAGCCAATGCAAGGTATTTTCACACAAAGAAATTTTTTTTCTTTCCGTTGACCTAATTTACGTATTTCATGACCTAATTAGCATAATATAATCGACATATTGGATCCTAGACTGTAACAAGATGCAATTCACATCTTGTCATTAATTGTTTAGTGTATATTTATAGGGTTTTAGAAAGTGTAACATATCTTGTTTCATTATAGCTCATTTCAATGCCAAAGTCTGCAAAACTGGTGCATCATTAGCATAATTATTACAAAATGGCGGCCATATTGAAAGAGGATTCCCAAAGTTTTTATGAAGAAATTGTTGTTCTGAGCATGTAATTAACTCTGTGATGACGCTTACAACAGTACAGCATAAAGTGTTCTATTGCTATCAATTAATTACAATTTGAATAATTAATGGTGTAATTGCATAAAAAAAATGGTGGACATTAAATGTAGAATCCCAATTTTTGAATATGTATTTTTCCAAAAGCACATCATTAATATTTGAGGCATAGTAAAATAGTACAACACAAACTTTTCATTAAAACTTAGTTGCCATAATTTCCATAATTGATTATGTAATTATCATAAAACAAAATGTGGAATCCCCATTTTTGTTACAAATTTTTTCAAAAGCACTAACAATTCAACATTTAGTGCTTCTTATCATAGTACTACATAGAGTTTAATTACAATAATTAGATGTCACTTAATTCCCACTTTGCACAATTAATGTCTAAACTTGTTATACTTAGCCATATGAATTGCAGAAAGGGTCCATGAGAGATACCTGCATTTAAAAACACAGAGTAATGAATAACTGCACCAACAACTCAAATTTTATTGTTAGTCTTTGTTGTTACAATAACTATTTAAAGTTACTACATAATTATTAATTAATTAATATATAATTATACACACCAGTAATATAATTATGGCAATAACTGAATATTATAATGGTGGAAATACCCATCTTAAACTGGCTAATTATTACTATTAGTAACCAAAAAAAACAAATGTAATAAGTTTTATTTTATAGTTAACAGAGTAAGGTTGGAATACAGGTTCCTGAATTTCAAGTTTAAAATCAATTAATAAGTGTAGCCAGCATACTGTGAATATGGATTTCTTTATACCATTGTAAAGCACATTATCTTGGCGTTCCAGTGATATTAAATATGTATTATTTAATGCGGACTGAATAATGTAAGGGCTGCATGACCGGTGGCCTGTCGTAGTTTAGCATCAGATCTGGCCAGATCCAACAGCCGCGGCGGCCGCTGTGGTAATGCTAATGTTAGTGTCCTTGGACATGTGTAATATTATTAGATTCAAGATATTCATTAAAACGTTGTATTATGTAAAACCTGGCATTTTTATAATAAAATCCTTGCCCGACCCTAACTTAGACATAGATTTTTCTATGACAAATACTTTACAAATTGACTGTTCCTCAGAATTTGTTCTAAGTTGAGCAAAGATCTGGCATAGGCGAGATTTACTGTATAAACTGTACAAACTGTATTACTGTACCAACCATGTGATTATGATGTATTAGAAATTTGCATTTTATTAATAAACAATTTCAAAAATGCTAACTAATTAAAACTAATGTTCATGATTCTTGACATCACTTTGCTGGAAACTCATACACAATGGGAGGTTGCACTTACAGATTTGCTGACTGGGACATGGAAGGGAGTGCTGGCCTCGTGACAGAACAACTGCAGCAGTACATGTTCACACACCTGCAGGAAAAAATACATCAGATCATTACAACGCACAAGCAAACAGCCTACCTTGCCACTAAAGCCAAACACTGGGACGGACACACAGAAATCCCATCCAAAACAAGCGATGAATTTATTTTATGCTTGAATAAAAATTCCAACGAAGCATATTGCATCTAGAAGACAACATTCTAAGTTCACTAACGTGGTTTCATTAAAGATGGACCACTTAAAACTGTTCACTTTAATTATAACATGATCAGTGGGTACTCCCCGGAATTCCCATATACCGTAACCGTGACGGCTTCCGTCAGCGTCTTATATGCCAACACTGAATACAACAACATGGCAACTGCACAGGAACAGTGTTTCCGCCAGCAGGGTAAAATTACATACCCAAAAATAATTCTAGGGTACAGATATCTACCAAAAATAAATCCAGATTTTTTTATTTTGTTTAACATTCTGTGCAATGAAACTCATACATGATGTTTTTAATGGTGAAGAATGAGCCCATACCAACACATTTACGCTAGCTATTCTGTGATTGGCTAAACGTTGTATTCACTGTGGGATTGAAGCCTTCACCTCAGGAGAACATGGTGTACCGCTATATTGGTAGTAAGCCTACCAATATAGTGTAAAGAATACGACATGCTCTCATGTATGTACATTTTTTGCGATGTTTTCGAGTATTAATTGTTTCTTGGTGAAGACATATAACACAACAAAATACCATACTACATCATGAATCGGACTATTTATTCTAAAATGTGAAGGCAAGTTTACAATTTCCCCAAATGCCGGGAAATCGCTTCTCCGAGCATCTAGAAATCCAATTATTTATGGTGGAGGGCCACCAGACCCCTGCCCATCGGGGCGCCTATGGCACCTGTGGCTGGCTTCGCCTGCCGGTTCCTAGATCTACAAATTAACTAATTAACTAATTCCATACCAAATTATTTTTTCTGGCAGAAACCCTGGGGAAAATGTGAAGCACGAGTGAAAAGAAAATTTTGTGCACAGTGAAATAACGTGCTTAGTAGAGCAGTATTCAGAGCATGCCTCCACACTACAGTGCAACTTGAGGAATACTGTCTCAAATCTATGAAAGAAGCAAATTTGGGACAGTATTGCTATGGCAGTTAATTCGCGGGGAATCAATCGGCGGACCACGGAGAAGTTGAAGAAGCGGGCGGAGATGAAGAGCTCCTGCCTACGCACCGTCTCCGCACGCCATAACCCCAAAACTGGAGGGGGTAAAAAGAGCTGTGGTATGTAGATATAATTATCGACATACCGAGAATCAAGGCGGCCCTTTGTCGAAAGGATAGTAGGTATGTGCACTACCCAAATATATAATAACGGAAAATTTCGTTATTTGCCGGACAAATGTATAAAAATTGGACCACATGTAAAATTTCACGGCGAATCCAATTAGGGGCGGCTTCATGTCAGATTATGTGTCCTTGACCTTGAATTTCAAGGTCAAATGTTACTGAACGTAAAATATATATTTTTTCAATACCACCAGTTTTTGTAAGTATGTGCAAATGTATGTGTGTAATTATGCATGTATGCATGTATGTCCGCGTCATGAATTTCAAGGTCAAATATTTTTTTTTTCAAAAACACTTCTGTTTTTGTATATATGAATGTGTGTGTACTACTTAAGCATGTATGTGTATGTATGTATGTGTATGTATGTATGTATGTGTATGTATGTATGTGTATGTATGTATGTATATTATTTACTTTGAATGTCAAATATTACTGAACATAAAATCTCTCTATATACATATATACCAGTATTAGAGCATGTGCCTTGTGCTGCATAAGGCCTTCTACTTTTGCATCGGCATTGCAAAAGCTCCTGGCATGCCTTGGTAGCTTCGGGAAGCGTTGTCCAAATAGGAGAATGTCTTCCATCCTTGAAGTTCCACTCAAAACCCTTGGGAGACATCATATTCGGCCGAATCACACAACTCAAAGACCATATGCTTGCTTGGTAGATGTTGCGCCTGACACGTTGTAGAAATGTTGGTAGCAGACGATCGAGGCGCAGTTAGTTTTTCTTCGTGAAAGGTTCTCGTCTTGCATTGTTAACAGACGTTGCTGCACTTGACTTGTCATGCATTGTGATGTCGAGCTTCTTCATCAACTTTTGTTCTGGTCTAGCCACCCCTACCAAGAAGATCCGTGGAAGAGACAATAACACCATTGGCACATGAAATATCAGGACAATGACAGCTGCAGGGAAACTGAAAGAACTCACACATGAGAAGGAGAGATACTGATGGAAACTGCTTGGACTCTCCGAGATGTGAAATATCAACCGAAGAAGGACACAAGGTCTACTTCAGTGGCAATAATGACAAACACGAACATGGCTTTGGGTTTCTTGTACACAAAGACATCGTGAACACTGTCATGCGTTGTCGCGCCCCGTCTCCAGCAGGCTCAACACCATTCGCCTGAGAGCAACTCCTTTCAACATCACAGTCATCAAGTTTACGTCCCAACCTCTGACTACGACGACAGTGAGATGGAAGATTTCAATGCCCAACTGCAAGATATCATTGAGGAAACACCAAAGAAAAATAATCTAATTATACTAGGAGATTGGAATGCAAAAGTGGGAGAGGATACGCAGACCTACTGGCAAGACACTTGCAGACCTTTCTGCAATGCTGAAACAAATGAGAGAGAACACAGGCTCCTTAAGGGTAGCCACTACCCGAAAACGGCCATAGGCCATATCTCTGTTAATACTGATCGTATCTTACCAAAATTATATAGTATTTGATATGTGGAATATGGGCTCAGTTGCTTATGTATTACCATGGCAATGAACGTTTCTGGTGTGACAGAGGGGCATGCATCCTTGAAAATTATTCTGAGCTAACAACTGTATGTGTGATCATGTAGTTGTCAAGAATCATCGGCAAGAATACTCCTTTGTGCAATAAGGTGGTTTTGGGCAAAGAAATCTGACTGCAATGACTTTTGTGAGATGGGACTTTAGGTTTGAGTATTTTTCAAAGCGTCTTGAAAAATGCTAATACCTGAACAACAGTCAGTGAAGTCAGATATCCTTGCCCAAAACCACCTTATTGCACAAAGGAGTATTCTAGCTGATGATTCTTGACAACGGCATGATCACACGTATAGTGGTTAGCTCAGAATAATTTTCAAGGAGGTGAAAATCAGTCTCACTAGAAACATTCATTGCCATGATAATACACAAGCAATTGAGCCCATATTTCAAACATCATATACCATTCATTTACCTAACTAGTACACAAAATGTTTGTAAGATATGTTCAGTATTAATAGAGATATTGATTATATGGCCGTTTTCGGCTACCCTTAAGTTTGCAACGAACTAATACTGGCTTTGGTCCACACAAAGCAACCAGAAGATGGACCTGGCACAGCCCAGACGAAAAACATCACAATCAGATTGACTACATCTTGGTGAAACGGCGCTTTCACACAGGCGTGAACATTCCAAGGACACAAAGCTTTCCAGCAACAGATATCATGACTTGTTGATGACAACCTCCCACATTCGCCTGAAGAGGATCAGCAAGCCAAATCACACAAGAATAAAATTTGACATCGAGTAACTTAAGGATCCTGATGTATCAGAAGCATTCGAAGCAATGATAGGTGGGAAATTTCCATCCCTTATCATCCTGGATGACAAAGACATTGACCTGAACTTGCAGACCAGCACCTTCAACAAAATAGTGACCGATGCTGCCAGCAAGATCCTCGGCAAACATCGTCGGACAAAGAAACCGTGGGTCACAGCAGACATTCTTAATCTGTGTGACACCCTGACAGTTGTGGCACCCAGTATCTCTGCAAGTACATCAACGAATCCATTGTCTTAATCATGTTTTATTTAAACAACACCAAATTTTTACAAGGGTAGTAAAAAACATTTCCGATGTTAAATATAAGGATATAACATACAAAATACCAGTGATAAAAGCAGCTTCTTATCAAAGTAGTTGACATAAGCCTACGATTAGTTTAAGCTGCCTTGCCTTGTGCAAACTTCGGTATAATTCGGTTATATCACAGCTGAAAAGTGCATGACCGTCGACAATGATAGCATGCCAGTCCATGTACACAATTTCAACATATGGCCCCTTCTGTTAGGTGACCAGTTTTAATTTGTATGGCTAAAATTCGGATCATTGCTGTCGCTGCATATTTGGAGTCATACAATGGTGTGATATTTCTGTAAAAAAAAACAGGTGCTAGATGCCTGATTGGTAGAAGTGTGTGGACAACCTGCTTCCTATGGTGGCCAACATTTCACTAAAATTAGGACTGCATTAGGGGGGGTAGTGGAATCAAAATGTTGCTGGCTTGCCCATTATTGCTTATTGTGCGATCCAAGTATGATATATATACAAGTGCCATATAATTGGGAAGGACATGTTGGAACAGGAGAAACACTCACATTAGTATTGGAGTTAAGAAACATGCATTTATAGATGTCGCTTACAAAATATAAATGATATAACTGAGGCAAAATTCATCTTACTGGAAATTACTGGAAATATGTCAATATTGTTGAACATGATGCAGATTTAAAAGAAACGCCACACCCTGACACATATGCACTTTTTACACAAGCTTTCGTGGTACTCAGTATCATAGAACATGCTTGGAATGTAGTTTTTAACCTTCACACCACCTAAATTATCACTTTATTTTCCATGCATATCACCTAATAACAGGTTTATTAATGACTTTTAAAACCTCTTTTAGATGTAACACTAACATTATGCAATAGCTGCACGGTATTCTGGTCTACATTAGCTTCCAAAATGCAGCCAAAAAACCATCACCCGTCACTCAAATCACATTTTGGCGGTTTTCATGATAAAACGGGCCAAATTTATAATTTGGGTTAAGACCACATTTAAATTTTACATAGGCGGCCATTATAACGTTTCCTTCATTTCCTGCAAAATTTGTCTAACGATTTTCTTGAAAATTTCACAGCATATTTAAGCTCCATTGTCACAAGTGCTGTGGAAAACTCGTAAAATTCTCATATCTAATTTTTCAGAAAAATCCACCCAAACCTGACACCCCTCAATTTCACCCCAATCTGGTGACAGATTTTTAAATATTGGTGCGTTCTGCAAAATAGCCACTGTGTGAATACGCAAGCGACTAGAGTATATTTACTGCTATCTCGTGAAAGATTTAATGCAGTAATACATTCAGTAGTCACTGGACTAACATGTGCCACGTCAAAGTGCTTGAAAAAATTCACACATCACACCAAAACTGTATTTTCAAGGGCACTCTTTCAGTGGGTAATGGCGGACGAATCCTTAATGTGGTCTTACCCCAGCAGGGGCCCTAGTGGTACTCAAAAGTCTTGAAGGAACTCTTAATAATATACTGCGAACATCTCGGCTTATGAAACACATAACCCATTATGAAAATGGTCAGGTTAAGTCAGTGTTATGTAACAAAAATGTACTACTGGCACCATCTGGTGACTATGTTGGCATTACTGGTGAAGTGAAAGCAGTGACTGGTAATAGGTATGTGCGAGATCAAACTACAGGGCAGTTTCCATTAAAAGTTAATATTATTACGTTAAAGTCGAATGAAATATTTCAACATTGTTACTACAATAAACAATATATATTGCAAATCAATCAACATTTCCCATCAGACAAGTGTCCTAAACAATATACTTGTTCGACATAGATACATGTCTGAGGACAAGTGGACAAGCATTAGTGTTGAGTCCTGCATTTATAAATTTATCTTATAAAGATTCAGGCATTATATATACATATAAACGTATGTATATTTATGTTGTGTAACATATATATGTTGCGTAACATTTTATGGATCAATGCTCTCACCCAGAAACGGGTGATCTACAGATACCAGAAAACAACTCGAAAGAATATACAAAATGACATGAGATGCAAAAAGGAAGTTGGGGGGCATTGAGAGAATACTGGCAGGAACAAACATAGTATATAGGATAGTATATAGGAGCAGATTGAGATGGGCATGAAATGTACAGAGAATGAGTGAGGAAAAGTTGACAAAGATGAATGGAAACCAGAAGAATGTGGTAGAAGAATCTTGAGGAAGACCAAAAGTAATGGGAAGGCAGTGTGGAGATCTCGAAAGGGCAGGCTTAAACAGCTGAGAGTGGAAGAATACTGTACAAGACTGGGATAGATGGTGAAGAATCGTAGAGGGCAGAACGTACAAGGTACTGTGGACCCCTCTCTGCAAGAGATCAAGGAAAGAAGATTGCGGAACTAGTCTGAGGCACCATTACGAAGTGGTTGTCCCACAAAAGGGTTTATTGTGATTCAACAAACCTTCTGCTCTCGTTCTGTCAGCCCTGTGGCTGCCTTGCGTTTCGTAGCGCCACTGAGTCCAGATGGAAGCTCTCCGTGCACCTCCGGAGCTTCCAGTCGCACGTCTTCCTCCTTTGTACACAGTCCACAATGCCACGTGCCACTGAAACGATAATGACAAATGAGTTATGGTTGTGGAATCCACATAAGATATACGGTCACACGTCTTCCTCCTTTGTATACAGTCCACAATGCCACTGAAACGATAATGACAAAGGAGTTATGGTTGTGGAATCTACAAAAGATATTGTCACATGTCTTCCTCCTTTGTACACAGTTCACAATGCCACATGTACCTGGAAAGGTAATGACAAGTAGTCCAGGCCCTGGCATAGAGACCTGTATACATTTCTGAATGATTGGGGTTTCCGGTAAGCCCAACCTATTGGTGCTGTCATGAACAATGTTTGGTATTGCCTACTCACTCAATTTCAATATGACTGCCACCATAAAGTCTGCCAAATCATGGGAAAGTATATCTTTTGATAGAAGTGTACAAGTGTAGCTGAGTTTGGAGATGTCAGCCTCAATTTTTTATAGCACTGTTTACTTAGCACTGTTGATTGTATGTAGTAATTTTCTCTCATTCTCAGGTGCTGACATTCTGAAATGTCCGAAACATGGCAGACAGAAAGGGCAAGAGTATCACAGCAAGAGTACCACACACCAGAAGAATTTAACCTCCGTATTTCAAAGGCTGTTCTGCTCCTCTTCACCCTGACAGATGTATTATTTGCCAGAAGAAACACAAGAGATCAGAACCACTTCATGGTGGGGCAACGGGTAGAAAACGTGTCCGAAGTGAAAGATGACGATGTTAACAAACGGTTGAAAATTCTTGGACCTGATTTTGAATTCAAATACCACAAAATATACTCTTGCTATAAGAAATACACTGATGTACGAAACCTTCCGAACACTTCTGAAAACCCTGTTGCAGATGAGGTGACAGAAGAAGTACTGGCTGACTTGACCACTCACAAGACATCCACACGCCTCGTCCAGGACCCAGCACTCTAGTGTTCACTCAAAGTATACAAACTGTGTTATATGTGCATGTGATAAGGTATGGGTAGAAAAAAGGGGAACAGGTGCAGGAAAAGTTTAGACTCTGTAAGGTTGAAAGTGCACAGAAGTTTTTGGATGCTATGCATAAAGATGATGTATATGTCAGATGTGCAGACTTAGACAGTCCTGAAGTTGTATATGCTGCAGATTTACATGTATATTGTCATGTGTCTTGTTTCAAACAATATGTGTCAAAGTCAAAGCAGACAGAACCTACATGTGAATCCAAAACTAACCCGAAGACTGATGTATTTATTAATGTCATATAGATCAGCTCATTCAGGCTGGATATGGATTTACAATGACTGAAATCAGAGAGACGATAATGATGAACCTTGATGATAGTGTGCAGGTATATAATCGAGATGTGAAGAAATTCCTAATTCAATTTTGTTCGAGTCATAGGGTTAATGAGTCTGAAATGTGCTTCTCGGCAGATATAACCACAGAAGACATCACTAGAACTCTCCGCAATAAATATGTAGTTAGGTCCACCAGAGAAATCCTCAGAGACAATTTTGTGTTGGCAATGAATCGAAAGAGTCATGGGAAAACACTCCTATGCCACACCAGGTACTGACAATCTTTGCAGCATTATTTGGTATCAGATGGTCATGCATCCTACATATTGAAATGTTTCAGATGTTGAATGGTGATAGTGATGATAACGAGGTGGATGATGATGGTGACGTTAGTTCAAATGACAATACCCTAGAGGTGGATTGGGCTGTCCACAATCAGCACAACCAGCTAAACTGCCTCTTTCAGATTATGTACAATGAACTCTTTCACGGTGCTAAAAAAACACCTCTGACTGCCTCATTTGGTCAATATAAATGTGGGAAGATCCGCAGCCATGAGGTTTTGATAACGGCAATTCCAGTTATAATGATGTAAGGAGATCCAGGCGGTTGCTTGCTGCCTAAGCCGTTGCTAAGTCAGAAGGGAATGAGATTCCAGTTCCAAGCACTTTCACTCGTGATGCATGCACGTGCGGGGCATGGACAATGGGGATTTCAGTGATCGGTCATCTATCTCGGGCACTAAATCTGACCACGTGACCATGCAAGTGCTCTACCAGGAGGTTATCCGTCTCCCAGAGTCAAACCTCGAGTTTCAGAAATGAACTTACAGAAGAGCACCGCATGCTTGCCTGTGAAACTACCATGCCAAGAAGTGCCCCATCACCCCAAACCATCGGTGAAACCAAGCCTTCCCCCCAACTTCAAAGTTATAGAGGAAACAGGCATCAATTCTAATCTTGATTGTGTCTGCCCTCTGTGAAGCAGATCAGTTTCTTATATCCTTCATCAGGTGTGGTCTACCGAAGGGTGATGCTACTACTGGGGTGGTTCACACGCACTTTTATCTACTGCGGTAGTGCCTGTGATGAGAGTATGGTTTATGCCTGTGACCCCGTCCCCTATGACTGACTATGCTACTGGGCGTAAGGGCCTTCAAAACTTCCAGAGTGTCCGTCGGCAACTTACCCCATCTCAGTCCCTCATAGCCGTATTTTGTGATGAGGGTGTGTTTCATACTGTGGCCGACATGATGGCTGAGCCAAATGAATTGTCTGATGTGCATGGCATGATGGGGCATGGGAGGCGTTCTGACAGTGGTTGGTGCAGAGTGGTCGCAAGGTAAATGATGATATGATGACATGTGCGACCGAGGTGCAGAAGGCTCTCTATGAGAAGAAGAGGTCGGTGGATAAATTCGCTGAACCTGTTCATCAATCTTCAGAGCTTCAGGAACAATTTGAGTACTTTCCCAATGAGTACTGTGCAAAGTCTGAGATGTGCCAGTACTTGCAACTGTTTCAACACATGCATCATTAAGCATGCTGTTGCATCAGATCGAGAAGGAAACTTCCCTCTACACATGACCTCCGTAGAAAAATCTCTTCCAATCTTCAGGGAGAGCAACTGTCTCAATTATCTCTGCTATGGCTCATTCTATCTAGAATCGACAAAGGTGCTAGAGGCAACCCATCCTGAGGTTTTCCAGCGCTTCATGAGCAGTCATTTCGTCATGAAGGATCAAGCTGCTGGCTATTTTAATGCCGTTGCACCAGATATGAAGCTGGAACAATCGATACAGAGATCATCAAAGAGTGAATGGGGCATTGTGGGCCAAACAAGAAATTTGGCGATCACAGTTGAGTGGCAGCTTATATTCCACGAAATTCTTCTTGTCTCGAACAACTTCAGGGAGATGAAGCTGATCAGCTGAATGAAAACGTCGCAAGGCTTCTGGACTTTGTGACTGATAAGGGCAATCCATCATCGAGGCTCCAGGCGTCAAGCTGCACAACCTCATTACCAAGCAGTTGGCAGATGATGAAATGGCAGTGCAGCTGCTTCAGGTGAAAGAGAATGGAGATCAACTGGTCAAAGAATTCCGGAAAGAGCAGTTCCTGCAGAAGATAAAAAACTATCCGTCACCCTATCAAAACGAAACCTGCCGGAAATGGGCTACAAACCAACCTCTGCGACGACTACAGCTCCTGTGACCGTCACCCCAGATGGTAGCAGCAGCTCAGCGTGATATTGAGATCGTGAAAGAGCGGGGCATGGCACTCGATTCTATATATGCCCATGATATCATCCCCATTTCTACAATATTTGAAGGTAACTTCCCCTCCAAACCTGATAAGAGCGCACTGATTGCTGATCTGGAGAAGTATTTAACGGATGATGACATGCATTTTCCTGGGGGAGACTTATCCGTTATCTTAGACTTCATGTCTAAAATTCAGACATTTCCAAACTTAGCATCCTTTGGAACATTCGGTCGCGCAATTAGCTGTGTTCTATCTGCGGTCCATTCAATTTGCTCCAGGACCAGCCTCCACGTCGTATTTGACAGCTACCTGGAGTCATCCATTAAAGCTGGGGAAAGGCTCACTGCAGATGTCCCCATACCATAGCAGCTTGACAAATTCTGGACATCGCCGACCAACAAAACCAAGTTGCAGCAGCTTGCCCACCAGCTGACATCAACTCCTGGGCTGGTCAAGCTGACCGTTGTGCTCAGTGGATGCATCACAGATGAGGAAGTTGTGCCAGCACATGCAGGCAGGTCATCAGCCCCACCGTCTGCCAAAACCTCAGAATCTATCGCTGACTTGTCGTGTGGAAGAAGTTAGTTCTTCACTGTGCATGGGAGGTGGATCGTGGGAGTGGTCGGCTGCGCGTGATCTCCAATGACACAGACACAATATTGCGTTTAGTTCGCTGTATGTCTCAACTGCGAGAAAGAGGTCTTCAAGAGTTGTGGGTACAGTTTGGCTCCGGTGAGCACAGGTGTCATCTACCACTGCATGTTCTCACAGATAAGTTGGGAGTGGGACTGTGCAGGGTCATAGTGAAGGCGCATGTCCTCACTGGCAATGATGCGCTCAGTGAGATTGGCACAAAAAACACATTCAAGTGACCCACAGAAGTTCCTAGCCAATTTTGCAGAGTCAAATCCGTTAACTGAAGAGGTGGTGCAGAAGGCTGAGGAGTATTTCGTCCATGTGTGGGCTGGTGCAAAGACCAAGCCAGTATCATGCACCTTCGACCAGCTTCAAGTGGAGTGCCATATCCGAGCTACGATGCTGAAGCCCCTGGAAGCTCTACCCCCCACATCAAGTATCATTCTTGGCCATATCCACAGAGCTTTTTGCCTTCTCAATGACCCCCACTCAACTCCAGATCCAACAAACTACGGCTGGGTGAGTGATAATGACATCCTCTTGCCTGCAAAATGTATAAATCCCACTACACCACGGGGAGTTTGTCATCTGTGAATGCATGGGAAAGTGTGACATAAAGCACTGCCCATGCAAAAAGGCAGAGCAAAACTGTGTGATCTTTTGTTACGAGGAACAAAAATCAACGTGTCAAAACAAGCAGTCGGCTTAATAGGTCAGTGACATCTTGAGTAGCGCAGATAGGTCACTACAGTAAATCTTGGCTTTTTATCCAATGTTGGAATTAGACAATTTGGTTAACTATAATATACTACGAATGTTGTCATTTTATATGGTCATGATTTAACTTAGCATGCAAAGAAAATTCGATGTAAGTAAGAATATAAGTTTGCCTGATTAGCACATAGCTACCAATAGGCTTGTTAAATCATCAGTGTTAATTGGATTTATATATGATGCTCTTACTTCTTTCTTTTGTTATGTATTTGTGTGATCTCTTTCAATAAACTTATTATTATTATTCTTAGTATCACATCTTGCACTCTCTGTGCTTGAAATCATTTTCATACCATATTCAGACTATGACTGGCTACAATAGACATCAAAATCATCGTTCTACTACATTTCTGTGAAAAGTTATACACGTTTTCATGTTTGACGGACTTTGGGTGGTGGCCATCTTGGATTTCGGTAAATAAGCAACATCTAAACTGTTTTTTGACACCACCACCCCATAATAGACACCAAAATCATCTATCTACTATGTTCCTATCAAAAGTTATATGCATTTATTTTATTTTTTTGCACTGGCCTGATGGCGGCTATTTTGGAAAATGGCGGTTTTCTGGCTTATGCTACACATTTTTGAATTCCACCGAGTAAATTCTTGAATCTAGGGCTATCCCATACTCAAATCAACTGTCAAAGTCTGTCTTCGGAAATGTATACAGGTCTCTATGCCAGGGCCAGGACTAAAGGGGTTATGGTTGTGGAAACTACATAAGATTATACATACGGTGAAACATCTTCATCCTCTGTACAAAGTCCACAATGCCACATGCCACCGAAATGATAATGACAAGGGGCTATGGTTGTGGAAACTACATAAGATATACGCAGTCACACATCTTACTCCTTTGTATAGTCCACAATGCCACGGGCCACTGAAACGATAATGACTAGGGGCTATGGTTGTGGAAACTACACAAGACATACAGTTTCACGACTTAGTCCTTCATATGCAGAGATTTCATATAACTGGCCAATTAGTGACTCAATAGCAATATGACCATATTAATTTGATGTCGGACTGAAGTAGCGTCACAATACTAATCAATGATTAATTAGCCATGGCTAGACGAGCACTGAAATGCTCGTTGTACCAAAGTGTGCTTCACAGGAGATCAGCAAACTTAACAAAAAATCAAATGTCATGCCAAGGTAAAGATTCTTTTTATTTATATTGTAACATGTGTATAGACATTTTTCCATACAGTACTGTTAGCAATGATGAATTTAAATTTATTAACTCCGATATGAATGTTAATGCCACTATATACAATATCTATGATCAATGCTCAGTTTTCAGCTTTAAATCTTTTAGCATGTCTGAGTACAACTATGGTGATTTTGAATGTGACATTGACCCAAACAACAACTTCTTTAACATTATTTCTACACGCTGTAATTATTACACTGCTGAACAATTTGTTAAGAGTGAAAACATTCAGAAAGGATTGTCCTTCATTCATTTAAATGCTCGGAGTCTCAAGGCAAATTTTGATAAAATTAGAGATTATATAACTGAACTAAACACCCCGTTTGACATTATTGCTATATCGGAAACATGGTTAGATTCTGAGGATTGCTCTGATGTATTGTTGAATGGGTATGATGTTATTTACAGAAATAGAAAAAATAAAAAAAGTGGCGGAGTGGCTATTTATGTTAACGTGTCAATTGAATTCAAGATAATACAGACCATGTCTATTACAGTTGAATTATGTATAGGTAATATGAAAAACATCATCGTTAGTTGTATATATATATATAGAGCACCAGGAACTAATATAGATATGTTTACTGATCAACTTGATCAATGATCAAGACAGTTAGGAACACTAACAAAACAATATTTATATGTGGTGATTTCAATATAGATCTTTTAAAGTATAACACCAAGAATGGTACAACACATTTTATGGATATGTTGTTTAGTCTCGGTATATATATCCCTTAATTGACAAGCCGAGCCGAATTACAGTGCAACTTTAATTGATAACATTTTCACAAATGAACTGAATAGTAGTATTACTAACGGGTTACTTATAAATTATATTAGTGATAATTTACCTGTATTTTGTGTTTGTAATTGTTCGCATATAATTAGAATCACTGTAAAAAAAAAAAAATGTAACAGAAAACTGAGTGATGGTTGTATAAAATCCTTTAACAGCGATCTTTCTGCAGCAAACTGGGATACGGTTTTAAATGAATCCGATGCAGATATAGCCTACACTAATTTTATGGACATATTCACCTGCTTGTATGATAAGAATTGTCCAATTAAGAAAATATGCACAAATACACCTATCTCGAAAAGCAAACCCTGGTTCACTAGAGGTTTGCGCAATGCTTGTAAAAAGAAAAATAATTTGTACAAACAATTTTTGCGGTATAGAACAACAAAATCTAAATGTAAATGTAACTTTCAAAAATAAACTTACTTCTATTCTTAGATTTTGTGAAAAAGAATATTACAATAAATTATTAGTCAAAGAAAAATATAATGTAATGGGTACATGGACAATTTTAAATTAAGTTATAAAGAAACAACAACTACAGTCATGTTACCCAAACTCTTTCATTAGCAATGGTAGATTGTCCAGAAATACAACAGATATTGTTAATGGTTTCAACGATTTTTTCGTAAATGTAGGACCAAATCTTGCAAAAAATATAAGAGTACCAAGTGGAAATACAAGTGTGCTTGATTTTTTTTACAAAATACGAACACCAAGACCATGTTCTTACCTGGGGTAGAAGAACAGGAAGTGATATGTTGATATGATAATTGTTAAAAAGGTAATTTCGATATGTTGATATGATAATTGTTAAAAAGGTAATTTCCAATGTTGTAATACCATTTACTCGTATATGTAACAAATCATTTAGTAGTGGTGTATTTCCCAGTAAAATGAAAATTGCCAAAGTAATTCCTATATTTAAGTTAGGGGAAAAGAATGTTTTTACTAACTATAGACCAGTATCTCTACTTCCGTAATTTTCAAAAATATTAGAAAAATTATTTAATTCTAGGCTAGATAAATTTATAGAAAAGTATGACATTTTAAACAGCAGTCAATATGGGTTTAGGACAAAGATGTCAACTTCAATGGCTCTGTTAGAACTAACTGAAACTATTACTGCTGCCTTAGACCAAAAGAATTGCAAAATTGGTGTATTTATTGAATTTAAAAAAGCATTTGATACAATTGATCATAATTTATTACTCCGAAAATTAGAGGCTTATGGTATCAGAGGGATGGCCAGCGAGTGGCTGAAAAGTTACTTGTATAACAGACTACAATGTCAGCATAGATGACTGCAATTCAGATTTATTACAGGTGTTATGTGGAGTACCACAAGTCTCCATTCTGGGTCCAAAATTATTTATACTAAACATAAATGATATTTGTAATTGTTCAGATATACTAAAATTCATTCTTTTTGCGGATGGTACAAATATATTTTGTTCTGGGAAAGATCCAGCCCAGCTAAGCAAAATTGTCAGCGACGAACTACAAAAACTACATATCTGGTTTTCAGTAAATAAATTATCCTTAAACGTTGCTAAGACAAACTACATGTTGTTTACCAACAATAGTAAGACAACAAATATTGATATAAAAATCGATAATACAACTATTGATAGAGTATATGTTACTAAGTTTTTAGGTGTCTTAATAGACGATAAGCTTAGCTGGAAAGATCATATAAATATGATCAAGTCTAAACTAACAAAAACTATTGCCATTATATACAGGGCTAAATATTTATTAGATAAAAAGTCGCTTTTTGTACTATATTGTTCATTATTTCTCACGTATTTATCGTACTGCTGCGAAGTTTGGAGAAATGCGTATACAACAAATATTAACGGTTTTTATATATTACAAAAGAAAGTTGTACGAATAATATGTAAGAAGAATCCACTAAGTCATACTAATACATTATTTTATGATCTATGCATTCTTAAACTTTGACTGAATAAAATTAAACATTTCTATCGTAATGTTTAAAGCTAACAATAAGTTGTTGCCTGATAACCTTCAATTCTTTTTCAATGCCAAATATACTACACCCTATGTAACACGCCAAAGAAATAAACTAAAACATGTTTATGCCCAAACCACGTTAAAGGCTAAGTGTACATCTGTGTATGGTATTAAATTATGGAATTGTTTAGACGAGCACATAAAAAGATCACTTACTATAAGAAATCTCAAAAAACAATATAAAATTACTTAATTGAAGAGTGTAAGTTATATAATTAATTTGGTTATTATTAAGGTTCAGAAAGTATTTGGAAGCACGAAGGTAGTAGTGGTCTCACTTTAGCAATAGCATATCCTTTATGTTACTAACACTGTGTCGGGGAAAGTGCATAATAAGCAATGAGCTTCTACTTTCCCCCTTTCCATTTCAAACTGTGTCAAATGTAATAGGTATATATGTTGTATTCTCAATTGGAAATAAAGAATTGAATTGAATTGATCCACATCCTTGTTGAGATGCTTTTTGGCTAATTGTTTGGGGGTTTCAAAATGCGACAATTCTCTGTACTATTTGATTGCAATGTACAGTATATGTACATTAATAATGTTATATCATGTTTGACTATTTATTGCTGTAGTCTAATTACTGTCAGAAATTGTATAAAATGGTAATTTTACATGTACCAATAAATCAACAAATTTTACAACATTGTATTCGCCTTTAACTGTAAAAATTTGTGCTTAATCTTTGAATGTTGTAATGCAATATCTACATCTACAGGTTGAAAATTACATTAGCGCATTTATTTCATCACCTAAAATGTTTTTTTTTGCTTATTTTAACTGACTATGTCCTAGAATGGCCAGTCTGTCCAGTCCTGGAATGGCATTGGCCGGTGTCAGATTAGATTTGAACCCGGGTGATATTTGGACCCACAAGTCCAAACATCATAGCCCAATATGGACCCTACCTATGATATTTCCCTCCTTTAAAATGTACTAATCATTATATTTGTTTGTTATATATGTGTATTATTACTAGTTCATAGCAGGCTTGTGTTTATATTCGATGTGTCTATGACACATTTCTTACTATGTCCGAAGGTCCCATAACTGGTATACAATTTTCCACTTTAAACTTAACGAGCATACAATGCATACATTTCATGTTTTTTCTTCATAATATTCAGTTACTTCATCCTTACAATGCCAGTTGAATAAATACACTTGCAGAGCCAACTTGATATGTCGGCTACATTCAACATTGGAATTTGACGGCACGAATCAAAACCTATATTTTTAGAATTAAAATATGCATTTACAAATAACATACTTACCTGACTTCGTCACTTCATAATGTGCAATACATTTGTAATGTCTTTGACGGCATAAAAGGGCAAAGGTACATCTGCAGAAATTAAGATAAATCTCTCCCTCCTTGATAATGTTGAAGGTCAATCAATCAATTATATCGCCAGCTCTTTCATGGTCATTATGTCAAGAAGCCATACATAAAATAAAAACTACCCAGTGTCACCTGGGCTGGAATGTGACTCTACAGTTACTTGGGCTTGTTAATGAGTGCTGGAATGTGACACTACAAGTTACCAGAGTTGGAACGTGACTCTACAAGTTACCAGGGTTGGAATGTGACACTACAAGTTGCCTCGGCTGGAACATGACACTACAAGTTACCTGGGCTCATTGACAAGTGCTGGGATGTGACACTGCATGTGGAAAACTTTTGGGCAGTTGTCACAACAAAGTAGATCACCGCCGTTGTGACACACAGCGCAGTAGTCCTCGCTTCCATCATACGTCTGTCCATCCTTGGCTGAGTTCAGTCGACACCCCGGCACGTCCTGTCGCTCAATGTCGTCCTCTGATACTGCAGCACTTGCCTCAATTGTCTTCCCCATGATGCTACCAGCAGCACCATGACTCAACACTGCTTGCTCGGTGCTTCCGTTCCTGCCAGGTGTTGCTTCTAGTTGCGGTGATGAGCTCAAGCTCGTGTCACAGGTCTCACCGTGTAGTTCCATGTTCTCACTGCTGACGGTGGCAATGTCAACCGTGGTGGGGTTGTGAGTGTCATCGTGACTCAAGGAATCACGAGGCATGTCCTGGCTCGTGGACTCTGCCCGAGGGGTTGGGGTGCGACTACCAGCAGTTGATGTGCCCTGGGAACAAATACAATAAATATACCTTAACTGCAGTAAATACTATACCCTATCTGGTTATCTGATCTGAAAAATGTACAGTATGTATGTCGAAACTAATCATGAACATGAAACAAATGGTGTGCCTTCTGACCAAGGAAACTTACAAGACACATTGTGATATCATCTGCAGCCAAATTGGGCATCTCTTTCTTGATACTCTCCAAGAACGAGGCAGGGTCAGCATCAAAGTTCAAGTCATTGGCATTCTGAAAAAACAGCCAAACTCTGAGGAAAGATGATCAAGGAGGAAGAGTGAGGAGAGGAAGAGGAAAAGGGAGATTGGAATGGGAAACAGATATACTGTGTTTGCAATTTGAACATTTCACTGGTGCAACTTTCACATTGTGAACACTATTTCTGGCTTATCAAACGCAAACTAGCAGGAAATTTAACAGAAACATTTATTTTAACATTAAGAACAATATAATAAATCAGGAATGGGCATCATGCTTTTAAACATAATTATTATGAGATGACATGCCCTGGACCCTCTGGTTCATTATTACCGTGTTACACAGCATTTTATGTATAGGAAACATTAATTATTGTTCAACTGCCACACAGTAGGTCAATGAACATGCTTACCATTGGCAATCCGAGCTCAGGTGACGCTGCTTCCTGTTTAACCCTCATCTGACCAGCAAAACTACAGGACGGTCGATCTGAAAGCTCCTGCTTCATGGCTGTTGATCTGTCAATCAATAATAATAATAAACTTTATTTATACACTAGTCTCCAGAGTACGACTCTGTTCAATAGTGTGTACAGAGTCGCTAAAAATAAAACAATATACATACATAAGACTTAGTGGTGTAAACATAAATTTAGTCTGATACTTATTTTAAAATAGCGTCATTAAACCAACCAACCAACCAACCAACCAACCAACCAACCAACCAACCAACCAACCAACCAACCAACCAACCAAAGAACATCAAAACACTCACATATATATCAGATATCAATTAGATACTCTATCTCAACTGTCAGTGACTAATGACGTGCCTAGAACAGATGGAGGACCATTCTGTGGTATTTGTGCTGTGAAGAATAAATTATTATTTTCAGCATGTTGGTTAACTTAAGACATGTAATGTGTTGTCAGCTAACTGAAGTTTAAGGAATTTCAATTTTAACAGAAAATAAATCATCAGAAAACTTTAGTATTTGCATAGATCTACATGTATTTAGCACTGCTGAACTAGTCACAGAAACAATAGTCGCAGATGGGACACTCCTTTTTTGGCAATACCTTCCTTTAAAAGAAACTTACTGAATACTTAGGGAACACATTCCCAACATGGAGAAGACAAGAATACCATAAGTGTTGTTCAACTGTAGATTTATGTTAATATTTATTTTTATAATATGATTCATTTGTTGCTTGTCCCGTCTGGAACACTTCAACACCAAAAAGTTTAAATAATTTTTATCCTGATGGAAACAATTAGCAGATCGTTTGTATTCTGTTCCCTAGTGTATTGCCACATCAAACTATGCAAAAAGAACTTTTAAGATATTAGACGTTTACAAATGTCCCATTCTCAATGTTTTGTTACAAAAGGGACATTTTAAAACCAAATTATAAATTATTTTGGAATTTTTGTTGTGCAACTGGCTTCATACCATTATCATGCTGTACATAACCAGGTATTCTTGGTCTCTCAAATGATACACCTATGTACAATGTTTTTAATTTAAAGATGTCAACAGAAATCCTGAGGCTTTGAAAACACCAACCCAATTCATTGACTCACTCCACCTAGAGTGACCTCCTTGGTCTAATTCACAGGGATAAGAGTTCACATGCAGCCATGTAAGAAAGAACACAGGAGTAGTTTGTAGGAGCTACATAGTGAGGAGTACAAATCAAACAACTAGGTGGAGTCAAAGTAATAAAGTTCTTGAGTCATAGTTGGATCTTATATCGATTGATGTATTGGTCAGAGATTCAGTAAATATTCTGCACTATACTGCAGTCAAGATGCCTCTTACTTCAGCATGTAGGTCAACAAAATTCAAGAGGGAAAAGAAACTAGGATGAGCACTGCAGTATTTCACTTTGTTCTTTCTGTGGTCAAAACTCAACTTTGTGTGGCCATTACAGGTTGTGGTTATGTTAAATGCAGACGTTATGGGGAAACTGTTTGTAACAATGACAAATCAATAGTTGAAGTTGACAGTTGCCAACTGCAGGTAGGTAATGCTGGACGAACACTGCTAAACTTGTGTTGCAAGTCATCTGTTTGATCAACAAGCAATGACGACATCTCGTCGGACACCATCGTACATTACGCAACTTTTGTTGCTGTGACTCAATTTTCAAATGATGAATAAGTTTAACAAATGTTGTACCGGTCAAATCAATACGCGACTCAAGTTTTGTTGAGTTGCTGGCCATTGTACATTGTACGACTGATCAGCTTTTAGTCAATCAAACAGATGACTTACAAAAAACGTTTAACAGTGTATGCCCAGCATAACACCTTTATTAACAGAAGGTACACCACCACTACCATCTCAATGTGAGAAAAACATAAAAATGCACCATTTTGAAGATAAAATATTTTCAAAACAAATTATGGGGGCATGTCCTGACCTATAGCAACGGTATGCTTCATTGCCAAATGTGTTCATCTTGTTCAAACCACAACCTCACATCTCATTTTTACCCAGGGGAAACACTGCCAATGGGCCTGCTAGATCTCATACAAAATGTCAGCTCTATATATGTAAAACTAACAAATATATGGGTCCACAGCCAAACAAACAAGTTTACAAACAAACTGACAGACAGAGAACCATATTGTTTTATAACAGAGGTAAGCTCATGTGTTGGCAAACCAATGTGTGACATCCATGTGAAAAATTCAAACTGACATTTTCAATGTTTCTTTCTTGTTGTATGATGTAGAAACATACATATACAATTTAATTAATTAGACACATGAAGATAATGATGCAACTAGATCTATTTATTTTTAACATGCAAATGGCCTACCAACACGTCAGTTGTTGGTGTAAAATGGATACCGATTGATGGCAATTTCTCATACTAACTTTGACAGAATGTCATACAGTTTTCATTATTTCTAAGTTCAGTATAGCTATTAAAAGAGGCCCTGCCATTAAGTTCTCGCTTGACCATAAAAAGTATGGAAACATCCCAGACTGATACTTAAAAAATTTGATGATCATGTACTTATTATATGACATTAGTATACTAGTGGGCATAATCTTGTGATGCAAATTCATGTGTAAGGATCAAGTAACACATGTAACAGGCCTACTAATACAAGGATTAACTTTACTACCATATATAACAAAAGCAGAGTTTTTGTTAAGAGCCAGGACCCAGGTAATTTACCGGCTATGAAGGTTCATGTACACGGCTATCGTAGACGAAGGCAGAATTTTTATTATCACCGGCATCGGCTAATGACGGGCGGCTTTTGTGTTAAAGATTGCAGTGTGGAAGTCTCTGAGGGGCACAACTAAGTTAGCATTCTATGATGATCACGACACGTAACCCTCCGGTCATCATAGTTCGTAACAAATGCTTTGCCCTAGAGGAAAGATCGATAAACATGCCGTGCCTGGTGGAGAGATCAGCAAACACCCGCACCTGGCGGATATATCAGCAAACTCCCCGCTCCTCGCGGAGAGATCAGCAACTAATCTGTAGTGGCGTGTTTGGGGGTGCTAGTCCGAAGACATGAGATGTCTAAGAGACAGTCATCAATAGCAAATTTTTTTTAAAGCAAATTTATAAGAAAAGGTCATTTATTCCCGAAATGTTAAAGTAACCGAACTTGGCCAACAAATAACATCTGAATAGTCCATTATTACCGACGTTTTATGAAACTGTTTAGCATACGCTGCTAGCGCGTGGCGAACCCCTTGGCTTGCTAGCATAACGCTAGGCGTGGCATAGTGCGAGTGGCCTTACGTTCGCTATCGCGTTGTTCCGGCTGGACTGAAGTCTATAACACTTCCTGGATAGTTATCTGATTGCCAAACAATGAAGTTTATAGCCACACATGTTTGATATAAACATAAGCATAATAATTAATCTTTCAGACTAATTATAATTTTAAACACTGAAATAGAAAGATATATACTAGACACGCGTGTCCCAAGTTTGTGCATCGCGAAATTCCGTGACAGTGCGGTATTGTGCCGGTTTTCTCAAACCTATAACAATTACACCGAATTATAGCAAACCAGGCATACTACAAATTGGAGGAGCATGTGCAACATAACTGTTGAAGGATATAATAAAACAGAAGATAACAGCGACATAATACCAAGATGACACCGATTTTGACGATGCACTTACGTAGGACATGCAACGATATATCTATGATACTAACTGATGTAGCGGCACTGTTGGCTATGCTATGGCAATTACGACAAAATCAATACTAACTAGTAGATTTATTATATAACATATAATAACAATGGAAACTTGATCATTTACTAACAAGACATATTACATTCTGTGCAGAATCCATCTGCGATGAGAATAGTGAGGAGCAACAATCACAGCACTACTACCACAGAAAGCAAGTATGGCAGAATATCAGCGTTGGCCACAAAAGATGGAACAGCAAGCAGCAGTGATTAAAGGTCCGCAGCAACAACTGCTAGCCTGGCTGCAAAAGCAAGTGCAACAGCAAGCAGCAGCGACCCAAGGTCCACAGCAACAACTGCTAGCCTGGCTGCAAAAGCAAGTGCAACAGCGACCCAAGGTCCACAGCAACAACTGCTAGCCTGGCTGCAAAAGCAAGTGCAACGGCAAGCAGCAGCGACCCAAGGTCCACAGCAACAACTGCTAGCCTGGCTGCAACGGCAACTGGAACAGCAAGCAGATGCAACAGCAGCACAAGGCCCAAAGCAACAATTAGTCGGCCATGCCGGATAGCTCGTGATTCTGACCAAATGCTGACACTAGTGAATGATTTGTTTGAAAACAAACCAGGCACACACAGCTTCTATCACTGCGTACAGTCTCATCTTCCCTGTAACTTCACCAAAAAGAAAGGACGAACGCAGTTTAATCACAACTGGATATCAAACAGAGATCTGACATTTGATGAAGAAACAGGCATCTGGTGGCTTGTTTTCATTCCAGATGAAGGGATGTATTGTGTTCTCCGCAGATTTCACCAAACGCACAACATCAAGAACAAACAGAAATCATATGGCCTGGACAGCAGTCCGGATGCAAAGCGATGCCTTGCAAGAGCATGCCCGATCCACAAGACATAAGAACGCAGTGGAAGCAAAGATGGTACGACGGGTCTCTGTATTCCAAATGAAACTAAACGAACGGAGGACCTGCAATGATGAAATACTCTATGGCGGTTTCACAGCTCTGTATTGGTTAGTGAAGCATGGAATGGCATACAGAAATTTCTGTTCAATCTTGGACATGATCAAGCAAATCGGCTAGGAGAAACTCGAACATTTCTAGCACCAATCCAATTGGTCGGCACGTGGAATGATACTTACCATGGCTGAGTGCATCACAGCAAGCATAACCGATGAGCTAGCTCGGTGTGAACTGGACATTGAGAAGTGCACTGGGTTTTCTTCTGATGGAGCAGCAGTTATGGTAGGCTGAAGATCTGGCGTCGCAACCCAGCTGAAGCGACTGAACCCTATGATGATCAGCATCCACTGTGTGTGCCACAGACTTGCTCTAGCCTGTGGTGATGCCAACGACAGCGTCCGGTACATTGGTGAGATAGAACGAATCCTTGTGCAACTCTGGAAATTCTTAGAGTACTCTTATACCAAGACAGCTGCCTTCTTGAAGACGCAGTTATCCCTCCAAGAAATGCAACTTCCAGCTTCACAGCAGAAACGCCAGAAAATCGGACACAAACTGCAGAAGACATGCAGGACGAGGTGGCTGTCTATGGTCAAAGCTATTCAAAGCGTGTGGTTGGATTATGCAGCAATCATGATCACATTGAATTCGTTGGAGCATGATGCCACTGCATGCGGCTTGATGACAAAGATGAAATCTGTTAAGTTCATTGGAGTCGTGTACCTCCTGAAGGCTGTACTCCCCATCCTAAGCACAGTTAGCAGGTGCTTCCAAGCCGGTGTGGTCTTTTGCGAAGATCAACCCAACACTTGCCACTGCCAGAGACCATCTGAATGTCGTGTCCACCTCCATGGACCACATAAAGGAACTGGAGAAAGACCTACGACCAGGCGGCAGGCTCAGCATGGTTAATATCAGTTCGGGCACTGTGGAATAAACAGTACCAAGTCCAGCGCAGCGACAATTGCTGGAATCAATCACCACCAGCTACATTGAGGCACTGAACCAAAACATTGACCAGCGCTTTGCAGAAGCATCACCCATCCTGACATGTTTCCAGGTGTTTGACATCCTAGCATTACCTGGCAGACAGAGCACCCAGTTCCAGCAGTACGGCTGCACGTGCATCAGAGATCTGGGCAAGCACATGTTTGTCGATGAAGAATGCCTCCAGGAAAAGCTAGGAGTCGAGTGGCAGCTCGCTAAGTACGACTTAGCAGCTTGGAGTGAAGATGTGCCACAGACCGTCATAGATGGCAGCAGCTCTGCAACAGAGTGGTGCCTGATCAAGCTGCAGAATCCAGCTATGAAGAACCACTATCCCATCCTGTGTGCAGTGGCAGAAGTGGCTCTTGTCCTGCCTGTGTCCAATTTCTGGCCAGAGCGAGCAGCAAGCATCCTCAAGTGGCAGAAGAACAGGTTGCGCTCTAAAATGAAAAACGACCTCCTGGTCAGCCTGCTGCATATCTCCTTGAATGGTCCTGATGTGTCCTCACCAACATTCAGGCAGTTCATGCAATAGGTCGTTCAAGCTTGGCTTGCAAACAAGAAGAGGAGGAAGCTGTCAAAGGAAAGCCAACCACCCAGTCAGTCGGTGACACTTGGAGAGGTTGTGAATCAGGTGGCAAATGAAATGACTGAACCAGAAGCAGAGCCAACCTTAGACTCCTACTTGACAGCTCTTCATTTGCCATCAGAGGACACTGTTGACTCAGACTCTAGTGATGAGTGGCAGTGTTAGGACGTTGTGTTGTAGATGTGTCACGTGAAACACAGACATGTTTCATCAAGTGATAGTGAATCACATCAGAATTAATCATTACCAGTAACAAATAAGACATTCAGCGACACTACAGAATAAGCCAATTAATGTTGACTTAGTTAGAGACTGGGTAATCTACACTTTGTGAGTAATTGTGTTGCGTTAAATGCATTTCTCACTGCAGCGAGTGGTGATGGAAACTATTTGCAGTAATTTTGATGATGATTCTTTTGAATACTTTATTAATAATGCTAGATGATTAGTCAAACGAAATGCAATAGATCTCCGGATCTTGCACGTCTCTTCCATCAATAAATATAGTAATCTTCAAGTGTCATTATGTTATTGATCTTTACATACCAGTTATTGATGTCATGGTTGTGTTCAGTAAACAAGGGCTGTCATACTATGTAACCTTAACAAAACAATTAAAACGAACATGTTATCATACAAATGAATAATTTATATTACATTCTAAAATACATACACAATTATAGTATTATGTATATACGTTACTTTGAGAGTGTTGCAATAACTGACTTAGCTCCTTTTTTATTTGCTTTATACTTTTTAGTTTAAATTATTGATGTGTACATTTATATTAGTTTATTAATTATAATAAAACAGCATGATTTGTTTTAGTATATGATTGTTTTTGTTGATTCTACTAGTGTTACTAGTACATGTAATTGTATATTTATATATGTATATATATTTATTGCCTTAATTATTATTTCAGAGCAAATTATTCTATACAATTTTGCCTATGATATGATATGTATTGTTTTAATTACAGTGCATTATCGTTGACACATTTTCCATATATCTATGGCGCTATGAACTGCATTGTATGTGGTGCTAATTTATAATGATTTGGCTCAAGACTGGGCATGATAAGTGGTCCCTGCTATGGGGTTCATGGTCCCTGCTATAGCCATGCTTAACAAAAACCCTGCAAAAGAGGCCCTGAAGTCCTTTGGACTATTATTGTGAGTTTGTAATTATTAATTAAATGGTTTTTGGTTAATCATATTTACAGATCATTAAGGGTTATCAGTGTTCCCCCTGGGTAAAGTGATGGGCAAGGTGGTAGGGGTGGTACTCGACTGGCTAACCTGTGTTCGTAGTCGTTCTCAGCACCAGCAGGGAGATGTTCCTCAGTGCGAATATTCATGTGGATTCTTGCCACATCTCCACATGAGTTGTCAATGCAGGTTTCAATTGGCTCTGTCAATGCTATGAAGCTCCTCTGAGATTTCACACGGGGTGCAACTCTGATGTGTCCATGGAGAGGATGTCTTGGGTCATTGTTCTGCCATGTTCGGTCTGTTCGACTTGCCAGTGCTCTCCTGATGTCCGGCAAGTATGTGCAGGCTGTTGTTGTTTGTTGATTTCAGGCAACCTGTGATCAGTCGGCAGGTGTCATTCAGTGCTGGGTTCAACTTCTTCGCGTGGACTGAGCACTCCCATACAGGGCATACTCTGCAGTTGAATAGCATAGCGCTAGAGCAGATGCTCGGATTGTTGTTGGATCTCCTCCCCACTTTGAGTTTCTGAGTTTGTGGATGATGTTATTTCTAGTTCCAACTTTTTCTTTGGTCTTTTCGATGTGCTCTTTGAACGACTGTTCAGTGTAGTGTGACACTAAGATACACAGGAGGTACAATGGGCTAGCTTGGCACCATTCCTGTTGATGTTCAGCTGTCCGGCATATTCGTGGTTGCATAGGTGGGAAAGGTTCAATTGTGCCTTTGTTGGGTTTGTAGGTGTCATAATACTCCCAACAGCCCCACGAATGCTGATGATAGGATTTCCTCGATCAGAGTAAAATCTGTACCCTGGGTAGTGACAGCGAGATCGTCCGCATACACAACCCAACAATAACCAGTATGTCTCAGAATAATATTGCTGTTTAAATACATGCATGAAGATTACTACGTATAATTTGTGGACAACAATCAGTTGAAGCTGTACATCCTCAATAACTTGGGCTTCAAGATAAATATATTGAGGGTTGTGGGTGTAAATATAGACACCAAATATCATTGGTGTCCATTAGCATCTAGATGATATACCCAGGGTAGGCAGAAACATATCATCAACCGGGAGCGGATATGAATTGTGTCAACACGTCATTTTGACATGTAATATTTCCGGGCAAATGATGCATGGTGCTGTCATGACGGGAAAAAATATCAGATATATATATACACATATATAGTGACCATATTAATAACAACACTGCAATGTAGAATAACATTTATTGAACAAATCAATGTGTCGCCAACAAGAGCCTGCAACATGACAAACAAAATCAGCAACATAAAAAACAGCCAAGCAACGACGAATGGGACGACACTGGCAGAGATGATGACGATGATGCCGAATGCGACGACACGGGCAGAGATGAAGATGACTATGTTGAATGCGACGACATGGGCAGAGATGACGATGACAAACGCGACGACACGGCAGCGATGACGACGAACAAGACAACACGGGCAGAGGTATCACCAACGATTTATCACAAATGGTTTTGCTTTGAAAAAACGCGTAATGACATTTCAAAATGTTTTCAACTGCGGCGGCACGGCGAAGACAAAAATGCTACATAGCTGTTTCAATTTATAGTGTTACATGCTTTCAATTAATTGGACTCCTCTAGGGAAATAACGAAGCACATGCGTTCAGTATATTGGGTGCCAAAAACCCGAATGCTCCCGATTACAGTAGTCCTCTCATATAAGGCCAACCCTTCAGCAAATCTAAAGTGGCCTTATGAGGCGGGTGGCCTCTGGTGAGGAGGGACCATCGATGAATGTAGCATGTGAAAAGAAAACATGGATAGTGAACATCATTTATATGGAAAATAACAGTTGATTTGTCATAGATAATGTAATTTGTAATAATAATAATAAATAACTTCATACGCGCCAATATCCTCAGACAATCCGAGCTCAGTGGCGAACCAAAACCAAAGGATTAAGCATTCTCGTAGTCGTGTGATAGGCGAAAGTCGTCAACAAATGGATGGATATGCTAGGAAGCTAGGGAGGATAGGCAATATTGAAAAGATAGGTTTTTACATGACAAAATGTAACAATATTTTCTGCTGATTTAACATTAACGGGAAGCGAATTCCATATAGTTGGCGCGGCAACTGAAAAAGCTCGAGTTCCAGCCTTTGTCTGAACTCTAGGAACAGATAGCAACTTCGAACTAGACGACCGAAGTTGTCTGGCTTGTCTAGCTGGTGTGAGCATTGAGTGTAAATAACTAGGTAGTTTGGATGAAAGGGCTTGGTAGGTGATTGTGTAGATCTTAAACATAATGCGATATCACACGGGGAGCCAATGCAGTGATTTTAGAAGTGGCACTGAGCGGGAGAATCAAGGAGATTGTGTGACTACCATTGCTAAACAATTTTGGACGCGTTGTAGTTTTGCAATATCCTTGATAGCAATATTATGAAGGACGGAAATGCAATAATCTAATCTGCTGCTAACAAGAGCTGTTGCGATAGTCTTAGCGACAGAAAGCGACGTATGTCGGCGAAGATCACGGATATGATAAAAACAGCAACGGCACGTTTGGGATGTGTTGCCTGAAATTAAAGTCGCAATCAAAGATCACTCCTAGATTCCGTACTGATGCTGCTGGTGTAATATTTTGACTCAAGATGTTGCATGTTGGAAAAAAGTCATTAAATTTACCTCGCTGCATTGGAATACCAATGAGGAATTCAGTTTTGTCTGCATTTAACTTTAATTTGCTATCGGTCATCCATGAGAAAACATCTTGGAGACAATCGTTGAGTCGGTTTAGAGAGTGACTTGTATCGGGCGTGGCCAAGGAAATGTAGATATGTGTGTCATCTGCATAAAGGTGATGATCCAAGTTATGACTTTGGATTACAGAGCTGAGTGGCATAGTGTAGAGAGTGAAAAGCAAAGGCCCAAGAACGGAACCCTGGGGAATGCCACATGAAGTGGGGAGTGAGGTTGAAAAGTAATTATCTATCTTTATACGTTGATGTCTATTGGTTAGATATGATGAAAACCAGGTCAGAGCTGTGCCAGATATGCCATACCACATTGATAAACATTTGACAAGAGTGTTGTGATCAATGGTGTCAAAGGCGGCAGACAGATCAAGCAAGGTAAGTGCAGTTACTTTGCCTTTATCAATGTTTAATATAACATCATTGTGTACTTTTAGGAGAGCAGTCTCTGTAGAATTAAATTGTTTGTATGCTGATTGGAGCACACTGGATAAACAAGTTGAGCTGATATGACACCTTAGATTGCTTGCTACGACTTTCTCAAGTATCTTAGAAATAAAGCTAAGATTAGAAATTGGCCTATAATTTTTGAAATCATCTTTTGGCAGAGAAGTCTTCTTGAGAACAGGATTTACATGTGCGTGTTTAAAATCATCTGGGAATTTACCCGAACTCAGTGATAAATTTATGATATTCGTTATTGTACCAAGTAAAGAGTCAAGACATGCTTTTAGTAGTATGGTTGGTAATGGATTGAGATCGCATGACTTATTTGGGGAGCACATTATTATTTTCCTCATTTCATCAACTGTGGCTGGCTCAAACAATACAAGTGGAGAATTTACTTGTGGGGAGAAATGTGACATGGAAAAGCAGAACGTATAAGACTTATTTTATCTTTGAAATGACTAGAAAACGAGTCACACAGAGATTTGACTGACACATGACCAGATAGAGATGGAGGCGGCCGTCTGTGTAAAATATTATTTATGCAGTTCCATAGCTGACGTGGGTTATCAGAGTTACTCGAGACCATGTTTGTGTAATAATTTGATTTAGCTTTGGCCATTTGTCTGTTGCAGTAGTGATACTGTTTAGAATATCGTGATCTGTCCAAAGGCGAGCGTGATTTGCACCATACACGTTCAAGATAGTGCAGGCGCTTTTAGATTGTAGAATTTCAGGAGTCATCCATGGAGGATGTGGCTTTTGGGACACAGATTTAGATCTCAGGGGTGTATGTTTATTAAGTAAATCTTTGAGTATTTGACAGTACTGTCGACACAGGTCTGACAGATGTTCTTTGGGGTTACTGATGAGGTCGGATTTAAGGATGTCTGTCATTAATGCAGCAATGTCAATGGATTGGTCTGTAAAACACATTGTGTTTGGACTCTACGGGAATTCTAGGAACTTTGAGATCAGCAGTGACAGTGTGGTGGTCTGATAAACCATCTGAAGCAGTAGGTGTCTGAATATTGTTACAATCTGAACGGGTGATTAAGAGATCGAGCCAGTGGCCATGTATGTGTGTTGAGAAGGTAACATGTTGTTTCATGTCATAGGATGCCAGAATGTCATTAAATGTACTTGTTGTTGATGAAGGTGTGTCCAGATGAAGATTAAAATCACCGAGTATATAAACTTCTGAATAAATAGTTGCCAGATTTTCAAGTAGATCCTGGAATTCTTCAAAGAAATAGACAGGGTGTCCTGGAGGGCGATAAATGCACACAAAATAAGCAGAGAAAGATGAATTGGAAATTTCGGCACAGATGGCCTCAAAGCTGGAGTAATCAGGGTTTGAATGCAAATTAACTTTGAACTGTTTTGAGACGAGAAATCCAACACCACCACCTCGCCCAACTGAACATGGGCGATGATGGAAGGTGAAACTGGAAGGAGAAATGTCAGCAATGCATGCAGCTGTGTCATGTGGTCTGAGCCAGGTCTCAGTGACTGCAAGGATGTCTATTGTCTTGGAAGTTAATAAATCGGTAAGCGAGGCTGTTTTGTCTCGAATAGATCGAACGTTAGTGGTGGCTACTCGAATATTGCGCCTGATAGCAGGTCCAGGATTAAGACTTACATCTCCTGCTAGTAATAAAATAATTGCCAATTTAAACGTTGGCTTAGAGCGGGGGATTGGCAGTAACTTTCTATTAAAGCAAAGATTAAGACATGGCAAACTGTGAAGATGTGACAAGGAATTTTGTGTTCTCATGTACTGAGAAACTGTTAAAATGACAGCCGACTGTTGGGGACTAAGTGGCTGGCACAGCGTAAAATCGTGACCTCTCGAAGCAGCAGAACAAGATAAAAATAAAACACACAATAAAGATGCTGGTGACATTGTCTTGGTGACAGTGTACTTTCCTCAAAATG
Organism: Paraescarpia echinospica; assembly: GCA_020002185.1. NCBI lineage: Eukaryota > Metazoa > Annelida > Polychaeta > Sabellida > Siboglinidae > Paraescarpia > Paraescarpia echinospica. Next base: position 35,640,205 of record CM034536.1, read on the forward strand.
GTGAACAATAAAATGATAATGACTCATAAAAATAATTGAAAATAATAAAATATTTTAAAACTGTATAATTGTACTAAAAATAATGTAAATTTCTAGGTTATTAAAGAGTGGGTTGGCGATAATCAATGGCAATATTACAGGTCGTATGCTTGTTCGCGCTCAGCAGGCCTGTGCAAAGTAACAAGACATTTAGTGCCCGTGCAAAGAAAAGTCAGAGGTCTTCACCCCCAGGGCGATTCTGGGTATAAAAGAACGTCATGTTGAAAAGGCCTGTTAGTATATAGTTTATAAGGGGACTGCCCCTGCCTTAGTATGTTGTGTACGTAAGCCTGCTAGCGCAAATCAAATTGACCTGTATTATCGCCCAAATAATTTAAGTACAAGATTTAACAGCTTTGGTGGTGACAATTTATAAAATGTTTGTTTAAGCAAACAGTGCAATACGTTGACACTAATTCTACACTAGTGTAACAGACAAAATTAAACGTTAAATTGCAAAAATGATTTTGAATCATGCAGTGACAAAATAAAATAATACAAGTACGAATGCCAACTCAGCACGACGAGTGTGTATGGTAGGCCTACTTAATTTGTTGTAAACATCAACATCGTCTTGTGATTAAAAATAGCAGTTTCGGCTGCTGACTGACCACCGAGGGGTAGACTCTTCCTGTAACCCTGGCCGTTGGCCGCATTAGCCAGGTGGCCGCTAGTGAGGGGTGGTTTGTATTAGACAATGCTAATGCAATGAAAATATGGTCGCGTAATCCGGGTGGCCGTCAGCGAGGGGGGCCTCATAAGAGGGGGACTACTGCATTCGTATTTGCATACAGAGAATAACAGGCCAACTCGCGAATGCTAAATAAGGAAATTGTCCGTAAACTCGGCTAAAACGATGCCGTCGTAATTTGACCGAATTAAATATTACAAAACAGTTTTAGCGGGAGAAGTCAACGCAACATTAACAAGGTGTAATAAACGGTCGGTGATTTGTTTATTGGCAATTCAAACACTGGAAACTTTCCCACAAAAGTTCCGATACAAGTCTTTATAGTGCCTGTTTTTGATTAACAACAGTAATTAACAATGTTTCTACTGTTTATTTTAAAACAGTATCCATTTGAATATTGTGACAAACTAAACACATGCCACGGGTGCGTAGAGTATTTTCAAGAACTGCCCTGTGAAGGCTGTGCCAACGTCAGAGAAAGGCTCTGCATGTGCAGCGCCAGTTACACAGCCAGTGATATATATAAAGGGCTAGTTCGGGTCATTACATAGTTTTCGGGTTTGTACCAGTCAGTCAAAATTCTTACCTGCTCCCAGCCGACTCGGCTCATCCAAATGATGGGGAGACAGGTCTCTGCATTAGTCTATGATGGTATGTGTATTGATGGTTCGGGTGTAACAAAGTTGTGGGTGTAACAATTGAAGACACCAAACTTAGCATCCACTGTATTGCTTGCTGTTTTTGAAAAAAGACCAATGACATCATGAGATGATGCTATTTACTGGTCTCTGCACACTAAATACATTATCTTGAAAGATGACACAATGTTGCAGCTGCAAGCTGTGATGCATGGTTGTATGTGTAACATCTATTTAAAGGCCGGTGGTTACCAACCGATTTGTGTAGCTTAGTCGGCGACATTCCAAAATCGAATATCCCCGATGGTGTCTGTGTAACAAAAGACGTGACAAATGCAGTGTCCGTCGACCAGTCCTTGGTCAGCGACACCCCGCAACACCAACAAAACACATGAGCCAATCAGCAATCGCCTGGCTACTGACGCCACACATGTACCAGTGGCCATAAAAAATAGGGTGATGGTCAGTTATTCAGAGGAGGAGATGGGAGCACGATTTCGGGTTGTTTGCTTCTCAATCGCAGGCTTGATCAGATTGAGTAGGAACGTGAAAACCTCTAGTGTCAGATATTATGGTATTCGTCTATATAATTTTCCCGTAGCCCCTGTACAAGATTATCATGTTGCTCACGGGCGAGCAGATGAGCCTTGACCCACTGCTTGCATTTACGGTTTTGTCTTGCCTTTTCCTTTCTTCTGTGCCGCCACAGCGACGTCAGTGCTACAATGGATATTGCTAAATCTCATGTTGACTCCATCTTTTCCTGTGGTTATCAAATTAGTAATTGTAGTGACAACTTTTCTTTCTCAAAGCGGCAAACAGACGTGTAGAAAAAGGCAAAACACATGCAACGGGTAGTCGGCGGGGTACTCACTATATTCCATAGGTGGCGCCACTTTTCGTAGTAGTAATCCTAGCTAACATGAGATGGCAGTAGGAGTTCCGACATGTTGTTACAAAATCACCCTTGCAGTGTCTGTGCACACCGTTGCGACATGACCTTACAATTTGTTGCCGACCAAGCACATTCCCGACAGGTGTCTGTGTGATATGTCGTCAATGTTGTTTGGTCACGGGTGGCCTTAAGAACAATAAATACCTAATCTCCTTATGACTTGTTTGGTACATTTCAAATGCAGTGGTGTTAAATTCACTGCTGTTTTAACAAAGGATATATGATGCCCTTTCTATGTGATAAGTGTCAAGCAAGTGGCATCCTAAAAGTATGGATATAGTTATGCGGTTGTGGATGTAACCAGTGTGGACACCGCAGGTTACACCTGCAACCACAAGGTTGCAGCCCTCTATCAGTTCTACACATTTTTTTGTTGGATCCAAGCATTAATATACACATTGGACTATACCAAGATGCATCTAATAGACTGCATGATGGTTTCTTCACAGATTGGCACTAAAAACAAAATTACCCTGTTCCCGCAATTCGATGTCACAAATTAGGCTTGCAAAACAGCCTTCTACGACGAGACAAGTGCACTTACAAATAAATGGTTGGTACATCAAGCCTGCTTTTATGTCTAATATATCTACCAAGCATAATGTATCGTTTGATGTGAAATGGTTGTCATTGTTGGCAACAATTTTTGTAAACAATGTACTTGAAATAAACATGCTAAAAGGTTTGCCAACTCATGAACTTACCCACAACATTTGTAGTTTTATGAGTATTTAAATTGTGCAGTTTTACAAATCGAGTGGTTATTATATAAATATATATAAAGTACCTCTGAACTAACATTAAAATTATACTTGTAAGTACAAAATGGGGAGGTAGGTAGAAACCTATACGCACACCTTTCTCAATTCTTATTCCACAAAGCCTACTAATGTGAATGTGACAAGATACGTGTATTGTGCTCACCTGTGGTGCCGAGAGGGCTGGATGTACTGCATCTGGTCCTCAATGCAGTCTGGGGTGACCATGTGACTGCCAGCCACTGGAGGCATACTGCTCACAGGACTGACACTGACAGACATGCCTGCAACACAACATGCATCATTGACACATGTCTTCACTAGACGTTGTTTGCCAGTGCAAATTGAATTTCAATTCTGTTTTAAAATAAAGCAAATTCTCTTTCAAACGATACATTTTCAGTTTAAAAAAAAGGGCAAAGACGACTAATACGTCTATATGTGACCCCGGCTGATCAAATGAGCGATAAGTTGGAAAAATTGATTTCTTACATTCTTGTAAAGGCTGGGTAGGGTGCTTTACACGGTTTCAAAAATAATGACTGCTACAAAAATTGGCGATGTTATGGAGCATTGAACATGGTAGGGGTCAAAAAGTGAAAATGAAGAAAACGGCTGTTGAAGTTTTACATTATATATGCAAATGGATTCCATGGAAGTATGACATGCATGACATTCAAATGTGGCACACAGTATGTATGTTATGATAAACTGGAAGTACAAATGTGCTGCTATAAAAACTTACCAAGTTATGCCACATTATGTCTTTATGTGTAAAACTAAGAGTACAGATTATTTGAGAGCAAAAAGTAGATTAAAGAAAATTTTAAATGACGAAGCTAAAGCGGAGTTAAGAGAATTGGCTAGTGGGTATAAATGCTTTATAAAACAAATATAAAAATGCTAATTGGTACCCAAAAAAGGCAAAAAGAACGCCCTGCGTTTTTTATACGACGCCCTGCTATATTTTGTATGTAACCCTACTCGTGACTACAGACGGTTACACGACTGTGTATATTATTATTAATTTTCGAGCGCCCCGATCTCGATCGATCACGCCACACGTATCCATTCCCGATTGCATCCCGCAATCGGGAATGGATGCGTCATGAGATTGGGGCGCTTGCAGACACTCGATCGTGCCACACGGTCATTTCGATTGTGCAAGCGCCCCTATCTTGACTCCTATCCTGGTCGCCATTAAATTCTTAATTGTGTGTGCCAAAAATATTAAATATGTTGATTTGAGACGCCGACCTTTGAAAGTCGATAAACCAGAGCGACAGACTTTCACGGAGCACTTTGACTATACATATCGCCAACCATTCCTTATTTTGTTAAACTTCAAAAGTCGGTAGACCAGCCTGTTCGCGACAGATGGCATGTGTGATTAGAAAAATAATGTTTATTCATATACTCTTTATTCATTAAAGGAAATAAAAACAAGACATTAGCTAAAATCCATTTTCCATGTGTATACAAAGTTTAACATTGTATGCAACATTTGAGAACATTAAAAAAATACAGAAAAATAAATTTTTAAACCCGTCTGTGTAGCGATTCCCGCGGAAAATTATAATTTAATGAGCTAGGCGATCACGTGGTATCGTGACGTCACCTATGACGCACACTCGCATCAGGCCGACCCTTTCCATGCATTCAGAGCATGTTTACAAGGATAGCTTTTGGGTTGAAACGAGTGTCAGAATGAGTTATTGTGCAATATTCCGATGTAATACAAACACTAGTCATCATAGAGGAACAAGCAGTTACTTTACGGTTCCACGTGAATCCAATTTTATTCAAAACAATGAATGCGAATGGGCCTACAAGTCGACTAGGTTTCGCCGATCTTGGGCTCGTTTTCCGAATAATTATATCGAATGCAACCAACGGGAGATAATCTAGACCAATAAACATACATAGCAAACATATATTGTATCAAGCTACAGAAAGTAACGTGTATAATCTCATGTCACTAGAATATCGATATATGAAGGAGTTGTACGATTTATCATAACAACTTAAATCAGTCAGGGAATTTCCATTGGTGCCGCTAGTTCAGTTGGTAGGTGCCGGTTTATTCCTGACATCAAACCATTTATGTTTTTTTACACTTTTTTGTTTATGTTATTCCGCACTGGTCACTTATTTGGAATGCAATAGTACTAAGCACAGGTAAACGCACCCAGTTTATGAGTACTGTGGAGGCCGAGGGCCCCAAGTAGTGATTGGCACAGAGTCACACGTAGATGCATCGGTGCCTGATGGAGAAATCTTCCATAGAGGATACGATGTCTACCGAAAAGACCGAGACAGGAATGGTGGAGGAGTATTTGTTGCCATAAAGAATTGTTTTATTTCGTCGGGGATGCCCGAGTTTGACTTGGACTGTGAAACTGTAAGGGCAAGAATACAGGTGTTCGGGTGCTGGACCCTGATAGTGGGATCATATTATAGGCCGCCTAACTCCACTATCGACGCACTGTCTGGTCTGGAGGATTCGCTAGGCCGTATTACCTTGAAATATCCAGTGGCAAACATTGTTTTGGGGGGTGATTTTAACATGCCGGGTATCAACTGGGAAACCAAGTCGGTGAACAGAAACCACCAGTAAGGCAATAATAATAATATGAATTTTTTTATAGAGCACAATTTCCAATAAAATGCTCAGAGCGCTGTACAAGAAGCTAATATCATAAAACATAAAAATTTAGCAAAGGTATGTGCACAATAGATATAAAATACAAATTTGATATAATAATTATAAAAACAGAACAATTTTATTTTATTCACTAAAAATATATAAATAAATATATATATATATATAAAGCTGTTATTTAAACATTATTCAGATATATAAGATACTTTATGTATATATAGAATAAATAATAGATATAATATTTACATATATGCAATCATGGGTAGATAAATAAAATATAAGTTTAGGAGTAAAATGTCAAAGAAAGTAAAATGTCAACAGTATTCCGCTTTGAACATGTGTGTTTTCAGAGTCCGTTTGAACAGTGTTAGGTTTCCACTACATTTTATGTGAAACGGCAGCAGATTCCATAATCGAGGTCCTATCACTTCGAATGCACGATCACCAAAACTAACAAGCTTCGTTCGCGGCACGTGTAGCAGATATTGTTGGGACGAACGTGTGTGCCCTGCAGAGCACTGTCTCTTCAGCATGTTCTCCAGGTACAATGGTCCGGTGCCGTTCAGACATCGATACACATGCATAAGAATCTTGAATTCGATTCAACATTTCACAGGTAGCCAGTGCAGTTCTTTCAGGATTGGGGTAATGTGATCTCGGCGAGGTGTAAGAGTAATGATTCTTGCTGCCATGTTTTGAATGCGTTGGAGTTTATTCAAATGTTCAAGTGGTAGTCCAGCAAGCAGCGCATTCCCATAATCCAGTCTGGACATGACGAAGGCGTAGACTAATGATTTCGCCGCATCTAAGGTAAGGTAACGTCTGATTCGGCTAATGTTGTGTAGGTGCATGTAGGCTGTTCGGCAGATGGCACAGACATGGTTCGCCATGCCAAGGGATGAGTCGAATATGACGCCAAGGTTACGAACATTAGATGATGCGCTCAGAGTTGCATCACCGATGATTATGCGGATATCCTTCATCAGTGGCAACTTGTGCTTGGTGCCGAATACCACGACATCCGTCTTCTGGTCGTTTAGCTTCAGTGAATTGGACCGCAACCATTCCCCTATATGCTCAAGGTAATTACACAGATTGTCTATTGAATTCACTTGGTCATCTCCGCTGGGACAAAACGAGACGTAAAGTTGCGTGTCATCTGCATAAAAATGATAGTCCACCCTGAATTTCTTGATGATGTCGCCGAGCGGCGAGATATATGCCGTAAAAAGCAACGGCCCAAGCACAGGGCCTTGCGGCACGCCAAACGGCACAGGTATTGGTGAAGATTTGTCACTGCCAATACGCACGAGCTGCTGCCGTCCGGACAATTATGATCTAAACCACTCGAGCGCAGTGCATGTTACACCGAATCTACGAGTCAATCTACTCTGCAGAATGGCGTGGTCAATGGTATCGAAGGCTGCGGTCAAGTCAAATATGACTAGAACCACAACGTGGCTTCGGTCGACTGCAGACAGAATGTCACTATGCACTTTAAGTAGAGCAGTTTCAGCGGAGTGATGTTGTCGATATGCGGATTGAAACTGGTTGTGCAAATTATTCTTTTGCATGTGGTCGCCAAGCTGCTTTGCTACAACGCGCTCAAATTGGAGACAGGTCGATAGTTTTGCACCAGATTTGGATTTAGTCCATTCTTCTTTATTAATGGCGATATGTAACTGGTCTTATATTGATCAGGAACGACAGACGATTTCAGTGATTGCATAATTATGCGTGACACGATCGGAAGAAGTTCATCAATTGATTCCCTCACTAGCCAAGTCGGTGCTGGGTCAAGGTCGCACGATTTTGGTGGTGCGTCCATGACGATTTTCTTTATACATTCTGTTGTTGGCATGGAGAACAATGGCAGTTCACATGTGCAGTGGTTGTCTAGCGTTCTAGCATTAGTACTCGGCAACTCGCTACGGATATGGCTTGTCTTCTCAGCGAAGAACGTTGCGAATCTCTCCGCCAATTCAGATTGTGATTCATGTGTCGGAAGCTCTGTGTCATTATTTCTGTGAAGAAGAGTTCGCAGCAGCAAACAACTGTTTCTGGTCAATTCCAATGTCCCGGATTTTTTCGGAATAGAAAATAGTCTTGGCATGTAGCAGCATATCATTTACCAGCTTGCATTGTTCACGAAACATTTGTAGATGAACTTCCAGTTTGGATTTCCGCCATGTTTGTTCTCGCCGCCTTCTCTCTTGTTTGGCGTCGCGCAGATCATCGTTATACCAGGCTGTATCTGGTCTCAGTCGGACACACTTTTCTAGCAAAGGGGCGTGTGTATCAACGAGATTCATAAGAGTAGCGTCGTAGTGGCTGACCAATTCATCAACACTTAGTGACTCGAGATCTTCAGGTCGAAACACGGGAATGTCTTGTCGAAATATATCCGCATTTATTGCGCGTAACTTCTGATATTTTGTTTTCGTAAGTGCCGCACAATTTCTAGCAGCACTGATGGTGAGGTTAACAGCAGAGTGGTCAGAGAGTCCTATGTCTGTGATAACGACATTGCGAATGAGGTGTTCGTCCGTGCAGCAAGTCAGTAGCACATCCAGCGTATGTCCCTTCCTATGGGTGGATCCATGCACGTGCATCGTCATACCTGTCGACTGGAGAGAACTTGTGAGTCGTCTTGCGTCTGGATCCGAGTTATCATCCAGATGGAAGTTGAGATCTCCAATGACAATGAATGGACCAGGTTGTAATAAATGTTGGTCGATGAAGTGACCCCATTCCTCGAAAAAGGCCGATGTTGTTAGGCCGTTTTTCGAAGATGGAGGCGGGCGGTACACAACGACAATGCGCAGACATGACTTACAGGTTTTCAGTGTACATTCAATATGCTCGAATGTCCGAAACACTTCAGTGATCCGTTTTCGTACGTTTAGTCCGGATTTGTGGATAATAGCAACACCACCACCTTTACCAACTGGACGTGGCGTGTGTTTAATTGTATATCCAGTTGGTGTGAGTTCTTATCTGACGCAAGCGTCGGTCGATGGCTTTAACCAGGTTTCACATAGCGCCATAATATCTACATTGTTTTCGAGAATATGGTCTGAGATAGCCAATGTCTTATTTCGACAGGATTGAGCGTTTATATAACATATGTCGACGCCAGCTTCTCGAAGATCCGGCGATGATGACGATATCAGTGGTACACGTGTAATGTTGACACTGTTGGCGCCAGAGAGTGCAGATTTATCAAAGTTCCTGCCGAATGTAGTTACTGTCGGAATCAAACAATAGTGCTTAATCCCCGCTGTTGTTCCTCGGTGGGTTTTTGCACGGAACAAATCTTTAATGACAGAAGCGTTTGTAGAGTCTTCAGTGGAATCGTTTGTTTTGCCCTCAATGCAATGAGCCCGATGGCATGCAATGGTATGAGCCAGAAACTGATTGATATCTGCAATGACTTTTCGTTGGAACAAGTGGTCAGAATACCAACACGCCTCAACAATATACTGGACCTGATTCTTACCACAAATCCTAACCTGTTCAGAAATATTTCTACTATCAACGGAATTAGTGACCATGACATTGTCACCGCCGATCTCGACATGAAAGTACCAATAAACAAGAAGAAAGCCAGAACCATTTATATATAAAACGAGCAGACACTGGTGCCATTAAGAACATATTCACAGACTAATCCGCAAGAAACAGAGACTATGTAATAAAGCAAAAAAGACACAAAACAATCAGGACTGGGCTGTCTTCAGGAAGCTCCGGACATGTGTCAAAACAGAGCTAACTGCTGCATATCATAACTATATTGATAGCATCAGACCTGCCTACCCGGAAAACTTCCTGTCAGTAATCCGTCTTCACATTTACACAAATTTTCAGGAATATAGGCTTGCTGCCAGTAATAGTTCAGAACCGTGTCAGATATTGTCTCGAAAAGAACACCACTGTCAGTAATATTGTGATACTGTGACTATGATGATAGTTGCACCCAAAACATAATTGTTTCTAATAAACTATGAGGTGTTTTAAAGTGTTCAGGTAACAAGGTAAGGTAGATGTTCATAACCAGCATTGATGGAAATCAAACGTGAAGAAGCGTAACTGTAATGTAAATGAGTGTATCCACATTGTAATTCTGATTTTATGTAAATTTCAAAAACAGCATGCTGAGTACAAAAACTTGACAAATTATAACAATGCATCACGTCATTGTCTATTTGTGGTGTCATTAGGATTAATATTAGTAGCCGGTATACCTAAGGCCAGGCTATAGACTACACAGTGTAGTAGCTTGACTAGATCAAAGACGGTTATAGGCTGTAAATGATAGACTAAACTCTTATCCCGGCCACCAGTGACCATGGCATGTGAAATAGGAAAATAAATTTTGCGTATCCGGCAGTATGTAAAGCCGACACCCTTCTTTAAACTTGACAATATGGGCCATGCCTGCGTGCATGCTGTTATAAACGTTTGCAGTACATGTTTCTTCTTGGCTGGTAGTAGTGCCGTTTCGATCCCCGCCATCATTTCGTGCTGCGTGGGTCGTGATTTCGTTTTGTTTGAGCGCCATGAGCGCGGAAATGCGAATTTGTCGTAATGCTGTTTCCTATTGGTCAGATTATGACCAGAAGCAGTGAATGAAAAACCATATCACAACAAGCAGCGTATATATGCTGCCACCTGTTGAATAAAGTGAAGCTAAATTTGATGAGTACGGAAGTGATTGACGCTCATTGTGAAAACGAAAGAATCCGCAGTATTTTCATCCCTCGCCGTAATACCGTAATTATGATTCCAGACAATCCGGAATGGTAGGCAGGTCTGTAGCATGCTTGACGTCGAGTGTAACGAAGAAAGGTCAATCCCCAAGAAATTTTGGTCGTACGTCAAAAATCTAAGAAAGGACTTTGTTGGTATACCATCACTGAAAGACCACAACGATTATCTGGTTTCATCTAGTAAGGGGAAAGCAGATACACTGTCAAAGCAGTACCAAACTATCTTCACAAAGATAGATCTCGTCAACATTCCAATCATGCCTCAGTCACCATATTCCGCAATGCCGGGAATCACAGTCACAGTACATGGAGTACACAAGCTGTTACTCAGACTGAAGCCTGGCCCTGATGCAGTCCCCAAAAAATTCTAACGGAGACAGCTGATCAAATTGCACCTTGCCTGGGTAGAATATTCCAACAATCCATCGACATGGGTGAGGTCCCCTTGACTGGAAACATGCTAATATATTAGCAGTGTTCAAGATGGGTGACAAATCAGTTGCGGCAAACTATAGGCCATCATCCCTCACATCAGTATGCTGCAAACTATTTGAACATATTATCTACAGCAACATAATGGACCATCTGGACTCTAATATTAATAACATCATCGTAGAGTACCAACATGGGTGCAGGAATAAACATTCCTGGGACACATTGCAAAGAATATAGATAACGGCCACCAAACTGATCTCCTAATACTGGACTTTTCTAAGGTCTTTGACACCGTGCCCCATGCATGCCTTATGGGAAAACTCCAGTATTACGGGGTCAGTGATGGAGTCACCAACTAGATTTCAAATTGGCTTACTGACAGAAAGCAGACTGTAGTAGTAGCTGGGGAGTCGTCAGAAGAAGTGACAGTCGAGTCTGGGGTACCACTGGGCTCACTTCTTTTTTATTATATAGGAGAGGGTGTCCCCAGGGTTTGGTTCAATTACATTGATCAATTACAATTACATGACTGGATCATGTTCAATTACAGTTACAATTATTTTTCATTTCATTTTCATTTCAAATTACAATTATAATTGTCAATTACAATTATAATTGTCAATTACATTGGATTTTTGTTTCGCTTAAAATAATATAAACAGAATTAATGATATATCTCAGATCATCCCACATTTATATCATTACCACACAATTGGCTTCTCAGCACCTTGCTGCCCTCAAGCTTACTAGAAAATAATTCCACAGTGAAATCATAGTGTTAGTGCACAGCCTTATTTAACTAAATTACAATTAGTGCAGCTAGCCTGTGTAGCACTGGACCACAGGCCTATCATTTGTTCTTGGCCTCCTACTTGACACTTGTTAACTGCTGAAGCCTGCTACTGCTAGAGCTAGTGCTTCAATGGATCAGCTCTATATGCCCTCCCCAATGGAAGAGAAGCCGTGTTTCTATCTCTCTATCAGTGCCTGTTTGACTATAACACCCCCAAAAATGGGAGTATGAGAGGGAAGGTTATTTTAGAGGGAAACAGCCTTGGTTTTCATAATGAAATAAAACACAGTCCTGGGAGTTTCACCCACAGTTGGAGAAACGATGGGAAAGTAATTGAATTGTAATTGAACAATTAAGGCAATTACAATGGCCAATTACAATTACGACACACACACACACAAAATCAGTTACAATTACGATACTTTCAAATAGTTCAATTACAACTATGGTGTAATTACACAATTACGAATTACAATTATAATTGACTCCAACCCTGGCGTCACCTCTAACATCCGGCTTTTTGCCGACGATTGTATTTTATACAGGTGTATCAATAACAGTAATGACACAGAAGCCCTCCAGTCCGACCTGCAGAGGCTGGTGGACTGGTCTGCAACCTGGCAGATACCATCAATGGAGACAGCCTGGGAATTGAACATCACCACCCGTACATAGGTTCTCTGATGAGCTCAGATGGAACATTCACATATCCCACCTATCTGCCAAATCAAATCGTGTATTAGGTTTTATCAAGAGAAATCTGTATAAATGCTCAGAGAAAACTAAACAATCGGCTTACTTTACACTAGTTCATCTTAACCTCGAATACACGAGCTCTGCTTGGGATCCATACACCAAAAAAATTTAACAAACTTGAGAAAATACTGCAATGAGCAGTGAGATTTGTAATGGGTAACAACAATTGGGAAAGCAGCGTAACTTTAATGATGAAAACACTTAAGTGGGAGTCCCTAGAACGCCGCAGCCACGGTGGATACTTTTAAATCTAGGCTGGGCAGATGACTCTAAAATTCTCTGTAGTGCTATGGCATATGCCTCCCCCTGCTCCCTATATTGGCGTAATGACCTTATGGTTTTTGCCAATTATTAAACAGACATAGACAATATTATTAGACATTCACACAAGCCTATAGGTTTAGTGGCTGCCAGCACACTACTGAGCGTAAATTACCAAGCAGTAGCAGAGCAGTTTTATAATAATAATCCACAAGTTAAGTGGCAGTGATCTTCATTTTGTCATTCATGTTATGTTTCTTGTTTATTGTGAGCAGGGATGCCCATTCTTCTCATGTGATGTAGAGGTACCACAAGGAGAAAACTTGTCTCCTTTGTTATTTGCTATTTATCTGAATGATTTTGAACACTCTGTTAGTCATAATTATAAGGGACTTGACATGGCAGCTGGTGAAATTTACAACAATCTTAGTGATGATGATGTAGACATTTTCTGGAAAATGTATGTTCTACTATATGCTGATGATATTAGAATGATTCAATCAAATACAGATTTCTGGTGTATAGCGGAACTACGTCAACTCTTCTAATGGTTGACATTTGGTTATTTCAGGTGTCAACTATATTGTGAATCTCTAATTATTAGTCTATATTGAAACAATTGATTTACATAATACCATGTCTACACAAGACATGACAAGTGTAAACAGAACAGTAGAATGCTTTTGATATCAATAAAGTGTAGGATATTTCACTCTATAGTTGTCCAGAATATTAATTTTCTATGTTTGTCACCTACATGTGACAATACATCTTTAACCAATAGACACCACAGTCACACCATTTTATAATAATTAAATGAACACCAAAATAAACACAACTTGCAATTATAGAAATCAATAGTTTTGAACTGTTCAGTTTAACAGGGGTCTAATGCCTCTGCTCTGCCTGTGACCAATTAAAGATTAGTCAAGGTCTCAATGGAACAATAGCAAGCTGGACCACTAGGCTCCAGAATGGGGTGGGGGTGAGGAGTCCATTACACAAGATGGCACTCTGCCAAACTGAATCAGCAAACTCAAGCAGATACTGTACAAACAAAATGTGATCATTTAGCTTTTTGGGAGGCCCTGAGGTGCCTTTAGAATGATTCAATCAAATACAAATTTCTTGTGTACAGTGACACTAATCTAAGAGACGTCTACCCAAAATTAGGGAAAAAGTTACTGAACAGTTTTTGAAATAACAGAAAAGACAATCTCTGATCCATGCAAGACACAGACTCTGCATGTGACAGATGTTGTAGGAAAAGGGATTAGTTGAGGGAAGGAGTGTAACTAGCCAGTTATTAATAGAGCTGCTGGGCTGTTCTGCTGCAGTAAACAATTTAGTTAGCAAATTTTGCATTTTATGGGACCTTTTGTGCGCTTAGAATGATTTAATCAAATACATATTTTTTTATGTATAGTGGCACTACCACATGAAATGTTTATGCAAAATTAGAGAAAAAGTTAATATAGTTTTTGAAAAAATAGGCAAAATGTGAAAATTTACCAGGTTTGGGTCCTTTTTGGGGGGCCATTAGGTGCCCTTAGAATGATTCAATCAATTACAGATTTGTTGTGTACAGTGACACTACCACACATCAAATGTATATATATATATATATATATATGCAAACTTAGAGAAAAAGTTACTGAACAGTTTTTGAAAAATAGGCAAAATGTAACAAAATTACAAGTTTTTGGGGCCCGTGGAGGCCCTAAGAACGATTCAATCAAATACAGATTTCTCGTGCATAGTGGCAGTACCCTAAGATACATCTATGCAAAATTAGAGAAAAAGTTGCTGAACGGTTTCTGAGATATGGCAGCTAACGGCACACGGCAGACGCAAAGTGATGGCATTAGTCCAAAGGACTAAAAATCTGTATGATGCATACGTTAGCCTGGAATGGCTGATGTATATTCTGGTGATGGTACAGCAGTTTTAGTGCAAGAGATTAAAAAAAGTTTTTCCCTGTTAGCCCAGTTTTTCAACTATTTGGGTTTTTTTCCTGGATAAGTTTTACCGGTATATATTGCCTGGTATTTACCAAGGTGGAAAAAACCCTGCCAACCCATGCAACTGTGCATTATTAATTGCCAGTTTCCACTTTATCAAAATATATATTACTTAACTTGGTTCATTTGTATGCTGAAATGGAATGGGCCTAGTGTTCATGGCAAGTTTCAGAGAATTTTTTTTTAAATTAAAGCCTGATCATTCCAAATGCCTCATTTCATAATTACCAAGTATCATTTGTGTGTAACTTTAGTTTTTGTTACACCCAACATGTGTCCAATAGAGTATGATTAATTAATTGTCAATGTGGGAACGTTAAAGGGAAACATAAGGGAACTTTTTGGGATTAAGCACCTAAAAGAGTTAATGCAAACTAACTATTTCCAACTATAATCATATTTTTAACGTCAGTGATTTAGTAGTAAAAAATATTTGAACACATCCTTTATCGAATTTCATGAATTCCACCATTTTGAACAGAAAATGACGTAAGCAATGCTGCGTACTTTCTGGATTTTGTGTGTACTAGTGTTTCCAAAAAACGTCAGGTGGCGCTGTGCGATGTTACCCATTGAGTTTAGACAAGATGGCGTGTCGTTACGGTTCTGATTCTTCGTCTGATGAAATGGATTAAGAAGTAGCTGGATATTGGTTTCAACCGCAAAGACAAGGGCCAGTATTGCAAGATAGACCAGAATGTTCTGGTGACCGTAAGCATAACGAAGACGCGCGGGAAGTAGAAATGCAGAGGTGACTAACAAGCCAAGACGTAACTGACTGGCGATGATGCCGACGGTGTCGCTGTGGAAAGTGTCAAGTTGATTTTTTGGTTCAGAAAGGAGTGTCTGCTGTCAGAAAACGGCTGCGATTCGTCAGCATGCAGAGCATGTTGGTGAAGGTAATTATTTATTTGTCTAGTATAAATAACTGCTCATTATGAGGTCCGGACTGGGTAATAATTTAAATAAACGTATGAACTGAGTGAGTCGATCGTTCGGTCGGTGGCACCTCGATTCAACGACAGTCCTCAGTTCTCATGCCAGTGCCGTGGGCTAGGTGTCTGAGTGTCCAGTTTTACATTTTATGGAAATATTACCTAAGGTTATACCTTCGCCATTTTAAAAGCGGTTCCGGGAACTGAGTTCAAAATTGGCTATGATAGAAAACAAACAGGTTAATTGTTGTGTCCCCATTATTATATTTACAGTATACAACTATGCATGTGTATCACCGTATGAGAAAAATGTGTGGCAGTATTAATTGTTCTTTTAATAGGCTTGAATTTAATTTTATAGAGGGGGCATAATTCTTGTATAAATACAGGAAGACAATCCTAATCCATGCTGCTTGTGACATTGGCTTCATTCAGAATGGAACAGTGGAACCTCACTTTTAAGGTCACCCTTGGGACTGGATAAAAGTTATCTTACTAGCGGTAGTACCGATATCCTATACTGTACCGAGGCTGTATTACCAAGGTCACTATATAGCGAGATTCCACTGTAGTAATAACAATCCCTGTTTGTTTATCATTCATGTAACACTTCTTTGTTGCAGGTGGACTACAATGCGTTACGAATGGCCAAGGAAATATACTAGTTGCTATGAATCACATTCGGTTAGATAACTGGCAACTAGATCCGCCAACGAACAAGTAAGTATATATTCATGTGTTATAACAGCAGTGAAATGTGTTGTTAAATATTTATTGACATATATCAACAATGACGATAATACTACAGTAACCAGAACATCAAGCAAAGCAACAGCAATTTTAAAATGTATAAACATATAATATGCATGAAGTTTCATAAACTGTATATACTAGGCATAGTTAGTAGAAATCTGCCAACATTTTTTAATGTTTAATAGTAAACAACGTAGGATCATTCTAGAACATTTTGAGTAGCATGCCTATGCGAGAATTGAAGAAAGGTTCAAATGATTTCATAAAAACACTGCTTGTTGATATATACCAATTTGACAAGAAAATGAACTACCTCAAACCTATTTTCATACATCACCTGCTGACAATGTTAGTAAATTTATTTGAGCCTTATTTTATTTCAGGTCTCTGAGGTGGGCTGCATATAGACAGTTCATCTGGTGGATCCATGGCAGGCTGGGCCGAAAGGTACGGAGAGTTATACCAACGTGTGCCAGCCATCAAATACGATCACACTTCCCTGCACTCGATGGGACACAACATGAGGGATTCCAATTAGCACTTGAGGACTGAACTAGACTAAACTAGAGGATGCATTTGTCACCTTATACAAAACTATGGCTGTAGGTGGAAATGCAAACAAAACAGCCAGTCCGTTGAAACGTCCTTGTCAATTGTCAGTCGATTTGTAAATAAATAGTTGGATTAACTATTTATTTACAAATCGACTGCCTCTTGATGCCAGCAAATCATGTTTCATTGGCTTGGGCACATCTGCCCAAAGACTGCAATTCCAGTTGGGACAGTGATTCCTGGCTGTTTCAGATTTCTCACAAAGACATCATTCACTCTTTCCATGGACATTTGGGTTGGCAGGTAAATCTGCTGCTGTGTTTTGTCGTTCGCAGCACCCACTGCTTGCACCTTCTTGACCAGACATCCACAACGTTAACAGGGTTGTCTGCGCTAGGGCTTGGCCAGAACTTCCATACCAGAGCAGAGAGTATGAGCCATGCTTTCGTCCCTATAATAAACAGGACATACAGTATTGTAATAAAATTCTTACCAACAAAAAGCAACAAACCCATCAGCATCTATATCTTGTTAGTAAGCTGCTGTGAATTACTTTCCTTACGACTGGTCAGCTTTCAGTGAACTTTGAAACGCCATTTTCCAAATGACAATAATGTATAAATATGTCTTCTATAATTGCACTTGGTAATTGTGTTTAAAAATGTTGACTGTTTGAATCATACTCAAATGGCCAAGTATTCATAATCAGACGTTGAAAAAATAATATTGATCCTTACAAACAAGGCATCCCATTATGACAGTCCTCCACAGTTGCATTTATCATCACTCGTTTTTGTCATGTATCATATATGGTATATACAATGACTGTATTTTGTTATCGTTACTATTACATGGAGAATTTATTACACTAAAATAAGTGAATACAGTTGTGAAGTATTCACGCCATCTCTGTTACACAGTTAACACCTGACAGTCCTGTCCATTCAACCACCATCCTCCTCTGGGAAGTATTCAGCTTCACACAGCATATACTACGAAAATAGTATCACTGTCAGGTACTCATTTATTTATCCGAGTGAACTGGAGCAATGTGGAGTGAGCAAAACTCCACAAGCTTTGAAATGGCAGACTTAAAAGATTCTGATGATCTAACCACTATGTTACCATGCGACAATACGTTAATGGTGCTATTACAGTATTAGACTGATGTCAATTTTTTACAACTAAATACCTATTGCAATGTATGACTTCTGCCTTACCTTCATAGAAGAAGTGCTGTCTTTTGGAGCAGTACTTGAGTTGTCCAGTGTGGCAGTAATTTGTCAGGTGGGGAAGAGCTGGCAGAACATGTCGTGGTGTAATGGTGGAAGTAGGAGCAACCCTCTTTCGTGGAATCTGTAAAACATGACATTGTGTTTGTGCACTATTACGGTAAAGCATTTGCTAAATTATCACATTACAAAAAAAAAGATAATGTAGAATTCTTTTTTTTCAAGTGAGAAATCAATAAGAGTTTCCATGTGAATAATGCAGTACATACCGACTTGATGTGATGTGCAGTAGACTTGCTAGATGTATTAGGCCCTGGCGACAGCAGAATGCGAGTGGACAATGGTTGTGTAATGGTCTGCAGCAGAGACAGATACTAAATAAATATCATGTCTGGATTAATTATGGAGTGTTTGTTATCATTAATAATATGGTCATATAGTGGGTCATTCTATGTGAAGGTAACCAATAATTCTGAAATTGGTTGCACTCAACTCTTCAGTTTTTGAATAATCAATTTGGTGATATCCCTTGAGAAGATGAACATGAAACCAAAATAGGAGCTTCTCAACTCCAGTAATTTTTGGGCTACAGCAATATGACATTTAGAACTTCAATTTATAATTACGTTGAGTTTAAAAATTATAGTTTTTTTATAATGAATAAATAAAATCATAATATCAATAATGTTACTTTTGTGTTACTTTAATTCTTGTTACTTTTTTATGTAGTTTTCTGACAACCAATTAAACCATACTGCTACACTGCTGCTTGGTTGAGAGATAAGTATCAGTTCAAGTTAATTGTAAAACCAGTACAAAAATAATATTGTGATATTTTTTACACCAATGGGAATTTAGGTTCAATAGTCTGCAAGCAGCCACTAAACCCGTCTTATGTGAAAAGGATAGTTTGTCGCAGACATACTATCAATTCTTATTTGATTTGGAATTGAACTAATAAAACACACATACATTTGAATAAAAAATCAAAACAGATTGAATTGGAATTTAATGAACTAATCAAAACAAATTACAGTAAAACTTGCCTAAGTTGGATTCAATCGAACCGAGTGATTTAATCCGGGTTGCGCAAAAATCTGACTTAGCCGAAGATGACATATCCCAGCGCCAAAGGCAACCCTCTAAAAGCCCTTAGGTAACTGTAAATAAAGCGGTAACTCTATAAATGTTGATGTCCACAAGCAACATACAACATCATACAGTATTAAAACAGTTTTATGCTTCATTTTGACACGGATCTCTAAGGTTATAGCTTGCCATTTTGTTGAATACTGCGATCCGACTTAGGCGAGGAAAAACACATTATCTCGGATCAAATGGACCGACTCAGTTATTCCGAGTTAGGCAAAGATCCGACTTACACAAAGATTTTTATGGGAAATTCATTACAAATCAACCGTTCTTCGGAATTCTGTCCGAGTTGAGCAAAGATCCTACTTAGGTGAATCCGACTTAGGCAAGGTTTACTGCATTTACAATAATTTCTTATAGAAATTTATAAATGGTAACAGTCCCAGTACACACACAAAGGGTTTATCACCTGACAACATCTGGGTGACATGAATCCAGGATAAAAATCCTTCTGTACTGCCCCTTTACATAACCCAGGTTGGTTTCCTTTGTTCATAATTTCTCTTATCTGCTCTTTCAGTCCCTAAATTCTCTATTTACACCAGTTTTATTACCAGCCTAAAACCTGACTGGTAATTGCAATTGGTACCTGCCTACCAAATGGTTTATGGAGAAGTGGGTTTGAAGGGCTTGATCTTTGTTGCATCTCAAGTGATAGATGAGCTAATTACCTGTATTGCAGATTAGGCTTTCAAAGTAATTAGTTTTAATGATTTGTTAAAATTAGAAACAGGTGGTGAATTTGCAAATACAAAACATAACACATTTTAATGTATATATATTGATTGAATTTCAACATCATAAAAGTGACACTTATTCACTGGCATTTAAATAAATTATAAGACACCAAATTAAAAAAATCAAAGATTTACCTCACACACTTTATTTTAACATAAAAGTACTTTTATAATATATAAAATAGTAATAATAATATAAACAGTGTGTTAATTTTTATACCGTTACACTGTGTCCGTTACTTTCTTTCCTCTAACTATAACAAGATAGCTGTGCATCTGGAGCCTACGAATGTTTGTAAAATCAAATCAAAGTTGTCAAATTGTCAATTATCATTCCAAATACACCAGTAGAATTGTCACTCACTTTTAATGAAATAAAAACATTGTCACTGTTATGTAATGGGAGCTGATTATCCAGCATTTCCCTGCTGCTGATTGATGGGTAGTTAGTGGAACCCTTATCAATGATCATCGGTCAGTGATTTTTATAAGACAACTGTTCAACATAATGTATTTACAACAAATTCATTTTAAAACACAAACACATTCCGCCTAATGTTATTACAAAACATTCTGATGTGGTTATAGCGACAATTCCAGAATTTTCTGCCTGGTTACGTTAATCAAAGTGCTATACTATCGCTCACGCGAATTGATTGCCGTTAACTTTTGCTAGTCGTCGGGTTTCTTCTAGTCTTCAATGTGTCATGTAGTTCTAGATTATTTCCAGCATATCTATGCCTTTGTTCACGCGGCCTTGATACCAGTCAATTCAAAGTAAGTCAAATTCCCGGTGGAAGGCAGGCATTCCTCAGAGCCAGAGCCGAGGCTAAGTCTGTCTGAGGTTCAGTTCCTGCCGACACCATTCCCAAACTAGAAAGTTAACTAATTAACTAACCTATACAGGCTGCAAAATAAGGCCGGTCCGATCGTCCGGGACGAGTAGTTTCAGTGATCGGACTAGTCCATGTTTAGTGGAGCAGTCCCATCGGACTAGCTGTTATTATACGCTAGTTGGGTGTTGTGATGGAATAAAACAAAATCAGACAGTAAGATAGCATTTATCACAGGCAGCTAAATATTCCGTACGACTGTCAGATGGGAAACTTGCTGAACGCAGTGAATGTAAATGGCGGCTGTTTACATCCGGTTAGCGTAGGATAGGTAGTGCCACCTAGCGACCATGAGTGGTGAGCGACATGGACAAACATACATGCGCAGGTTACAGACATCGTTACGTGCTATCCCATCGTGATGGTAGTTGCGTTATTCCTGTATTGGGTGATTATTTTAGCAAGTTACCAAACGCCAGCAATGTTACTGATTGTTTAGTCGGCTTCGGGAAAGGAAACGCTAATGAAAAGTATAGGGCAAATGATGCAACTTAGTCCGACAATGTCGGTCCTTTGTCGCCGTCAGGCTTCAAATTCTGCTGGCATCGCCTTGTCCACGACTCCTGTTTGCTGCCCCTGATTAAACTAGTCATTTCTTCTGATAACTTTGCAATTGGATCTACGAAATCACATGTATTTGTTTCTATCAATGACACATTTATTCGAACATTTAATTGAAATGGGAAACGGCTTGTTTTCTTTATGAAATAAAGCCACTTTTACTATGTGCCATAACTGTCACACATATATGATACAACAGTACGATTGATTTTTAAGGACTAGTAAAACAATATGAGGACTAGTTGTTTCTGAGTCAGCTAGTCCAACTGTGCACCCTGCCTATATAACGTCAGATCCTGCAATATGAAACGGTACAAGATTGTCATTTAGGTACTGAATACTCAATACTAACCTTCTTGCGATCTGACTTCACCTGACAGCGCGCTAGACGGAGAATGTGCGGCGTTTCGACGGCTGTGGTCTGTAACTAAATATCGTCGGCATTGCTCCAAGCTTGAAAACCCAACGTCACCGACGTTTTGATGGGTCTTGTCCCATAGCATTACAAATATACATCAACTTCGAAACACGTTTCTTCAAAATGAGCCGAACAGAATGAACTGTACAGCGTATCCCGTAACATGTGTACACATGTTGACAACATTGCTTACATCATGGGAACATCGCGGTAAAAATAATGCTGCTCATTTATTGGTTGCTTTTGGTCGTCATCAGTAAGATGGTTGCCTTCGTGTTATTGAAGATTTCATTAGAATTTTCCACTTTGAGATAATATTACCAGTATACCACTGATGTTAAAAATGTGATTATAGTTGGAAATAGTTAGTTTGCATTAACTCTGTTAGGTGCATAACACCAAACAGTTCCCTTATGTTTCCCTTTAAACGTGATGAAGATAGACATCATTTACAAGGTGATCTTGACAGGTTGATAAAATTGTCTGAAAAATGGCAAATGTTGTTCAATTTTGGGAAATGTAAATGCCTCCACACAGGACATGGGAACGAAGATGTACAATATACAATGAGAGGTTCTGTACTAAGTACTACTGTAAAAGAAAAGGACTTAGGACTAACCATTAGTGCTGATATGAAGATATTTCAGAGCAGTGCGGTATTGCCGCTTCAAAGGGAAATCAAATCCTTCGATTAATTAGGTGAAACATAACGTATAAGGAAAAAGAGCTAATAATACCGCTGTACAAAACAATAGTTAGGCCTGTTTTAGAATATTGTATTCAAGCGTGGAGGCCATATCGCAGGAAGGACATAGATATGCTAGAAAGAGTGCAGAGGAGAGCAACTAAAATGATGCTTAACTGAGGGATCTTAGTTACAAAATACACCTAAAAATATGTGGTTTAACAACACTAGAGACCAGTAGATTGAGAGGAGATCAGATAAGTGTTTAAAATATTGAATGGTTATGAAAATATTGATAGAAAATTTGACATATTCTTTTCTCAGTTAAGAAAGATAGAAGGACCAGAGGACATGAAGTTACATTAGTAAAGGAGCAGTGTAGATTAGATATAAGAAAGTTGTCATTCTCACAAAGGACTGTAAATGATTGGAACAGATTATCTCCTGATTGTGTTGGTGTTAGTAGCGTGAACATGTTTAAAAATAAAATCGACACATACCTTAAAAGGACGGGATACACATAGATAAAAAGTATTGGATTCTATTCTCGATAAGCCAAAAGGCTTTCTTGTCCACCTGCCATCTAGAGTTAATTTTCTAGATGGCAATCTTGTTAAATTTTCTGTGTCACGTCCAAAGTTACACGGAACTGCCCTGTGTTAGATTTAATTGAAAGTGGAGTCGGGTGAAGTTTTGAGTGATTGATTTGACATGGAGCGACCCAGGATAAGATAAAACACATTAGGACTGGAAATTAATACAGATATTTTAGAAGTATCAGTGCATGAGGAATACAGTCAAGTTTGGTTTGCACTAGTCTTTTTTACTCACCAGGGATGCAGTGTCCAGGTGGCATTGCCAGGTGCTGCAGCTGATCTGTAGGGTCTGTAGGTTTAATAACAATAGGGTTCTGCATTGTGGCAGGCTGATACCCTGTTCCATTGCCATAGCGATGCATGCGGTGCTGTTGGAGCTGTGCAAGGTTGATCATGTTACGACTGTGCTGCTGTAGGGGCATGGATACACCCCCTGGGCCCTGCTCTCCAGGTTTGGGGTGCAGCGGTGTGTATCCACCCGTCTGGAAGTACGGGTTACCAACTTTTGCCAAGTGTGGGTTTGAGCTGGTGATGTTGGATGATTGGTTAGGCAGGTGGTTGAAGTGCGGTGGCAAGTGGTTATTGCTGTTTGGTGGGTAGCCATGTGGGAATGACATGCCCGTTATTGTGGACGTAGGACTGCCACCAGCTGACGGCGACAGTCGCCGGTGTTGTTGCTGCTGCTGTTGTTGCTGGTGATGCAGCTGCTTCATGCGCATCAGCAGTGCATTTCGCTGCTCTGGACTGACATCACTGAGGTTGGCAACAGACGTTCGCCCCACTGGACCCTGGGAAGAGCCGGAGGATGATGACCGGGATGACATTTGCATGTGGTGTTGTGCCAATGGTGGCTGCTGCTGTGGTTGGACCGAATTGTGGCTTGGTGTCTGGTAGGGGATGCCATCGACGACAATCATCCCTTGCTGTGGGATCTGCGTAACAGGGAAATTTGGGTCACACGAGAAGCGAATGTCAACCACATGGTAGGGGTTTGGCACCTCACAGCGCGACCGCAAAATGTTCTTTAACTGTGACACCAGGACACGCTTTGTGTACAGTATCCCACCATGATCATCTCTTTCAAGTGCAAACTCAGAGAACTTGAGTGCATGATCGAGCTTTGTTGACAGCGTTTGCACTTCGAAACCCTTCTCGTCAAGTTGACCGCGTTTTGCAGAACAGATTGCATTCAGTTCGCCAAGCAGCTCCTTCCCTCGTTTGTTCACTTGTGCGATGATGCGCAATGCAAACAACTTGATTTCATGCATGACCTTCTGCTCTCGTTCGGTGATCTCAGTGTTACGTTTTTTGATGAGCGTCTTTGCGTTCTCGACATACACACGTTTCTCGCGCAGCTTACTGACGAGTGTCTGCAGGAATGTCTTATATTGGTGCGCCGCCTCATCAACAAACAGGTACTTGTGATCACGGTGCTCGTGTAGCTGGCAGTCCCGACATGTCAGCATGTCACATGTCTCGCAGAACAGCTGCAACAACTCCGACTTGTGCGTCTTGCAATGCATCATAAGTGAATGTGACGGAGGCTTTGTATCACTACCAGCCGTTGCATCCTTTGATTGAATCACATGGTCTTTAGTGATACGTACGCGCCGGTGTGCCTGGACACATTGGTCACACAGCCAATCAGCACAGTCGACACAGTATGATGAGACAGGAGAGCCTTCCTCACATGCCGTGCACGTCTTCTGGTCATCAATGTTGCTGTTTGACTGACTGCCCCCTGCTGTCGATCCATTACCCATATTCAAGTTGTTGATGAACAGATTGTCAATGATACAGTTAGCTGGGCACTCTTGTCGACATGTTGGGCAAACCAGTGATCCATCTACAAACAGAACAATAGTTCTTATTAATCTCAATGTAATATTATCAGACTCACAGATGGTAAAATAGTATTGTACTAGTACACGTAGTGTAGTGGCGTGGTGCAGTGGCTCAACCGAGAGAACCCAGGTTCGAATCCTGTGCTGCGGTGTCGAACCTCGGGCAAGTTCGTTCACTTTAGTATACGTTGCTCCACTTCACTCAGCTGTATGAATGAGTACCTGGCTATAGACAGTGGTGGATATTTGTGTACGAATGGTCTTCACGCATTAATTGCAGCGTGGCTGGATGCTTCCCAGAGAAGTCGAGATGGTGTTCAATTGAACAGGTCTGCCAGGGAGTAAAGTGTAAAAGCGCTTTGAGCAGTCAGTCCTGAGGACTGAATACTGCGCTATATAAGAACTTACCTTTTTTTTACATTTTCCAAATCAATATACTTAAAGTTAAAAGGTAATAACAAGTACATACATATTACACTTCTTTCTCTTTACGACACAAATGTATATATATATATACTGTGTATATATATACATATTACACTTCTCTGATGACCTCTGTATTTTTTCACCTAGTGTTTCTGGGTTGAGAAAACTAAGATTGCTGTGCCAAGTATGGCGAAATGTTTAACATAACATATAATGCCAACAAATCATATTGTATGGTTATTGACAACAAACCTCAGGACTTGAAAAATAGTCATCCTGTCACTCTCAATAATCGTTCGTTACCTCACACTATTAAATGTAAATATCTGGGTCATATAATTTACAGTAATCTTACTGACGATCACGACATTGCCTGACAGAAAAGATCCCTATTTCTCTCTTACTGTGGTACTATGTACATCTCAAGTCTTTGGTATAAATTTAAAAAACAGAGTTTGAAAGATATTACTGTTGCATATAACAAGTTTTAGAATTTTACACAATTTGTCATCATGCTGCAGTGCAAGTTTTATGTTTGCTACAAACTGTGTTAAATCTTTTAATGAACGTATGCGTTCATCCATATATAGCTTATTGTCGTCTGAAAATCCACTTTTTGTGAATAATTTTTATATTGATATACATTTTAGAAGTCCTATATTTAAATATTGGACTACCCAATTGTATACTTAAAGTTGAACGCACATTTTATATATATCTTATTAACCATCTATTTTTATTTCATGTGCATCTATATCTTTGTATTTTAGTTATTTATTACTTTTTTTATTTGCTTGTATTGTATATACATATGGACTTTTGTCTGAAATAAAACATTATTATTATTTACGACACAAATGTATATATATATGTGTACATATATACATTTGTGTCTTAAAATTCAATGGCATCTTGGTATAGTGCCATTTTCACAATTTCTTCTCAAACCTAAACAAAGTTTACACTTAATTATGTCATGCCAACCAGATTTATTACCAATCATAGCTGTCAGTTCAACACAAATTTTAACAGACTGTCGAAAGAAAAAATAACACAATACCAAGGCAGTGCTCATTGAACCGCATAAAAAATAGTTCCTGTTTACCTGTTTTATCCTGAGCAAGTTGAGGCTAGGCAATATATACAGGAACATTTGAAGAAGGGAATTTGACGATGCACCCAACAATATAAAATATATCTTTTATCTATTTGGTCCTCGTTATAAGATATCGTTTTAAATATAACAACAAAATGAGAGAGGGCATCCATCTGATTTCAAAACTTGGACAAGGCATGGTATGTTTAGTGACAAACCTGGCTCTAAACATTGGGAACCATGTATCCCTAATGACTCGAAAATCACATTAATGTCATCTCCACGTGGGATACAAGGCTCAACATTAACTCCCAGAACGCACTTGTCTGGTAGGACAAATATTAATTCATGTTTACTTGTCCCAACAGAAATCTACTTGTCACACAAAAAATTGCATTAAACACAATTGCTAATGTTATTGCAGCAAGTACGTACAGAAGTGTAGCCATAATGGTACAAATGGCATTTGCTACGATTGCAAAAACTGTGTTTTGTGTGGATTAATGACATTTCAATTTTCATTTGCATGGAATGTTCAAATTTTAAAACAAAATGGGCACATATGTCACTGTCAGGGATGTGCTGGTGAAAGGTTTTTCTTAATGGTGAATGACAAAATACCAGATTTAATTAATTTGTATGAATTTATGTGATATTCAGATACAATACATGTGAACTCTTAAACAATCTACACCCTTAGATCAGATGACCCGAGCACAAAAAGCATGAACGACATGAGTGAACTCAAAATGCTTAGTCTAAACGATAGAATGCTTACTTTCTACGATATTCAGCACACATTGTTTGCAAAATACATGCAAACACGACAGCAATTTTGGTTCACGTCCATGCAGGTTCTCTTTACAAACACCGCAGACGTTCAGAATCGATGCGAAAGCACTCTCAGTCGTTTCTGCCTCCATCATTTGCTTTCCAAATTTCTGAAAAACGACATAAATCGACAAACGTTATGGCAAGCCGAAGCTTACAACTACCCATTTGGCCTCCGCCATGTTTAAAGACGATGAACCTCGTTTTCGAGAACCATCGAGGCATCGACTCTCCCGCGTAGGGATCCCTTCCGAATAATGGGGGTAAGACCACATTTAAATTTTACATAGGCGGCCATTATAACGTTTCCTTCATTTCCTGCTAAATTTGACGAAAAATGTTCTTGAAAATTTCACAGCATATTTAATCTCCATTGACACAAGTGCTATGGAAAACTCGTAAAATTCTCATACCTCAGTTTTCAGAAAAATCCACCCAAACCTGACACCCCTCAAGTTCGCCCCAATCTGGTGACGGATTTTGAAATATTGGTGCGTTCTGCAAAATAGCCACTGTGTGAATACGCGAACGACTAGCGTATATTTATTGCTACCTCGTGAAAGATCTAATGTAGTAGTACATTTAGTATTCACTGGACTGACATGTGCCATGCCAAAGTGCTCGAAAACAATTCACACATGCCACCAAAACGGTATTTTCAAGGGCACTCTTTCGGTCGGTAATGGCGGACGAATCCTTAATGTGGTCTTACCCCAATGCCATTAGTGGGGTCACCAGACCCTGAGTCATTTCAGGTTGTTGCAAAACTTTACTTTTCAATAGCACCTGATTGTTGGAGCATAAATAACATTTCTGGTCTGAGTGTACAACGATCACCCCCCTTGGGGCCGTGGGAGCACCTTCAAGCAACAGTCTTGAAACGGCCCTATAAGCCTAAGCCTAAGGCCTAATCTTTGCATTGGCTCTGAACCGTTCATCTGATACATCAACGACAACGTATTATGTCTCTATGGATTCGAAATTTGGAGTAGAAACTTTTAAGTTCAATGCAATTGTTGCGTGTAGGCAGCCATATTGACGTTATTTGCAAAAAAAACGTAAAATAATGTAATCTTCACGACCATTTTCCTAACTTTTTTACCCATAGCCATAGTCAATTTAACTCTTAACATCGCCTAACCTCATAAAATTGCAAAAGAATCCCCAACCTCCTGCCATACAAAAAGAGATGTGATACTATGTGAGAGACAGTAACTAATTTTGCATGTTTGTTGCTATCATGACTCAGTAATATTAACGTTACGCCACCTGGCGGATATTCGTAAAACAGCCCTAGCTAATCTATGGCCCTATTTATTTTTCAGTCCGCGGAGACGCCGGAAGCGGAGAAAGCGGAGAGGGTCAAATAGAATAGACTTCGGCGCACATCGGAGATGGTAGCAACCGCCTTGTTATCGCCCATAAACAACATGGACGCAGAATCACTAGTCGAGTCATTTTGTTAGTTATTTTTTCTTAAAATACGATGATGCTTACAACATTAAATATGTTACATATGCTCACAAGTTCACACCATGTGCTGTATGTTATTAGTCAATCATTTTTACTAAAAAATATGCATTAATATTGTAACAAAAATAAACACTATGTCGTATGTGTAACGCCTGTGTCTGTGAGGCTGTGTCAATGCCGATGCGTTCATGTGATCTGTGTACGGCATACACCGTATTGTTGTTGCTTAATTTGCTGTGCCTAATAACGCAAGTGTTCGCCACATATAGCAAGCAAATAGGGTAGAACAAATGGATACCCGAACAAATAAAAACATTGAGTATTGCAATATTTACGTTAACATATGTATTTATTCGTGTAATGCGTATAATTGGAAGGGCAAATTGTAAAAATAGTGTGTAAACCTACTATCAGACCCGGGTTCAATTCACTTTTGTCAATTCCAATTCATGTGTATTTACCAAGGATCAATTCCAATTCAATTAATTTTATTCATGTAACTTGTTAAAATCATGTTGTGCTGTAGGTACCACGGTATGGTACTTACACATCAAAGATGGGACATATGTGTGTTGTGTTTAATGATGTAACTATTAGAAATAAATAAGAAAAAAATTCTTATCCAATAAAAGCATGCATGGTATTGCGTGATGTAATCCCACATGTTCACATTACATGATTGTACATATTTTTACAAGACACATTGTATATGTCCCACATCCATTGTACGGTCCTTCAACAAGCTGCAATGCTGGGTGTATTAAAAAAATTTGGTTGTATTTGCAAAGCAAACAGTTCCCTTTAACACATTCCAATACAATGACTGCTACAAAAATTGCGAAGTTATGGAGCATTGAACATGGTAGGGGTCAAAAAGTGAAAATGAAGAAAACGGCTGTTGAAATTATATATGCATATGGATTGCATGGAAATATTACATGCACAACATTCAAATGTGGCACACAGTATGTAATATGTATGTTATGTTGCAATGATACACTGGAAGTACAAATGTGCTGCTACAAAGACTTATCAAGTTATGCCAGATTATGTCTTTATGTGTAAAACTAAGAGGACAGATTATTTGAGAGCAAAAGGTAGACTCACTGTTTGACACAGTTTAAAACCTACAGGCAACTGTCCAGTTTAACAGGGGTCTAGTGGCTTAATGCTGTCTGTTGACACAAGCTTCTGCCAGTGACCAATTACAGATTAGTCACAGTTTCCATCAAACAATAGCAGGCAGAGAATCTTAGCTCCACAGCTGGGTGTAATACACAACAAGTTATAAATATAGCTACTCTGAGGTAGACAATTAATTTTAGTTAGCAAATTTAACATTTTAGGGGACCTTTGGTGCCCTTAGAATGAATCAATAAAATACAAATTTATTGTGTATAGTGGCACTACCACATGAAAAGCTATATATTTCTAACACCACAACATATGTATTATCATTGGATAGGTAATTGAATAATCTTTCAGATGAATGCAACTTGTAGCAGCAGAAAATGAAGCATACAAAAGTTACACCGCAAACAATGACACGCATTCTCAAAATGTGATTCATTCAAAAATTAGTGCTATATAATAGTAGTTTGTCAAAATGTAAACAAACTCAAAGACAGTTGCAGCTTACTGTCCACCAAGCAGTAGCAGAGCAGTTTTATAATAATAATAATCCACAAGTTAAGTGGCAGTGATCTTCCTTTTATCATTCATGTGATGTTTATTGTGAGCAGGGCGGACAAATGGTTATCATACGTAGACAGGTACAGAAAGAAACTGAAATTTTCTATAAAAAGAACACGTTTGCCTATCAATGGCATGTATTTCCTATTGTTGCTGTTTCTGCCGGGCAGAAACAGTTTCTGCCCGGCATAAATCAAACAACCCTGTAGGTAATTATTAATCAAATGTTTTTGGTGAATCATAGTTACAGATCATTAAGGGTTATGATGGAAGTAAAATGTTTACATGTTTACTGTTCACTGAAAAAAACAGCTCCACAGAACTAATTATAGTTATTGTTAAGATGTTTAACCTAGTTCCATTATCTGACATTGTGCCAACAGATTGGTGTATTGGGATCATTAAGCCTATATAATTATTATATAAACATAGCAGCAGACACTGGGACAGTGTGACTGC
The DNA here is from genome assembly GCA_020002185.1 of Paraescarpia echinospica. Lineage (NCBI taxonomy): Eukaryota > Metazoa > Annelida > Polychaeta > Sabellida > Siboglinidae > Paraescarpia > Paraescarpia echinospica. The sequence goes on from CM034536.1 coordinate 35,671,318, forward strand.
TGCCTGGCTAAATGGATGCAATGGTGCTTTGAAGTTAGTTCTTCTGCCAACTATCCTTTTCACACAAGCCTATAGGTTTAGTAGCTGCCAGCACACTACTGAGCCTAAACTACCATGCAGGTGTGAAAAACGTGCTGATGTATTTGAACTTGATCCACTAATTAACTGTCCACCAAGCAGTAGCAGAGCAGTTTTATAATAATAATAATCCACAAGTTAAGTGGTAGTGATCTTCCTTTTATCATTCATGTGATGTTTATTGTGAGCAGGGCGGACAAATGGTTATCATACATAGACAGGTACAGAAAGAAACTAAAATTTTCTATAAAAAGAACCACATACCTAAACAAAGCGAATGTAATAGGTGAAGAACAGGCAGTGTTCAGATAGGGGTATTGGTTGAATTGTATTTGTTTTGACACAAAAGGCTTTATTGTGCCTTAACTATGTCAACTCTTCTAATGGTTGACATTTGGTTGTTTCTGGTGTCAACTATATTGTGAATCTGTAATTATTAGTCTATATTGATACAATTGATTTACACAGTATCATGTCTACACAAGGCATGGCAAGCGTAAACAGAACAGTAGAATGCATTTGATATAAATAAAGTGTAGGATATTTCACTCTATAGTTTTCCAGAATATTAATTTTCTATGTTTGTCACCTACAGGTGACAGAATATTAATTTTCTATGTTTGTCACCTACAGGTTTCTACAGACAATACATCTTTAATCAATAGACACCACAGTCACACCATTTTATAATAATTAAATGAACATCAAAATAAACACAACTTGCAATTATAGAAAATCAATAGTTTTGAAGATACAGTTCAAAAGTGTTAGGCAACTGTTCAGTCTAACAGGGGTCAAGTGTGTCTACTCTGCCTGGGTGCTGTGACCAATTAAAGATTAGTCAAGGTCTCAATGGACTGGGCTGTAGAGATTAGTCACAGCTGTTGATTTTGTGGAACAATACACAACATCTAATGTTGGGGGTGGTCTCGAGGGCCCTTCTCAAAACCACATCACTAGATAATGTAAACCTTTTGCACTTTGGGGGCCCCTTAGGTGCCCTTAGAATGATTCAATCAAATACAGATTTCTTGTATATAGTGGCAGCACCCTAAGATACATCTATGCAAAATTAGAAAAAAAGTTGCTGAACAGTTTTTGAAAAAATAGGCCAAATGTTACATTTTTACCAGTTTTGGGGTCCTTGGAGGCCCTAGGGAGCCCTTAAAATGATTCAATCAAATACATATTTCTCGTGCATAGTGGCAGTGCCCCAAGATGTCTATGCAAAATTAGAGAAAAAGTTGCTGAGCGGTTTCTGAGATACGGCAGCTAACGGCAGACGCAGAGTGATGGCAATAGTCCCTTGGACCTTCGGCCAAAGGACTAAAAATACTTATATAATCTCTTCAGGGTTCAACTTAAATCTTCAAATACTGTATGTGATTGATTTGTTTATATGTTTTTTATTAATCACTTAAAAAATACATCACTTCAGATAGAAAAGTGGTAGGGGTGACATCAAAACTACATTACATATGCTGAAGGCAATTAATGGAATCAGTGGATGTGCACAACCAGTAGTTTTGTATGCAACATTCAAACACCAGCAGGAATTGAACCTGCCACACATCACTGGACCACTATGAACCCCACTGCTCTGACGTGTGGTAACATTGCATGGATTACAACATAGAAAATAACTAATCTATTTCAAATTATGTAATTTTTTTGATAAATATTAAACATTATGTGCCATTTAATTTATGAAAATAATACATGTTAAACTAAAAATGGGTGCCTGTAAATAATGTAATGAACATTTTAATTTAATTTTGTTATTAATATTACCCTGCATTTACTCAGTTCCCTAATTCCAAGAATGTTATGCTGTGCAGCAAACAATCACACCACTATAGTGGTATCTTATGGCACTGTTTTATAGGGTACCAAAACATAACAATATGAGAATGTTATTAAATGTATATTCATTGTTTTGATAATGCATCAAGACTGCAATTGACAATACAAACAATTCACCATGCCACTAAGCTCTGTTATACAAAGACAACTTGGATCATCATCTTTATGCTGATAATACTCAGATCTACGTTTCGTTGGCTACCCCGGATACAAATCACTCCCTTAACCAACTTAGTGATTGCCTTCAAGATATCTTTCAATCGATGACTGACAGCAAGTTGAAATTAAATGCAAATAAAACTGAATTGATTATTATTGGTAATCCAATGCAGCATAGTAAACTGGATGGTTTTCTCCATGTGTATTTTGAATCAGTATATCACACCACAATCTTGGTGCGGAATCTAGGAGTGGTCTTTGATAGTAACTTCAATTTCCGACAACGCATATCTCAAACATGTCGCTGCTGTTTTTATCATATTTGTGATCTTCGCCGGTATGTCATTTTCTGTTAATAAAACTATTGCAACAGCGCTTGTTGCAATTCCTTCCTTTATAATATCGCTAGCAAGGATATCACAAAACTTCAGCGTGTCCAAAATTGTCTAGCAAGAGTAGTTACAAGATCTTGTTTTTCTCGCTCTGTACCACTTTTGAAGTCTTTGCATTAGCTTCATGTACGATATCGTATAATATTTAAGATCTGTACCATTACATACGAGGCACTGTCCAGTAAGCAACCATCTTATTTGCATTGATTGCTTACTCCTGTAAGAAAACCTATCCAGCTTCGATCATCTAGTTCTGACCTACTTTTTGTTCCTAGAGTCAACACTAACATCGGAACTACGGGGTGACTTTTTATGTTACTGCACCAACTCTTTGGAATATGCTCCCTCTTACTGTTAGATCAGTTGAAAATATTACAAAATTCCATCGTCATTTAAAAACTTATCTTTACAACCTTGCTTATCCACCGTAGCTCCCTAGTGCCTTGACCCATCTGTTGACAACTGGAATACTACTTATGGATTTTGAGATTGACCAATCCTTTTGTTTTGATGCACCTCTGAGCTTGGTTTCCAAGGATTCAGGCGCAGTAGAAATTATCTTATTAGTAATATTTAAATAAGGCACGCGATAGTGTTGTCGTTAGCACATCCGCCTGACATGCCGGCACCCCGAGTTCAATACCCGGACGGGGCATGTATGGTATATTTGGTGTAAAAACCTGGCTCTCAACATTGGGGACTGTGTATCCCTCGTGACTTGGAGATCACGTTAATGTCGGTCCCATCTCAATTTGGGACGTAAAAGAACCACTGAGGATGACAAGCACCCTGGCAGTGATCACCCTCAGTGCCAGCATAGAAAGGTCGGCTTGGCGATAATGTTCTGAAAAAGGCTGACTAGTTGAATGAGACCTCATAAGATGATAACATTGTAACCACAAAATATACAGACTAGTCAGTTAATAGAACGTTGCCGAGTGCTGGAAAAAACTAGAACTAGGCATACTCTGCATGTTTATGACTTACCGGCTATGTTACGTAGACCTGTTTCTGTATCATGCTATTTTAACAGAATGGATGCAGTATCATTCTCATCTAGACATCTGTATTTGCAGAGTATACACACGCAGGTTCCTTATTTGACATTTCTCGTTTCAATCATTACCTGTACAGATACAGAAATGTTTTGTCATCATGGCGATAATACAGAAAACCCCTATTTCACTTAGTTGAATATTCCAAATACATATTTACACGTTTCATCGTGTATATTGCTCAAGTAAAATGTATATCATTGCGTTATCACATGTACAAAGCAAACTGAAAACTACATATTTCAGTTTATATTTTGTACAATGCTACTTACCTTTCATTTATATTCCGCCATGTTGAAAGTCACGTGGCTGATTCAACCGGAACCTCTCCGCATGCGACATGCCCTACAGGCGGAGAAATCGGAGCGGTCCGGAGAGCCTCTCCGGGCTGTTCTTTATAACGCGGAGAGATCACGTGATCTCTCCGCGTCAAATCTCTCTCTGCGGACAGACAAAAGAAATAGGCCCTATGAACCTATTCTCATAATGTAGAAGGTTACATTACTAACTGGAAGAACAATGAAGTGGGAGTGAGATTGGTGGACCATGTGGTTTCGTTTGATATTCTTTCATTTTATATACAAATACCACATTAGCATCCCCAGCCAGATAATGATCGAGGTCGTTTTGGGGGTGCATTTTCAAACAAAGTGGGACTCATGTATATAATTATGTGGTCTGTGGAGATAGGCCCCATGCATGTTGTTGCCTGATTAATTTACACCCAATTGTATTCATAAAAGCCAACACGAAATGGTAGTTTGTTGTTAATGTAACTGGATTATTTACTTGAAACCATTCGCCGTGTGTGCAATTGTTTTGAATGTGATCATATTAATATAATAAACGAGGCACCGAGGAGTGTGGGCGTGTCCAAGTTATTTTTCAGAATAAACAGTTAAAGTGTGACATTTACAATATGGTTTTCACTCAATTAATACATTATATTGATTTAATCTGATGTGCAAATCCCAGCTAACATAACAGTACTGGGCCAATACCTACCGCCGGTTGATGTGGTACTGGCCCGATAACCTAATCCAGCAACGGCCCAATACATGCTCTGCACAGAGGCTGTTAACTGGGCCAATACTGGCATGTTGTACTGGCCCAGTACTGCTACAGTGCATTGGTCCAGTACTGGCCCAGTAATGGCAGGCGGTACTGGCACAATACCGGCCCAGTACTGTGCCGGTACTGGCTTGCTGAACTGACCCAATGCTGAAGCAGTAATGGTCCAGCATTGACCCGGTACTGGCACAGTACATTGGCACGTTAATGTGCCATTACTAGTATCATATGCAAACAAAACATGAACAGTTTTATTCATATAAAAATAATTATACATCATTGGCATGATCATGCCTGTCCTGTGCACGACGCTTCCTCCCGCCATGCCTGTCTCCTGCGTTCCTCAGCCGCAGCATCATCTCTTTCTGTACAGTTGACTCGGTGATCCCTTGAATGAAAGGATTCCTCATAATGGCCCTTGAAACACACACACATATATATATATACATATATAGTTTTATCTAAAACATCAGTGCACTTCCTAAACAATCATTTATTTTCCAGTTTGATCTCATAACATCTTTTTGTTCCCAAAATTAAGCTCAACCTGGGCAGGCTTTAACTGTAGTTTTGCACAAACTCAGGAATAGACTCCCCATCACTTTAAAACCATCTGAAACTAGGTACCTTATGCAAATAGTAAATAACTTAACACATTTTTTCTACATTGCAATCCCATCCTACCATAAGTTTCTGTATATAATATGCCAAAGAAATTATGGTAAATCCTTAGTGGTCCTCACTCTTTGAGTTCAAGTCCCTGAGGATTTAGGGGCCATAACAATTTATTATTTGAAAAGACGTCTCTCATATTAACTAATCCATAATCATTATTAATCCTTAGTTTGTACTGTAAGCAAGTAGATATAAAAGGATGAAGTAGCTATACTGGTACATACATGTAATGACACTGCTCAACAGCAGACTGCCAAATGCCTGTCATTCAGTGTTGTGTATTGTCTTAGTTTGTGAGTTGAGCTAATCAACTTGACCATGAATATGTGGTGGCTCAGGTATCTTTGGAGGATTGATGATGAATCCAGTTATTGGCAAGGCTCTATATCCTCCTGTTCCATAACCTGCAAGCTGACACCACACTGTACTAGGGTAGATTGTCTGACTGGAATCACTTCAGAAGACTCAGCTAGTAATTAATGGCACACTGATAAAAAGGCCTTTTATTTTAGACTTTCTGGGCTGGTTTAAATACATAAAAGGATTATGGTCTGAACTGGTGTCTAGTATAAGTAATTTGCATAAAGTGGATATACAACTATTTTAAACCATCATCAATCTACATACCAACTAATATAATATTGAGAATGTCCCTCTGTTAATATCATCCTGAGATCTCCGATAGAGTAAAGCCTAATTTAACCTAGGCTTAACCCGGGTTAAACTATTAAAAACCTGGTTTAACCCACTGGGCTGGGCAAAACCAGTTTAGCCCGGGTTAAACCCCAACCCTGGTGCAATTATGTAACTGTCATGGGTAGTTTTAACTACAAGATACAAGAAGCTTTATTCACATGTGGAATTGCATAACATTAGCTCATCTGAGCTATTTTCGGACAAACTAACCACTATTAAATATTTCTGCAGACTGCGTACCAACTACTCCGTTTGTCTAATATAACTAACTTAATAGTCTAGACTTGCTACAGCTGATGTTAATCCAACAATTATTAACACACCTCTTTGGCCTTTTCCTTTGATCTTCTTCTTCTTCTGTTTGGACATCAGATGTAAATTCACCTTTACGTGCCTTTTGTCGCCCCTCATCATAGCTCACTACAATATAATATGAAGACATCACAAGAGTAGTCCCGGGCAAAGATCAGAAATCAGATGTATTTGTTTAGGATATAAACATAATCCCTAACCTTTTTAAGAATGTAAGACTCCCACCCGACACTAAACCTCCATTTTGGGCTAAACTGGGTTAAAATATTTGTCATGTATATTTTATCACAATAATGTCAATATGATAGAATAAAGCAGTCAAATAGTTCTATATTTATATAGCTATATTACCAATGTAAAAGTGATAAGAATCATAGTTAGCCAAATTTAACTTTACCAAACTATCATTAATTTAACAAGACTTTTCGGCATGCTGTTGCCAATTAGTTTACTTATTGGGAAGGAAAATTTCACGAAAACATGGAAAATGGTCTTAAAATATTGTTATTGAATTACCCAATTATTTTTTTATGGTGGGACATAAGGTAAACTTTTTAGATTTTTTTTTCAATATTTGCACACTGCATTATGTGAAAATTCAAACAATACATGCAGAATTCACAAAATTCACCCATCCAACATCAATAATCAGGTGCCCCATGCAGCCGTAATGCGAGTCACGATGTAATTAAAACCATATTATGCAATCAATTTATTATTTGTTTCTATAATTTAATACACTGTCTATTAAATGCATTTATTGTATATTTCAGCCATGTTATCAATGCAGTGTAGGAGATTATCTGAAATATAATGTACACAACTAATTAAATACACCCATGTATACAAAATGTAGGGGGAAATAATGTTTCCTTACAACAAGCACAGAGCACTCGCATCTCGAAGACTTTCCATTGTTCAGGATCCGAGGTGACTCTTTCTCGCAAGGCTTTGTTGATCGCTTGTGATGATTTGAATGGAGGCCAGTACGTCTTAGTTTTGTTAATAAGCCAGTTTGATGACACAACGTCAACTTCATTGTGCTCATCAAAGACCACCACAACATACATGCTGGAGACCAACAAAAATATTTTTATATGAATTTACATTGGATAAATTAGTAAGGCAATTCAGAAAAATCAGTTATGAGAAATCAAACAGTATTTTAAAATGAATTTACATTGGATAAATTAGTAAGGCAATTCAGAAAAATCAGTTATGAGAAATCAAACAGTATGAATGACAGGCATTGCAACGTGCACTCTTCCAAATGGTAGTAACATATATTTTCCCTCGATAAATTCAACATTAATAACATAGAGAACTTCACTCACATTTTCTACAATATGAATATCCAGCTTTTCTGAATCTAAAGGATAAGTGAAGAAGGCTTTGTGTGAGAGGAACAGTTTGTAGACAACGTAAATCCCTGTGTCACACTGGAGAATATTCTGTACAAGAGCAACCTTTGAACCAATCTTAACATAATGGTTAGGTACTTCAGCTGCAATAGTAAAATCCTTTAATTGTGCTTCCCCATATTGGGAACATGGAAAATACATATTTCCTGTTGGGAGTGGGCCATGTGTGGTTTTTTTCTCAAACTGGGAACAAATAAGCCTGGTGATCATAAAAAACAGCAGGTAATTTGGACTTCTCCGCTATTCTCATAATCACCTGCTGGAACACAAAGTTTGGCTTTCTGACCATTTTTTTAGCTGTCCAAGAAAATTTTCAAATGGAAATGCAGAAAACTGGTCAAGATTACCATGAACTTTTACATCTTCTAATAAATGAACTAAGCCATGAACATCGTATGTCACTTTGTCTGGTCCATAAAGCTGCGAAAAGTGTTGATTGAAAAGAACTAAGAGACTATGAGCATAGTCACATAAAGTCACACTACATGCTGAAGCAGGATTTGCTAGCAGGTGGATGGCAACTGATAGTAACAGAAAGTTATCATACAATTCTTTAGCTATTTTGTCTTTCAAAGCAATTGGGCCGGTATATAGCAGAAAAATCCTAAATTCAGTAGCCTTCCATCTGTCCGTTTCAGCAAGAGCCCTGGGCTTTCTAGCAAAGTCCTTTGGAATGTGATTACGCATAGACAAAAGACATTCTGAAATGAATTGTTTTGCCTGACCCCCTAAATGACAATGGAGAGGACCCTTCATCCACAGTAAGAGGAGACGCTTCATCACACCAAGGCAGACTAAATGCATGTAATCTAATGTGAACTGTGAAACCATGCCCAGTGGTGGTGATAGCCGTCTCAGTGCACATTGCCGTACATGGTGATCCTCATCGACCATTTCATCAAATGCAATGTCTGTGCGCAATGGGGCATTAGTTTCTGGAAAAGTCATCTTTCCCTAGTACTCTCCAGCCTGTGTACATTTATCGCAACCTGAATAACCAGAATGGGACTTGACAGATTTGATGTAAGCACGTGCTGGAGCATCACACACAATTGGAAATGGCTACGTTGAACAGTTGACCATTGAAATTCAAACCGTTTGTTTGAAGATCAGCCATTTCTTCCACAAAATCCTGTAAAAACTCATCCGGATGACACGGCTTTGACTTACCAGAGAACAATCCTATTGCAAATGGTTCTGTGTTGCTTGACTGTGCCAATCGCCCCAATATTGGCCAAAATTGTACATTGCTGCTCTTGAACAATGGAAGCCCATCAATATTTAACTGCAGCTGTATAGTGTCACAGTTTTTCAGCTTGGGATCAAAGCAAGTGCATACTTGATTGCCACTGCAATTCCAAAATGGTAGTACAAACCACCAGCTATTGGTTTAATGCCATCAACTTTTGTTGTTGACAAAAGTTTTCTGGGGTCTTTAGGTAGATCAGGGTGGAAACGTATAAGAACACCCAACAATTCTCCTAGAGCAATGTGGGTAATCCCATTTGTTATTGCCCATCTAGCCAACAAAGAATAGAGACCATTTTGATCATGTTCATCGTCATTTTCACCATCAGATGAAGATGGTGAAGAGTTTGGATCATCGGAGTAGACATTGTCATTCTCCATAAATTCTTCTTCACTTTCACCGACTGAAACATAATTGTCTTGAGGATGGCCCCCATCCACATCACTATGAATATGATGACTATCTCCTTCTACATCTACCACTAGCATTACCACATGCAAAATATAAACTGTGTTACCTAAACATGTTTTGTTATGCATGTAAGGAGCTTCTTCTTCTGAAGTAAATGGTTTTGATTTCATGAAAATCAGACAACTACTTACAAAGTTATTAAGTTGGAAAGGTTACTACCCCAGGAGTTTTCGTTGGAACGGTGAACATGAAAAATAACACAGAAAGAATAGGGTCACAGTATTTCCAGGGTGTACCCCTATTTTACCATTTTTGTCATTGTTTTCACAACAGATAAGTAATTAATTGAGGTAATTACTTCAAATTTTGCATATATAGGTATTTTCACACGAGGAATTCATTTTTTGCATTTTCGTTGACCTAATTTGCATATTTCATGACCTAATTAGCATAATATGGCCGACATATTGAATCATAGACTGTAACAAGATGCAATTCATGTCATGTCATTAATTGTTTAGAGTATATTTACAGGGTATTAGAAAGTGTAACATATCTTGTTTCATTATAGTTCATTTCAATCCCAATTTTTTTGCAAAATTGGTGCATCATTAACATAATTATTACAAAATGGCGGCCATATTGAATGAGGATTCCCAATGTTTTTGTGAAGAAATTGTTATTCTGAGCATATAATTAACTTAGTAATGGCGTTTACAATAGTACAGCATAAACTGTTTCATTGCTATCAATAAGTTACCACAATTTGAATAATTTGTTGAGTAATTTGCATAAAATAAAATGGCGGACATATTAAATGTAGAATCCCAATTTTGGAATACATATTTTTCCAAAAGCACATCATTAATATTTGAGGCATGTTGTAAAATAGTACAACACAAACATTTTCATTAGAACTCACTTAGTTGCCATTTGCATAATTAATTATCATAAAACAAAATGGCGGACATAGTAAATGTGGAATCCTCATTCGTGTTATAACATTTTTCAAAAGCATTATCAATTTATCATTTAAAGTTTAGCGCTTCTTATCATAGTATTATATAAAGAGTTTAATTACTATAATTAGATGTCACTTAATTCCCACTTTGCATAATTAACGTCTATACTAGTTATACTTTGCTATGTGAATTGCAGAAAGTGTCTTGGACCTGAGAGATACCTGCATTTAAATACACAGATTAATGAATAATTGCACCAACAACTCAGATTGTATTATTAGTCTTTGTTGTTACAATAGCTATTTAAACGTAGGAATATATAATTATTAATAAAATAAAATATAGTTATACACACCAATAATATAATTGCGGCAATAAATGAATATTATAATGGTGGAAATACCAAGCTTAAACTGGCTAGTTATTACTACTAGTAAGCACACAATAAATGTAATAAGTTTTTATTTTATATTTAATAAAGTAAGGTTGGAATACAAGTTTCTGAATTTCAAGTTTAAAATCAATTATTATGTGTAGCCAGCATAGTGTGAATAGAGATTGTCTGTATGACAGCTAGGCGCCAAATCCGCCTAGCGGACAACCAGCGCAACGCGGTTGTCCGCCTGGCGGATATCCAGCAGCATGTTGACGCTACCAGGCGAATGTTACTATTTTTAGCACAGCGTCACCGTCTGCGGTGGCGTTGTCGAAAACCGTGCAACTAGGTCGCACAAAATGCGATTTCCGCACTTGTAAACCTTTTTAAAATATCACATAACATATATCATCTGAACAGTCTGAAACTGACACGTAGGTGTGTATATACACGAACTTGAATTTTAGGCGATAACATTACCAAAAATTCATGTTTATACGATAATTTGACATAACTTTCGTTTGGTTTAACGCAGAAACTTCGTGCAACGACTGCAGTGAAGACGAACACGTCTTCTAATTAGTCGAGCAGATCTCGTGACGATCCGAATAGGTTTACAAGTGCGGGTTTTCAATTTGCCGTGACCTGTGTTTGCGAAAACCGTACCGTCGCGGAGCGCCGTTGGCATGACACTTTTGGCGCGCATCATCGCTCAATCACGAACGATAAGTTTGTCAAATAAAGGAATACTTTTAAAAACTTTATGCCATTGTCGTTCCAGTGATATTAAATATGCATTATTTAACGCGGACTTAAGGGCTGCATGACCGGTGACCTGTCGTAGTTTAGCGTCAAAACTGGCCAGATCCAACAGCCGCGGCGGCCGCTGTGGTAATGCTACTACTACCACCATGTGTCCTACTTCTGATCCCTGACTACATCCCACGTGACGCTGTGCAATGTCATTTCATTATTCTCATCATTGTTTGCAATATTCTGCATATGTTTCTCGACTCCTGCTAGAATTTTTCGACGTTTTGTCCAATACGACATGGTTTAATTGGACTGCCAACTTATATATCCAATAAACCTGAAAGAAAAATCATTGAAATACCACTTCTGTTCAAGAATGACTGAATTAAATAATATGTATTTTGTATGCCAAACAATATTTCAATTAAAAGGCTAGTTATCTATTAGGCTGATAATTAATAATAATGTAGCCAGACCAGTTTGATGCAGGGTCTATCGTTTGCTAGTTATGCAGACTGCTTCAATTATCACCCAGGTTAGCTATGTCAGTTTATATGTTATTTCTCAATTAAAACATTAATTTAGGTACAATTATATAATTCTGTGTATTCACAAGTATCATATCATAATGTATGCTATTCACTTTTACTAATCAGTACAACTTACCTGACAAAATTCCAATTTCAAATCTTCCACAGACAAGTCAACATCGCATATCAAAAAGATTCAAACACATCAAACTAGCTTAATCCAGTAATCCTCTGCGGATTCACTCTAAATTTGGCGGTAAAATTGCATTCCATAGGTGGCGCTACAAAAAAGCTACACGTGCGCCATCTTGTGGAACAATGTTGAAAACTTGCCTGTATTGGGCCAGTGCCGGGCCGTTACATTCACTTTCACCATGGACTGTCCAATGTACCGGCTCAGTACCGGCTGTACCGTTGACGGTACAAACGGTACTCGCCAGTACCATGCCAGCATTGGCCCAATACTGCCATGTTTGCTGGGATGTTCCATAATTTATCATAAACATATTTAAGTTAGTAAATTAACAAACCTTTATAAAACACGCCCGGTAAATAGAAGATTAGAACAATTATAATTGTCCTCTTGTGGAATTTGAATTAAATTCTAAGTGTCAAACATTCAAGTACTATATCCTGTACACCAGATTGACTCCAGGAAACACAAGCTATATTTTATAACTATACGGAACACAAAATGGACATAATAATTGATAATAAAGGCCCTTCACACATTCTTGCCTGCTTATCAGCGATAAGGCTCCCCTTTCTGAGATCTACAAACATATGCAACTAGCAACCACAATATTTTGGCTCCATACAGCCACACACAATTTTACACGATTTCTCATCAGCACGCGCATTTTAAAATAGGTGAAGCTAAACTTTATTTTGTATTGGTTAAATACAGTTATTCGCGTTCCAGCTCAATAATTTAAAATTATGAATCGATCGTGTTAAGCCAGAAGAGTTTGTCAACCGGGTTTGCTCTTTGTAAGAAATACTCTCGCTACGCATCTTAAATTGTTGGTTGTTGGGAATAGCCTCTTTGACAGTCGGTAGTTAACTTAATAAGCATACTAAAATAAAAAAGCTGCACCTTTCGTTCACTTTTTTGTTCTGATGAGAAATAATGAATTATTTTATATGGCTTAATTTATGTGCTAATAATTGTTAAATCATCGTCACCCCGTTCATTCACCAGTATTTTGTGTGCACCTGTCACCTCTGAGTGACTACAATTAGGACTCATCATTTTTCGTTTGGTGTAAAACTGGCTTCTTGTGTATTTGTTAACTCATGCGTTTTCATAACATGAGACCCTGTGATAGTGTGAAGTCCTTCTGCATGGCTAATTGGAAGCAATGGTCCTTTGATACACATTCCTCTAGTGACTGCCATTTTCACATATGGCATTGGGGACAGACCCCTGAGCCAGGCTCCCATACATTCAGTGATGATCACTTAATAGATAACGGTTCTCCCTCTATCATCTGCACAAATCACGCTTTCTTGGCATTCCTTATAATGCTTGAACACTATCCAGCAGCTTTTAGGAGGGGGGGGGGGTAACGCTTTTGAGAAACATGGAATACAATTAATGGTTCATTTTTTAAAGATGCAATTTTGAGGGGGTGTTCACATTTTGGAGAAAGGGGATTCACAAAAAGGGGGGTTCACGTGAACCCCGTGAATCCCCCTGGCTACGGGCCTGATACAATACAATACAACTTTATTGATCCCTACATTGAGAAATTGCACGTCAGCCGTCAACTTTAGTGCATAAAAACAAAATCAACCCTCAAGCACTCGTACACAAAAATGGGCCAAGAGGCCTTGAAGTCCTTTGGACTATTTTGTGAATTTATAAGTATTAATTAAATGTTTTTTGGTGAATCATAGTTACAGATCATTAAGAGTTATGATGGAAGTAAAGTGTTGACATGTTTAGTAGCTCTCTAGACTATATGCATGTCAGTGAAGATACACCTGAGTAGTAATATAGGTTAATCAGCGGGGACCGTTTGCGCGGCGCGGTGGAGGTCAAAGGTCAAGGTCAAATACCCGGATGTAGGTCAAGTGGCGCCCATTAGCGGATTTTTTGGAACTAAAATAACACGGATTTTTTCGGAACCATTCCCCCTGGAGGATATGTTGCGAACTACAAACAACAGTGGTGCCACCTTACGAACAAGGTTTGTACTAAATGTAGGAGTACTGCCTAATTTGGTGCGTCTTATTTATGAAAATCGGCGCCCCCTGGCGGATAGGTTACGAATTGAAAGAAAAGTACAAATAACTCCCCCTGACGGATTTCAGTGAACCAAATATCGATGCTGCTTAAGTTCGTGCCTCTTGATTCTTTTTCCTCTTTTTACTATAAAAATAGGTCAAAGACGTCATTAAATAGGTCAGTGACGTCGTTAAATAGGCCTTTGCGCATGCGCAATGATGTCTTTTCTTATGCTCCTTAGGTTGTCGACCATTTGTTTAGGTGTAGGCCTCTCCTAGCCTATACATTTACAACTTTAACATAGGTCCAAACCTGACGATTAGATAGAGAGAACTAATAAAATAAGTCAAATTATGGCATATCTTATCACCATACATATCTACGACCTTCCCCTCACCCTGTTTGTAAATTTTTGCCTATCAATGTCTCTTATTACTTGCATATTGCATACCTATGTATGTTATTAATGGCAGACGTGAAGTGATTCCTGAACATTTAATATTCTTTGAGACATCTTTATTAACAAAATCGAGGTCTCGCGATGCTTTAACATTCATCAGTGCTATAGTTTTTAAACAATGCTACAGTTTTACATAGGACATTTGCACTTACCACAGTTGATTACCCGGATGCAAGCTGGTATGAACTTGTATTCCCCAAACTCCCCCTGACGGATAGATCATGAACTACAAACATCATCCCTGACGGATATCAGTGAACCAAATATCGATAGTGCTTAAGTTCGTGTCTCTTGTTTTTTGTCAAGTGCTTACTCCTGGTGGATACATCATCATCAACTGAAAGCACCCCTGTTAGATAAGTGATGAACTAAATAAATACTCTTTGGTCCGTGCTTTTGTACTTTCTACTCTGAGGTCCGTGCTTTTGAATTTTCTATTCTGCAATCGGTGATCTTTCGGCACGCCCACGTGACCTTAATGTACTATCCTACAATCCATAATCTTTCGGCACGCCCACGTGACCTTTACGTTCAAAGTGTTCCTATATAAGGCCGTGGAGACGATCTGCTTGTCATTCGTCATTTGACATCGTCATGGCTAACTTCACTCGGTTTGGATGGAGCTACGCTGAGGCGGCCAGAGGGCCGCAGGCCATTACGACTGGGGTAGCGGGGTTGACCCCCATCACGTACAGGGAGGCCTTTCCCCCACTACCGGCCACGGCATCGACCGGCCCAACCCTGGCGCCAGCGCAACCACCATCACGGGTGGTAAGTGTTTATTAATATTATTATTACATTTCACAATGTTTTCTTGTGTATAATTATCTAGCATTAAGACAGTAATGAAAACGTCTAATAACAATCCTTTGTACATTTAGAACGTCGACTGTGGGCTCTCTACTGGACCACCACCCTCCCTTGCTGCCTTCACCTGCCCAGACTGTGGGGGATCGGTCACACGGAAAGATAGCTGGAAACGACACATCGCCCGCGGCAGTTATCGCCGCCCAAAAGGACGGCCGAGGAGGCCGAGCTGGACGCGCTGGTGGTGAGTTAAACTTTATATTGCATTACTATACACTTTCGCCTAAAAAGGTGGCTCCTACCTTCTTCCCACCAAAAAGGTGGCTCCCTATGTATTTTTTCACTAAAATGCCACCTCTATGTATGTTTACTTCCATCAAAATGGCGTCCTTATATATTGTTTACATGTATATTGTTTACTTCCGTCAAAATGGTGTCCGTGCATATTGTTTACTTCCGTCAAAATAGCGTCCCTATATATTGTTTACATGTATATTGTTTACTTCCGTCAAAATGGCGTCCGTGCATATTGTTTACTTCCGTCAAAATGGCGTCCCTGTATTTTGTTTACTTCCGTCAAAAGGGCGCCGCTGTGTATATTTACTTCGAATAAAATGGCGGCTCATACATACTTCCTGTCAACATACCTGCTCCCATTCTATTCCTATCGAGACATTGCCTCTGTATAGTTATCATCTTCCTAGCGACTTCTGGTCACGTGACCAAAAGTCACGTGTCTTTTGGTCACATGTTATTCTAACATAGTCTCTAATATTTAATTATTGTTGTAGAAATTCATCAACGGGCCCACGGCCCCAAAGAGGCAACATATCCCGATAGCTACTGGGACAGCCCCGTCCCCGGTCCTTACAGCCACCGGAACAGTGTTGGCCCCGACAGCCACAGCGACAGTCCCGGCGCCACACTTCGCGTGCTGTATGTGCGGCAGCAAATTCACGCGGAGAAGGGATTGGGAGCGTCACGTCAAGAAGGGCTATTGCGGCCGGAAGATCGACAAGCAGCAGCGGCGGGAAGCGCTCGTTGAAGAAATAATGGTAAATCTATCATGTTGTGTAAATGTTTTCAGATGCTGCTACAAATGGTACCTCTTTATATTTTTTATAACATGATTAAAACACAACTTGTGTTTATTTCAGGTGTTGCTACAAATCCCGTCTTATTATACTTTATATATCATGATTAAAAGTCAACTTGTGTGTTTATTTCAGCGCCAAGAAAAGGAGCGCATCGCTGCTGCTGATAGTATCCCGACAACCTCTGCGCCGCCTGCGCCCGTAACCAAAGGTACTATGGTGAGTAATCTTTGAAGATGTCGGGTATTATCACTGACCACGTCTGTATTTAGTGTACATATCAACTGAAGAAATTGACTAACGCGTCATGAAAGATAACTATTCTCCCGTCTAGTGATACGTACCTTTATTGCAGTGTTTTTTCAATATTGTGTGTTTAATTAGTTGAATATTTTACTATATGTTTCACTATCCAAGTTATGAACAACTTTGTTGGTTGCATTAACTTAATTAACGTAATCTAACAAGGAATATGTTATCTTCAACAAAAGGAAAATTATCCTATGAATTACTATTGGACAATGAACTCCTATTATATTGTATTGTAAAAAAAACATGTTATTGTAGAAATCGCGAAAGCGCCGCCGGTTGTCATCACCGACCAGCTCGTCATCACCGACCGCAACATCACCATCACCGAAACGGCCGTCACCTGCAGTCTCTCCATTGCAACAAGATTCAGTTGTACCACCGGAGGTGGTAGATTTCGTACCTGATAATTTGTTTAATTTTTATAGGAGTCAATGGTCGGCACACATTATCGTAGGGGGCCCGTCCAGAGAACCTACAACATTCGATTAACGGATACTGACATAACCTCATTACATCCAACATTGTGGAACATTTTTGATGAACAGACTACCGCCTTCAACATTAACTTAAGCTTCGGATTTATTTTATATAACCAGAAAACAAAAGAACATCGTTATTTTCATTCTTCTAAAAATGTTTCGGGTAGGTTTCTGGACAGGCCTCCTTTAATTACTAATGCAGATGAGTTTCAGTCGTTTTTAAATTCGTTTGAAGAAAAAGATATTTTAAGTTGGGCTATTGTGCAAAGGCCCAATTCTCAGTGGATATGTCGTTTGGTAACCAACATTACTTTTTTTTATAAACATTATACCTGATCACCCTATAGGTACTTGTGAGCACATAGTCGTTCCCGACTATGTGCTCACAAATAAAGGTTTACATTCGTTGTCATGTGATTTGTCCCGACACGGCAAGCCTCCATATAAATATAATCTTTGTTTTTTTCGCACACTTGCACTTAGTCGTGGATGTGATATTGATCATCTCGAGCCTCATGTTGCCGCTTTATACAACATGTACCAAGAGGCTATAAACGATGCCCCGTCTATGAACCATTTCCCTGGCTTTAAGTTAAGTGATCTTTATGACATTGAAAAGCTTTTCCATATCAATATTGTTGTTTATGAATTAATCGATCATCATGACGACGACGACGACGAGAACTCGGTAACGTGTCATTTACTGAGACGTTCAACTTGTAAATACCCCGATACTTTAAATTTGAATCTTTTCGAAACACATTTTTCTTATATCCACGATATTAAAACATACACACGGTCTTTCAAATGTATCAAATGTGACAAACTTTGGCATACAGAATGTTCCTTAAAAGGTCAAGAGAATTTTCCCTGGTGGTATATTTCATGTTCAGGAAACAGTTTTTCAGAAACTTTATGAGTTGGGTATTGACGTCGAAGAAAAATACAGGTATTATCCGTTTCGGGCCACCTTTGATTTTGAATCTTATTTTGACACTACCAACTTACCGGTAAATACTCCAAAGGTCGAATGGTTGGCTCGACACGAAATACTTAGCGTTAGTGTATCATCCAATGTTCCCGGGTACAAGGAACCACGCTGTTTTATTAGCGAGGGTGAGCCGAGCCAACTAGTCGACCGTTTTCTAAATTATCTTGACGAAATTAGCGACACCGCTTCCGAAATTTTGAAAACACGTTATCAGTTTGTTTTTGATGAATTAAATAAACTACTAAAATACATTCAATCACCAGAGGCTAGAATGCTCGAACCTGACTTAGACGAAATTCTAGATGACGGGTCACCTTTACCTATTATCCCAGAAGAACAAATTTCAAAATTAATTGGTATGCTTCACGGATTTCTTGAAAAAATACCCGTCATTGGCTTTAATTCCGGAAAATACGATTTGAACGTCATAACAAATATATCACACCACACTTCCTGACAACCGACGTAGGTGACGAGACGGACGAGAACGAATCTAATAAGAAATCTAAAAACTCCATGTTCGTGGTAATGCGTCAAACTAATCTGATGTGTTTAAAAACAGCGACTTTGACATTTTTGGACATCATAAATTATTTGGCCCCCGGTTTTAGTTACGATAAATTTCTTAAAACTTACGGATGTGTACAAACTAAAGGATACTTTCCCTACGAGTGGGTGACTTCGTTAAGTAAACTCGACTGTGAATCCCTTCCTCCAAAGGAAGATTTTCACAGCGATTTGAAAAGCGAAGATATTTCTGACGAAAATGACGCGTACTTCGAACAAATTTGGCGCGATCACGATATGAAAACTTTTCGTGATTTTCTTATTTGGTACAACAATAGAGATGTCATTCCTTTCCTTGAAGCTATAAAAAAACAGTTCTCTTTTTACAAATTGCGCCACATTGATATGTTTAAAGATGGTATTAGCGTTCCCGGTCTAACCATGACATTTATGTTTGACACATTACAACGTGATATTTATTTCAGTCTGTTTAATCAAAAAGATTCGGATTTACACGATATGTTAAAAAAGCCATAGTAGGGGGGCCATCTATCATTTTTCACCGCCATCACGAAGCCAACATTACACGGCTTCGTGAATCTGTCGTTCTATTATTGGCTATAATGCTAATGCCTTATACCTTTGGGCTCTTTCACAAGATATGCCTACCGGATGTTATACGCGTCGTAGCCGAGACAATAATGTTACACCTAAAACATCACGTGTTTACGGAAAAATGGCTCTTGAATGGCTAGAGTGGGTAGCTCACGAGAAGAATACAACGATAAAGCATCAATTTAACGGAGAAGAGAAACGCATTGGGTATCGTAAACTTCCCGTTGACGGCTGGTGTGCCCAGACTCGCACCATTTATCAATTTCACGGTTGCTATTTTCACGGTTGTCCTTGTAACGTGGAGCACACCAACTCTATCAACGGAAAGTCTATGGCCGATCTCCTATCAGAAACTAAAAAGAATACTACGTATTTGGGTAAATATGCCGAGGTCGTCGAAATGTGGGAATGTCAATGGAAAGAAATTCTGAAAAATTCCGAAGTAAGACATTTTCTAAATTCAAAATTTCCTCACCGTAACCAGAAGTGGGAAATGTACCAAGATAAAGTTTTACAAAATGTAGTTGAAGGTCGCCTATTTGGCATGGTAGAGTGCGACATTTTTGTTCCAGATCATCTTAAAGATTATTTTGGTGAAATGCAACCCATTTTCAAAAACATTGACATTACCCGTGACGACATCGGTCCCTATATGCGAGCTTACGCTGAAGAACACAATATATTATCTACTCCTCGGCGTACACTGGTGGCTTCGTATTTTGGAAAACAAATTCTTTTAGGTACACCTTTGTTAAAATGGTATTTGAAACACGGACTGATCGTATCTCACATTTATCAAGTTTTAGAATACGAATCCAGTCCGTGTTTCAAACATTTTGCCAATGCCGTTTCGAATGCCCGCCGCGAAGGTGACGTGCACCCGGACAAGGCCGATATTGGTGATACGATTAAACTTCTTGGGAATCGTGGCTATGGAAAATGTATAACTAATAAAGGATCTCCACAGAAAAGTTATCTTTTGTAATAGTAAAACGGCGAGCCAAGGAATTAACAGTCATCATTTTCGCCAGCTAGACCCAACTACGAAATCCGTGTACCAATTGACAATGAACAAGAAATCCATTAAATACGATCTCCCTCTTCAAATTGGTTTTATGGTTTACCAGTATGCAAAGTTGAGAATGCTGGAATTTTATTACGATTTCATAGATTATTACTTAGAGGGCCCTCTCTTCCAATATTGCGAAATGGATACGGATTCCGCATATTTAAGTCTAGCTTTTTCTTGTTTAGACGATTGTGTTACCACCGATAAACGACAAGAATTCTTTACAAACTTGTCCCGGTGGTTTCCTGTTGTTTGTTGTGACGCGCACGCGTCCGATTATGTCACTTGTCGGATGGAAGGGAAAGAATGGGTCCCTTCGGAATCGTATTGTATTGCGCGTGCGCGTCACGACAAAAGGACACCTGGCCTTTTCAAAATAGAGTATGAAGGTAAAGGTTTTATCGGATTGTGCAGCAAAACATATTATTGTTTTGGTGATACGGATAAATTCAGCACGAAAGGTCTAAATAAGAGACACAACGAAATTGACAGACACATTTTTGAAAGTACTCAAAACCAAGTAGAGTGGCGTTGGGAAAAATCGAGGGTTTCGTGTGAAGAATGCTTCAGTTTTAACTTATATTCAAGAACGTTCTGCACTTACACATTGTTATTCCAAACGACCGGTACAAGCCGATGGAATGTCTACCTCACCGTGTCTGGTATAATAGACACACCAGTAAATCTACTCGTGAGCTACCCTCCCCGTGTATCATTCGGTATTGGTGTATCATTCGGTATTGGTATAACAATCAGTCTTTGTGTAACATGTAGTCTTGGTGTAACCGTGATCAGGTATGATGTTTATCGACCACTGACTCCTACTTGTCGATTATTAAAGTGTACTTTTCACATTTCACATTTACTGTTTGGTACACTCGAGAGATAGCCGTGTAATATCCGGTCTTAATATACCCGTGATGAACTATTGTTTTTATCGACTCCTATCTTGTCAGTTATTAAAGAGTGTATCGACACACACACGTCATTGTTGCATCATCATCATCACCACCGTCCTGTGTTTTTTTCTTTTTAAGTAGGACACTGGTGAAAATAAACGAAGTATATTCAATCGCTGCAAAAATCGTGTCATAAAATAAATAAACACAGAGTGTAGCATACTGTCTAACAGTGACTGTGTATCATATGGAGTCGATTTGTATATAGTTGTTAAGGTTTACAAGATTTTGTAATAGGGATACTTTCTCTTGGGTGTCTGAATACAATTTGTGTATCATATGAAATCAATTTGTATATAGTTAAGGTTTACAAGATGTTATAAGATTGACACTTTCTCTTGGGTGTCTGAATAAAAAAAATTCACAAACGCACATATGGTGTCGACTTTGGTATTGCTTAATTAAGGTATTACAAGAACGTGCATGCCAACATTACATGCAAACATTACATACCACTCTTAATCAAAATTCACTTAGGTATAAATTCACTCACAAAATAACTCAAAATTCACTTAGGTATATTGAACACCACCCACATTGATACGTTCACAAAATAATTGTTGTCACTGAAACGGGGAAAAGGGAGGTGTATCTTGATGACTATGAAAACTAAAAACAAACACACTCATCCATAGCATAAACACGATTTTATTTGAATATTCCCCATATGATCTCTCTTGAACACTGTTGCTGTGGATTCCAAATCGGTAATGCTAATAAGGTACCCAACGTGTGATTTGCAAAGGTGTCACCAAATGAGCTGCGCGCCGCGACGATGCAGGTCGTCTACGATTCCGATGACGATCACTGTCGAATGGAATGCTTTTTTCCTTTGACATATCGACGTCCACTGACGCTGTCTGCATGTAAAACCAACGATCTGAGTTCCCAACTAAATCCATTGGCGTGTTGACGTCCTTGAGACCACGAGCGAAGGTTTCTCAGCCCACCAGTTCAAACGACTTCCGTTTTCTCAACACGTCATTCACAAGGTCCACGATATTACTTCCGGGAACCGCCTTGTTTCTGTACATCATCTCGCCGCGATCGTTCCAACTTACGGCACCTATCATTTTATCAAGTAGTCTTCGTGCTTTCTGCTTCATAGTTTTTGGAACGCTGTCGATGATTTCGTTTTCGATACTCTCCTTTTCGACTACTTCAATTTCGTTAGCAGGTTGTACTTTGTTTTCGACTTTGCTAGGAATTTTTTCGATGAACACACGGACGGGTTCTTGGTTACGTTTGTCGGAAAGATCGTTGTACCGACTCAATACCTGGTTATACAACACAACCTTTTCCCTCTCGTGTATATCACTTCGTTCTAATATGTCTTCCATTTCGTTGTCGAGTCGTCGCAGAACACTCCCTATAGGGTTAGCAGTCGAAGGACGTTGCGGTTGAATGTTTTCCAAAATACGTGGATCAACCAGCGCCATCTTCTTTGTATACTCCATGGTCACCTGCGATGGCGACGGGAATGTCGAACTTGTCGCTGAGGCCAGAGGCACAGGTGCCGAAGAGGGCGCCGGAACAAGTGAATTGAACAACGTAGTACCTGTCGATGACCTACATCGACTACGGGCAATGTGTTGTTTCCAGCTATCTTTGCGTGTGAAATGTCTCTTACAATCGGGGCACTGGAAGGCCGCCCGGGATACTGGTGTAGGCTTGTTGGCAGCTGGTAGACGAGACGATAAGCTCATGATGTACGTGTTTACTGTTCAAATGCAAACAACGGAATGGCTATTTCACCCGATAACCCGTCTATTTCGATGGAATTCCGTCAAATTGATGGAATCTTACGCGATAACCCGTCTATTCCGATGGAATTCCGTCAAATTGATGGAATCTTACTCGATAACCCGTCTATTCCGATGGAATTCCGTCAAATTGATGGAATCTCACACAGTAACCCGTCTACTCCGATGAAATTCCGTCAAATTGATGGAATCTTACGCGATAAACCGTCCATTTGCCCCCTTTTGGTGGAATTTGATGCATTAACCTGTTAAGTTTGGTGTTTCGTTTGTTCGACAAGTTTGGTTCTTGTCGCTCGTTGATCTAAGTGTTTTGTGTTTCGTTTGTCCGACAAGTTTGTTTGAATGATTGGTTCGTGTATCTCGCTAGTCAATGTTTGATTCGTGGAAGTCGTTGGTCTTAGTTTGTTTAAGTAAAGACACAAGATAAGGTTTGCACAGTTTATTCGTCAACAACACAAACGTATTTACATGTCACACTCCATAACTACAAGAACCAGAGACTAGACATTGATACAGAGTCTTGTAAAGTTTAATCGTGTACAAGCCAATACCGCACCTCACTACTTCAGTCTTGCCTGCGATACGTCGAGGCGCCCTTGTGGGTCCAACAAAGTCGGTTCGGATACTTGGTTGCGGTATTGTTCCAGACAGTCAACCAGTCTTTATTCACTACAGTTGAATTAATGTCACCAAAGGTCTCATAAAACCACAAGACAGATTTATTTACAGATCATCCTCCATTACTGCCAGAACAATTTGCTTTAATTTTAACCAACTCCCGATAGCACACAAGTGATCGGACGTCAGGTCGGATAACTTCAAACCTGCGTCTAACAAAACACTCAACCAGTCTTTCATCACTGCAGTTGAATTAATAGCCTCCACAGCCTCGTCAAAGTGCATGTAAATTAGAATGTCATCGGGTAACATACAATCGTGATGAAATTGAGTAGGATCGTCTATCTCTCAAGCGAGACGCTGTCGTTTCGAGAGTTCAACAATGGCACACGCTATGTGACGTGCAATCGTCTTCTTCATTTCGATTGCCGGAAATTCAAGCGTAAAGTTCGGACCGGTGGCGACAGGAGCTGCAGTTGAAACATTGGTTGCGTGAGTAGAAATTGTGACATCGTCAGGAGCGGAAGTTGTCACATCGGCCGTGTCGGCGGAAGTTGTCACATCGGCAGGAATGGCAGCAGAGAGAGGCTGGAACAGGGTACGGAGCCTAGTGTATCACCTCCACGCGAGTGACGTTGAAGTTTGTGTAAGTATCTCGTCGAGTTTTCTTTATGGTGAGAGACACACGAGTTCCCGTCAATGAGTTCAGTTTGTAAGTCTGCATCGTTTCGTCCATACCAGCAAACGTCTCGGCATTCACGTGTATGAGATCAGCCATACACTGGTCGAACAAAGTCAGCCATATAAATCGACCCGTCGCTATCTCGACAAAGCACATGCGCACCATGAAATGCATGTCAGAGGCAACGTAACCGTGTCGTTCGCATTGCAAATGTCCCCTATCGTCGACAATCATACGCTTCTTGCAGTATCTGCATCCGATGTAGAAGGGAGTGTGCTGGCGTACTTTGTCTATGAGGAGACCTCTGATCTTGATAACGGCATCGGCGCTTACCGTTGCTTCTAGAGCCGAGATGTCCACGACGTCTGGTTCCGACGGCACGGCAGGGCGGTTGATCACCGGCATGATGCGTCGGCTCGTCGGCTCGTCCTCGTCGCTCGAGTCTGACGCATTGCGAGGTCGGTAGTAGGGTGTCTTCAACATGATGATGTTAGCCGTGCTGTCGTCGAGATACGAATGACGGTCCGATTGGCAAAACACCGCGCTTATATAGTTAGTGAATGTGTCGAAAAGTCACGTGGGCGTGCCGAAAGATCACCGACTGCAGAATAGAAAATTCAAAAGCACGGACCGAAGAGTAGAAAGTACAAAAGCACGGACCGAAGAGTAGTTATTTAGTTCACCACTTATCTAACAGGGGTGCTTTCAGTTGATGATGATGTATCCACAGGAGTAAGCACTTGACAAAAAACAAGAGACACGAACTTAAGTACTATCGATATTTGGTTCACTGATATCCGTCAGAGATGATGTTTGTAGTTCATGATCTATCCGTCAGGGGGAGTTTTGGGAATACAAGTTCATACCAGCTTGCATCCGGGTAATCAACTGTGGTAAGTGCAAACGTCCTATGTAAAATTGTAGCATTGTTTAAAAACTATAGCACTGATGAATGTTAAAGCATTGCGAGACCTCGATTTTGTTGATAAAGATGTCTCAAAGAATGTTACATGTTCAGGAATCACTTCATACATAGGTATGCAATATGCAAGTAATAAGAGACATTGATAGGCAAAAATTTACAAACAGGGTGAGGGGAAGGTCGTAGATCTGTACGGTGATCAGATATGCCATAATTTGACTTATTTTATTAGTTCTCTCTATCTAATCGTCAGGTTTGGACCTATAAATGTATAGGCTAGGAGAGGCCTATACCTAAACAAATGGTCGACAACCTAAGGGGCTTAAGAAAAGACTCCATTGCGCATGCGCACTAGCCTATTTAACGACGTCACTGACCTATTTAATGACGTCTTTGACCTATTTTTATAGTAAAAAGAGAAAAAAGAATCAAGAGGCACTAACTTAAGCAGTATCGATATTTGGTTCACTGAAATCCGTCAGGGGGAGTTATTTGTACTTATCTTTCAGTTCGTAACCTATCCGCCAGGGGCGCCAATTTTCAAAAATAAGACGCACCAAATTAGGCAGTACGCCTACATTTAGTCCAAACCTTGTCCGTAAGGTGGCACCACTGTTGTTTGTAGTTAGCAACATATCCTCCAGGGTGAATGGTTCCGAAAAAATCCGCTATGGGGCGCTACGTGTACTGTTTTAGTAATCCGGTATGGTGTGTTATTTAGTTCCAAAAAATCCGCTAATGGGCGCCACTTGACCTACATCCGGGTATTTGACCTTTGACCTTGACCTACATCCGGGTACTTGACCTTGACCTTTGACCTCCACTCCACCGCGCCGCGCAAACGGTCCCCGCTGATTAACATATATTACTACTCAGGTGTATCTTCACTGACATGCATATAGTCTAGAGAGCTACTAAACATGTCAACACTTTACTTCCATCATAACTCTTAATGATCTGTAACTATGATTCACCAAAAACATTTAATTAATACTTATAAATTCACAAAATAGTCCAAAGGACTTCAAGGCCTCTTGGCCCATTTTTGTGTAAGAGTGCGTGAGGGTTGATTTTGTTTTTATGCACTAAAGTTGACGGCTGACGTGCAATTTCTCAATGTAGGGATCAATAAAGTTGTATTGTATTGTATCAGGCCCGTAGCCAGGGGGATTCACGGGGTTCACGTGAACCCCCCTTTTTGTGAATCCCCTTTCTCCAAAATGTGAACACCCCCTCAAAATTGCATCTTTAAAAAATGAACCACTAATTGTATTCCATGTTTCTCAAAAGCGTTACCCCCCTCCTAAAAGCTGCTGGATAGTGTTCAAGCATTATAAGGAATGCCAAGAAAGCGTGATTTGTGCAGATGATAGAGGGAGAACCGTTATCTATTAAGTGATCATCACTGAATGTATGGGAGCCTGGCTCAGGGGTCTGTCCCCAATGCCATATGTGAAAATGGCAGTCACTAGAGGAATGTGTATCAAAGGACCATTGCTTCCAATTAGCCATGCAGAAGGACTTCACACTATCACAGGGTCTCATGTTATGAAAACGCATGAGTTAACAAATACACAAGAAGTCAGTACTCTGCTATTTAGGCCAATTTCCAGTGGTTGTAGAAACGTTGCAGGAGAGTTAGTGAGCTGCAATCTCGCACGTAGCACAGAAAAACATTGTTTAAGAAAATGCACACGCATTATCTGTTCTCCTATTGTCCCTACCACCCTACCCCAGAGTTGGAAGAAGAAAGAGATGAACTATAATAAAACTTTATTTGTTGACAAGGTACATATGCAAACCATGCATTTTGATTTTAAGCAGTAGTAATGACAGGTATAAACAGTAGTAATGACATAATACTGATACAACTGGAGTGATGGAATAGCTGCAACATGTATAGTAAAACATCTGAATAATATTCCTTATAATTTTTGGCTACAAATCCTAACCTTTTCGAGTATACCTATGTTATTTTACTTTATATATTTTTTTATACCTAAGTTATTTTATTTTAATCCTAGGTCATATCTTTATATTGCATTGATAATTATGTTTAAATTTACCAGTTTTGGGGTCCTTTTGGGGGGGGGGTTTGTGTACAGTAACACTACCACATCAAATGTATATATATATAAGCAAATTTAGAGAAAAAGTTACTAAACAGTTTTTGAAAAAGTAGGCAAATGTGAAAAATTACCAGTTTTTTGGGCCCTGCGAGGCCCTAAGAACGATTCAATCAAAAACAGATTGCTCGTGCTTAGTGGCACTACCCTAAGATACGTCTGTGCAAAATTAGAGAAAAAGTTACTGAACAGTTTTTTGAAAAACTAGCAAAATGTGAAAAATTATAAGTTTTTTTTGGCCCTGGCGGCCCTATGGGACCCTTAGAACGATTCAATGAAATACAGATTTCTCGTGCATAGTGGTAGTACCTTAAGGTACATCTTTGCAAAATGAGAGAACAAGTTACTGAACGGTTTCTGAGATACGGCAGCTAACGGCGGACGGCGGACACAGAGTGATGGCAATAGTCCGTTGGATCTTCGGCCCAAAGGAATAGTAATATAAACAAGTATTTTACAGCAGTACCAGCTCAATTAAAGCAGTCACTAAGTAATCATGCAAATCAATTACTATGACTTAGTTTAAGTATTACATTTACACACCCACACCCTGTATGCCTTGGAGACAGTAACCGTGGCAGCAACATCAGCATCTATATCTGTCTATGTGTGCATTGGAAATATTTATTGTAGACGGTATTCATGAATTCCTATAGCGTGTGGTTCTAGTGTAACGGTATTGCTTGTATATATGTATTATATAACATACAAACAACACGTCGAGAGAATATGTTTAATACGCTGTTATCTGGATACACAGCTACACTGGTCTAAATCCTAGGCTAGACTGATTCACTACACTAACAGCGGCAGCGCCCACTACTCTATATGCTAATTAGAGTCCAAAGGTTGCTGCTAGGCAATCATTCCAAATATTCCCTCCCTGCTGGGCATCAGCTGGGGTATCTCGTGATATCCCTTTTTCAGTTTAGGGATTCACCTTTCATTCATTAGCCGTCGTCGTAGCTTAATGTCAACACGATCAGTGATTCACCTCTCATTAATGAGCCGTCGTGGTGGCTTAATGTAAACACGATCAATGATTCACATCTCATTAATGAGCCGTCGTGGTGATTTAATGTCAACACGATCAGTGACTCACATCTTATTAATGAGCCGTCGTGGTGGCTTAATGTCAACACGCTTTCGAAGTGTCATGCGTCTTGCGCTTGGCTCGTCTCGCCTCGGCATAATGCCCGGTATCCCCCGCGGTGTGTTCGGGCGAGGACACGGCGATAACGGAATGTCAACAACAACAGCCGGTTACTGTTGACCGGTAGGCTTGGAGATCGTTGCACGGGGCACCGAATCTCCCAGGTACTCCGGACTGTCTGTCCAACATTTAGCTCTTTCAGCGGCTTTGCCTGGGTGTCGTAATGTCGTTGGTACTTTCGTTTTCGTTGTTCGACAGCATCGCTTACATTTCTTCCTTGGATTTTTGGTGCAAGCAGGCTGTTTCGCGTCAGCAACAGTGTCTTAGTCCGGCGTGACATCAAACGTTGCACGGGCGAGTTTTGCAAGCCTTCTGTCGGTGTGTTGCTCCATTCCAGAATAGCTTTCAGTGGGTCGCTTCCATCCAGTTTGGCCTTCTAGAACAAAGTTTTAGCTATTTTTATAGTGTTCTCCGCTTTCCCGTTGCTTTGCGGGTAGTGCAGACTTGATGTTATTTTCACAATGCCCCACTCAAGAGCAAATTTCGCAAATTCCTGTGACCCATTTATGATACTGTGAAGCATTGTCACTGACCAGAATTGAAGAAACTCCGTGACGTGTGAAGTGTGGACGTAGAGCGTTGGCAACAGCCCGTGTCGTTGTCTTCTTCAGCTCGTTGATTTCGAAGAAGTTACTGTAGTAGTCTACCAGTACGACATACTGGTGTCCGTCGAATCTGTTGCGACCTTAGCCCATGGCAGATGGGGGAACTCGTCTGTTTGCAGCTTCTCACGGCACTGTTCCAGTCGGTGTGCGTTGCAAACGTCGCACTTGCTGATGTGGCCCTTCACCTCAGCGTTCATACCGGGCCAATAGATGACTTCGCGCGCCCTGCGCAGGCATCCCTATATTCCAATATGCCCCTGGTGTATAAATTTCACAATTCCCGGTCGCACCACATTAGGGATTACTAATCTGTCTCCCTTGAAGATTAATCCATCTTCAACTAACAGTTCATCTTTGAACTGCACGGACGGTTTTAGTACTTCCTTACCGGTACTCGCTGCTGGCCACCCTGACTTGATGGCTTTATCGAGTTCTCGCAACACTGCGTCTTCCTTCGTGGCGTGTTGCAGCTCGACCAGTTTATCTTCAGGCAGCATTATGTTGTCGCTGTACATAATCTCGTCTAAGTCGTCAATTTTATTAACATCGGCACTCGCATCTCACAGAGTGTCTCATTTAGCCTCCGTGTTGTAAGCTCGGCTCAACGTATCTGCAACGTACATTTCCGATCCTTTCTTGTACCTCACTTCGAGTGGATACTTCTGCAGTCGCAATATCATGCGCTGCAGTCGCTTCGGTGCCATGTGTATTTCTCCCTTGAAGATAGTTTCTAGCGGCTTGTGGTCAAACTCCACGTCTACTACATCTCGACCATATATATAGTCGTTGGACCGCTCATACGCGAACACTATCGCCAACAGTTCCTTCTCGATCTGTGCGTAGTTTTGTTCGGTATCCGTCATGGCTCTGCCTGCGTAACATATCGGCTGGCCTTCCTGCATGAGCGCAGCTCCCAGGCCTGTTTGCGACGCGTCTGCCTGGATTGTTACGTCTTTATCCACATCATAGTAACGCAGCACTGGGGCGACTCGTTCCACGTGAACTCGCTTTCCTTGCGTATCAATTCACGCAAAGGAGCTGTGAGGTCGGTCAGTCCCTTCACGAACTTGCATAGGTACTGCACTGTACTCCTTCTACGTCCGTGGGCATTGGCATCTCGATTATGGCCGCGATTTTCTTCGGGTCAGGTTTCATGCCCTCGTCTGTCAGCAGACATCCCATCAAGCTGACTTCGTTTAGCTTGCAGCGTACCTTTTTCGCGTTGAGGACTAGGTGTCTCTCACGACTTCTCTTGAGGAACGCATACAGGTTGACGTCATGTTCGTCGTCGTGTTCGTCGTCGTCTTTCCCCGTGACGAGAAAATCATTTGCGATTACCTCGAAGCCCTGTAATCCTTCGATGGTCTCATGCATCTTCCTCCGCCAGACTTCCGGTGCACTGGAAATGCCAAATGGCATACGCTTCAGTAGTGAAGGAGGTCCCATACCGCGTACGCGTGAGTATGAGTAGAGCAAGAACAAAAGTACCCGGATGTAGGTCAAGGTCAAAGGTCAATGTCACGTGGCGCCACCTACCGGATAGTTGGCGAACTAAAATAGCGCCACCCGGCGATTTTTTGGGGAACTAAAATAGGTTGACCCACAGCGCCCCTACCGGAATTTTTTGAAAACTAATTATGCAAGTGGTACCACCTGAAGGACAAGTTGTAATTAAATGTTCGAGTACTGCCCAAAGTCGTGCGTCTTGGTTTGACCATTAGCGCCACCTGGCGAAATTTTCTCGAACTAAATAGTTTGACCATTGGCGCCACCTATCGGATTTTTTTTAACTAACTATGGAAGTGGTGCCACCTTGTGGACAAGTTGTAAACTAAATGTTCAAGTACTGCCCAAATTCGTGCGTCTTAGTTGGTAATTAACGCCCCATAGCGGATTTTTTGTGAACTAAATTTTCTCTGGCGGATAGATCATGAACAACAAGTGGTGCCACCTGACGGACAAGTTGTGAACTAAATGTAGGAGTACTGCAAATATTCGTGTCTCTTACACGCTTGCGTGCAAGGGAGTCCACTGACGGTTAGATCACGAACTACAAAGATCATCCCTGGTGGACAATAGTGTCTTTTCTTATGTCCCATAGGTTATCAACCATTTGTTTAGGTGTAGGCCTCTCCTACCCTATACATTTACAACTTTAACATAGGTCCAAACGTGACGAAAGAGTTGGTTATACAGGTAGTGGTTTGGTTAGACCTTGTTTTGAACTTGCGCATATGTAATGTAATTCCTTCATGTGACGTCATGGTCAATGACGTCATGGTACGCGCAGTAATTTTGTACGAGAGGTGAGTTGGTTAAACAGGTAGTGATTTGGTTAGCCATTGTTTTGAGCTTGCGCACTTGAATATAATTCCATCATGTGACGTCATGGTCAGTGACGTCATGGTACGCGCAGTAATTTTGTAAGAGAGTTGAGTTGGTTAAACAGGTAGTGATTTGGTTAGCCATTGTTTTGAGCTTGCGCACTTGAATATAATTCCATCATGTGACGTCATGATCAGTGACGTCATGGTACGCGTAGTAATTTTGTACGCGAGGTGAGTTGGTCAAGCAGGTAGTGCTTTGGTTAGACCTTGTTTTGAACTTGCGCATATGTAATGTAATCCCTTCATGTGTTGTCATGATGCAGTGACGTCATGGTCAGTGAGGTCATCAAACTGCTACGCGCAGTAATTTTGTACGCGAGGTGAGTTGGTCAAGCAGGTAGTGCTTTGGTTAGACCTTGTTTTGAACTTGCGCATATGTAATGTAATCCTTTCATGTGTTGTCATGATGCAGTGACGTCATGGTCAGTGAGGTCATCAAACTGCTACGTGCAGTAATTTTGTACGCGAGGTGAGTTGGTCAAACAGGTAGTGCTTTGGTTAGACCTTGTTTTGAACTTGCGCATATGTAATGTAATCCCTTTATGTGACGTCATGATGCAGTGACGTCATGGTCAGTGATGTCATCAAACTGCTACGCGCAGTAATTTTGTACGTGAGGTGAGTTGGTCAAGCAGGTAGTGCTTTGGTTAGACCTTGTTTTGAACTTGCGCATATGTAATGTAATCCCTTCATGTGACGTCATGATGCAGTGACGTCATGATCAGTGACGTCATTAAACTGCTATGCGCAATAATGTTGTACCCGAGGTTGACTTAGTTAAACAGGTGGTGCTTTGGTTAGACCTTGTTTTGAACTTGCGCATATGTAATGTAATCCCTTCATGTGTTATATAGGGAATTTTCTCCATGTTAAAGCATAGGGATTTTCCCCATGTTAAAGCATAGGGAATTTTCACCATGTTCAAAGATAGGAGCTATCGGTAAACTGTTACGCATAGTAATTTTGTACCCGAGGTTGACTTGGTTAATCAGATAGTGCTTTGGTTAGCCATTGTTTTGAGCTTTCGTGCTTGAATATAATCCCGTCATTTGATGTTATGGTCATTGTCGTTATAGCGAGTGAAAAATTACCCTGTTAACTGGTATGAACCGGTATGAACTCGTAATGACTGCTCTGTGACTGTGTATTGGAAGAACATCTCGATATTCGGCCCGTGATAAAACATACGAGATACCAGTATTTGTTATACGAGATTTGTACTTACCAACCGTCGATATCCTGTTTGTAAACTGTTTTGATGGTGTATTCCCTGTTCAAGTCTCATCTATTTAAATAAACACGCTATGCGCGATGCACAATGTCGACTCGGTGGCCTTGACACCAAAGATCCTATATCAATGCAAGACGGTGCAGTGCTCGCTATCTACATTGTTCGAGGAAAGTGAAGCGTCATGTTAGAACAATAGACTAGTGTATCAGCTATTGTTTGTAAGAACTATATCGAACACCAGTATCAATCAGTATAATTCAAACAAAACTGATAACGAAGGCTCTGCATGTTCGAAGAACAGTAGACTAGTGTTGTTATTATTATATTAGATAGCGATTAAATTCGTGTCTCTTATAAAACCCGTACTCGAAACGTGTCTGGACATGTTGTAGGTCTCTCCTAGTCTATACATTTACATAGGTCCAAAAACATAGGTTCAAACCTGATAAAGCATAGGGGGGTAAAGGCTATCTGACCTACAGCTCATAACCACTGACAAACACTATGCTTTGACCAACACGTGTCACGAATTGGACTTAGATCAACTAGTTGGACAAACGAAACACTATGCTTTGACCAACACGTGTCACGAATTGGCTACGGATGACACATCACACGAGACTAAGGATGACACATCACACGTGAGTACGGACGAGACAAGAGACGAGACTATGACCGAGATATGTCACGAGACTACGGATGACACATCACACGAGACTACGGATGACACATCACACGAGAGTACCGACGAGACAAGAGACGAGACTATGGCGGAGATATGTCACGAGACTACGGATGACACATCACACGAGACTATGACCGATATATGTCACGAGACTACGGATGACACATCACACGAGACTATGGCCGAGATATATCACGAGACTTCGGATGACACATCACACGAGAGTACCGACGAGACAAGAGACGAGACTATAACCGAGATATGTCATGAGACTACGGATGACACATCACACGAGACTACGGATGACACATCACACGAGAGTACCGACGAGACAAGAGACGAGACTATGACCGAGATATGTCACGAGACTACGGATAACACATCACACGAGACTACGGATGACACATCACACGAGAGTACCGACGAGACAAGAGACGAGACTATGACCGAGATATGTCACGAGACTACGGATGACACATCACACGAGACTATGGCCGAGATATGTCACGTGTTATCGCATCAATTCCTTCCTTTTTCAGGAAAATAGACGTGTTATCGCGTCAAACCCCTCAAAAGTGAGGAGGAGGAGGGTAGAGATGAACGCGTTGAGGAGGAGGAGGAGGGCTAGAGATGGACGCGTTGAGGAGGAGGAGGAGGGCTAGAGATGGACGGGTTATTGTATGACATCCCTCCTCCTCCTCCTCCTCTTTCAGGAAAATAGACGTGTTATCGCGTGACACCCCTCCTCTTTCAGGCAAACAGACGGGTTATCGCGTGAGATTTCAACCGACGAGACAAGAGACGAGACTATGACCGAGATATGTCACGAGACTACGGATGACACGAGACTACGGATGACACATCACACGAGAGTACCGACGAAACAAGAGACGAGACTATGACCGAGATATGTCACGAGACTACGGATGACACATCACACGAGAATACCGACGAGACAAGAGACGAGACTATGACCGAGGTATGTCACGAGACTACGGATGACACGAGACTACGGATGACACATCACACGAGAGTACCGACGAGACAAGAGACGAGACTATGACCGAGATATGTCACGAGACTACGGACGGTACATCAGAATAGACTTGTTATCGCGTGAGATCCTTCCTTTTTCAGGAAAATAGATGTGTTATTGCATCAAATCCCTCCTTTTTCAAGAAAATAGACGTGTTATCGCATCAAATCCCTCCTTTTTCAGGAAAATAGACGTGTTATCGCGTCAAATCCCTCCTTTTTCAGGAAAATAGACGTGTTATCGCGTCAAACCCCTCAAAAGTGAGGAGGAGGAGGAGGAGGAGGAGGAGGGCTAGAGATGGACGCGTTGAGGAGGAGGGCTAGACATGGACGCGTTGAGGAGGAGGAGGGCTAAAGATGGACGCGTTGAGGAGGAGGAGGGCAAAAGGAAGCAAAGCAAATAGACGTGTTATCGCGTGAGATTTGCTTCAAAAGGAAGCAAAGCAAAGCAAATAGACGTGTTATCGCGTAAGATCCCTCACTCACTCACTCACTCACTCACTCACTCACCCTTCGTGTCTGTTCACTCATTCACTCACTCACTCACCCTTCGTGTCTGTTCAATCACTCACTCACTCACCCTTCGTGTCTGTTCACTCACTCACTCACTCACTCACTCATCCTTCGTGTCTGTTCACGCAGTCACTCAATCACGCTCTCATTACACTATGCTTTGACCAACACGCTGCACAAACATCACACGAGAGAACCGACGAGACAAGAGACGAGACTATGACCGAGATATACCACGAGACTACGGATGTCACATCACACGAGACTACGGATGACACATCACACGAGAGTACGGACGAGACAAGAGATATACTACGAGACACATCACACGAGACTACGGATGTCACATCACACGAGAGTACGGACGAGACAAGAGATACGCCACGAGACTATGGATGACGATATATCACTAGACAGGACTTACATATATACACTAGTA
The DNA here is from genome assembly GCA_020002185.1 of Paraescarpia echinospica. Lineage (NCBI taxonomy): Eukaryota > Metazoa > Annelida > Polychaeta > Sabellida > Siboglinidae > Paraescarpia > Paraescarpia echinospica. Next base: position 35,707,063 of record CM034536.1, read on the forward strand.
ATCGGCGTCATCTCATTTACATAATCAATCAGACCGAACGTACATCACGTGACTGCCCTTAACACAAAAACTGTGCGCGTTCATGAGATAGGCGATATCCGACACCACTCAACGGATACCAATGTAATTACTCAGAGTATTGTTATCTACCGACCATGATAGATCTCTATTCGTTGACACACTTCCGGTAATTCCCGAAGCATAGAGGCCGCCATGACAGTCAAATAACTTCCGGTGTGACGTCACTTCCGACGTATCGTCCCTAGTAGAGGCTGCCATGACAGTCAAGTAACTTCCGGTACGACGTCACTTCCGGTATAGCGCCCCCTAGTGGATATTCGGAGTACTACGTCACATGATGGCGCCATCTAGCTGGTAAAAATATCGAATTAGGTTAGTTAGAGAAAAAAAGTTGGGGTTAATCTCGCGAAAATTTTATGGTTTTGTCCCTCTGGGACAAAAACATAAAAATCTACTGCCCATGATAGATCTCTATTCGTGAAGCACGTTCGATCTGATTGGTTATGCAAATGAGATGACGCCAAAAACTAGTGTATATACCGTGCTTCCGACGATTCTGGTCTTTCCTTTTTCGACTCTCGAGAAGGTCGTATCGTGTCTGATCACTCGCACTATTTGTAAATATAGAATTGTTACGTTGTATAGACGGATGTTTCATATAAATATGTTTTCCGTTGAAAGAAGCTATACCTCATACGAGTCCTATGGTCGTCTCGTTGGATGTGAATCCGAACAAATGCTCGTC
>CM034536.1:35708828-35742728 GCA_020002185.1 Paraescarpia echinospica
CTATACATTTATAACTTTAACATAGGTCCAAACGTGACGAAAGAGTTGGTTATACAGGTAGTGGTTTGGTTAGACCTTGTTTTGAACTTGCGCATATGTAATGCAATTCCTTCATGTGACGTCATGGTCAGTGACGTCATGGTACGCGCAGTAATTTTGTACGAGAGGTGAGTTGGTTAAACAGGTAGTGATTTGGTTAGCCATTGTTTTGAGCTTGCGCACTTGAATATAATTCCATCATGTGACGTCATGATCAGTGACGTAATGGTACGCGCAGTAATTTTGTACGCGAGGTGAGTTGGTCAAGCAGGTAGTGCTTTGGTTAGACCTTGTTTTAAACTTGCGCGTGTGTAATGTAATCCCTTCATGTGACGTCATGATTCAGTGGCGTCATCGTCAGTGACGTCATCAAACTGCTACGCGCAGTAATTTTGTGTGCGAGGTGAGTTGGTCAAGCAAGTAGTGCTTTGGTTAGACCTTGTTTTGAACTTGCGCATATGTAATGTAATCCCTTCATGTGACGTCATGATGCAGTGACGTCATGGTCAGTGACGTCATCAAACTGCTACGCGCAGTAATTTTGTACGCGAGGTGAGTTGGTCAAGCAGGTAGTGCTTTGGTTAGACCTAGTTTTGAACTTGCGCATATGTAATGTAATCCCTTCATGTGACGTCATGATGCAGTGACGTCATGGTCAGTGACGTCATCAAACTGCTACGCGCAGTAATTTTGTACGCGATGTGAGTTGGTCAAGCAGGTAGTGCTTTGGTTAGACCTTGTTTTGAACTTGCGCATATGTAATGTAATCCCTTCATGTGACGTCATGATGCAGTGACATCATGATCAGTGACGTCATTAAACTGCTACGCGCAGTAATGTTGTACCCGAGGTTGACTTAGTTAAACAGGTAGTGCTTTGGTTAGACCTTGTTTTGAACTTGCGCATATGTAATGTAATCCCTTCATGTGTTAGATAGGGAATTTTCTCCATGTTAAAGCATAGGGATTTTCCCCATGTTAAAGCATAGGGAATTTTCACCATGTTCAAGGATAAGAGCTATCGGTAAACTGTTACGCATAGTAATTTTGTACCCGAGGTTGACTTGGTTAATCAGATAGTGCTTTGGTTAGCCATTGCTTTGAGCTTTCGTGCTTGAATATAATCCCATCATTTGATGTTATGGTCATTGTCGTTATAGCGAGTGAAAAATTACCCTGTTAACTGGTATGAACCGGTATGAACTCGTAATGACAGCTCTGTGACTGTGTATTGGAAGAACATCTCGATATTCGGCCCGTGATAAAACATACGAGATACCAGTATTTGTTATATGAGATTTGTACTTACCAATCGTCGATATCCTGTTTGTAAACTGTTTAGATGGTGTATTCCCTGTTCAAGTCTCATCAATTTAAATAAACACGCTATGCGCGATGCACAATGTCGACTCGGTGGCCTTGACACCAAAGATCCCCTATATCAATGCAAGACGGTGCAGTGCTCGCTATCTACATTGTTCGAGGAAAGTGAAGCGTCATGTTAGAACAATAGACTAGTGTATGAGCTATTGTTTGTAAGAACTATATCGAACACCAGTATCAATTAGTATAATTCAAACAAAACTGATAACGAAGGCTCTGCATGTTCGAAGAACAGTAGACTAGTGTTGTTATTATTATATTAGATAGCGATTAAATTCGTGTCTCTTATAAAACCCGTACTCGAAACGTGTCTGGACATGTTGTAGGTCTCTCCTAATCTATACATTTACATAGGTCCAAAAACATAGGTTCAAACCTGATAAAGCATAGGGGGGTAAAGGCTATCTGACCTACAGCTCATAACCACTGACAAACACTATGCTTTGACCAACACGTGTCACGAATTGGACTTAGATCAACTAGTTGGACAAACGAAACACTATGCTTTGACCAACACGTGTCACGAATTGGCTACGGATGACACATCACACGAGACTACGGATGACACATCACACGAGAGTACGGACGAGACAAGAGACGAGACCATGACCGAGATATGTCACGAGACTACGGATGACACATCACACGAGAATACGGATGACACATCACACGAGAGTACCGACGAGACAAGAGACGAGACTATGGCGGAGATATGTCACGAGACTACGGATGACACATCACACGAGACTATGACCGATATATGTCACGAGACTACGGATGACACATCACACGAGACTATGGCCGAGATATATCACGAGACTTCGGATGACACATCACACGAGAGTACCGACGAGACAAGAGACGAGACTATAACCGAGATATGTCATGAGACTACGGATGACACATCACACGAGACTACGGATGACACATCACACGAGAGTACCGACGAGACAAGAGACGAGACTATGACCGAGATATGTCACGAGACTACGGATAACACATCACACGAGACTACGGATGACACATCACACGAGACTACGGATGACACATCACACGAGAGTACCGACGAGACAAGAGACGAGACTATGGCGGAGATATGTCACGAGACTACGGATGACACATCACACGAGACTATGACCGATATATGTCACGAGACTACGGATGACACATCACACGAGACTATGGCCGAGATATATCACGAGACTTCGGATGACACATCACACGAGAGTACCGACGAGACAAGAGACGAGACTATAACCGAGATATGTCATGAGACTACGGATGACACATCACACGAGACTACGGATGACACATCACACGAGAGTACCGACGAGACAAGAGACGAGACTATGACCGAGATATGTCACGAGACTACGGATGACACATCACACGAGACTACGGATGACACATCACACGAGAGTACCGACGAGACAAGAGACGAGACTATGACCGAGATATGTCACGAGACTACGGATGACACATCACACGAGACTATGGCCGAGATATGTCACGAGACTTCGGTTGACACATCACACGAGAGTACCGGCGAGACAAGAGACGAGACTATGGACGAGATACGCCACTTCCTTTTTCAGGAAAATAGACGTGTTATCGCATCAATTCCTTCCTTTTTCAGGAAAATAGACGTGTTATCGCGTCAAACCCCTCAAAAGTGAGGAGGAGGAGGGTAGAGATGAACGCGTTGAGGAGGAGGAGGAGGGCTAGAGATGGACGCGTTGAGGAGGAGGAGGAGGGCTAGAGATGGACGGGTTATTGTATGACATCCCTCCTCCTCCTCCTCCTCTTTCAGGAAAATAGGCGTGTTATCGCGTGACACCCCTCCTCTTTCAGGCAAACAGACGGGTTATCGCGTGAGATTTCAACCGACGAGACAAGAGACGAAACTATGACCGAGATATGTCACGAGACTACGGATGACACGAGACTACGGATGACACATCACACGAGAGTACCGACGAAACAAGAGACGAGACTATGACCGAGATATGTCACGAGACTACGGATGACACATCACACGAGAGTACCGACGAGACAAGAGACGAGACTATGACCGAGATATGTCACGAGACTACGGATGACACGAGACTACGGATGACACATCAAATCCCTCCTTTTTCAGGAAAATAGACGTGTTATCGCGTCAAACCCCTCAAAAGTGAGGAGGAGGAGGAGGAGGAGGGCTAGAGATGGACGCGTTGAGGAGGAGGAGGGCTAGAGATGGATGCGTTGAGGAGGATTTGCTTCAAAAGGAAGCAAAGCAAAGCAAATAGACGTGTTATCGCGTGAGATCCCTCACTCACTCACTCACTCACTCACTCACTCACTCACTCACTCACCCTTCGTGTCTGTTCACTCACTCACTCACTCACTCACTCACTCACTCACTCACTCACTCACTCACCCTTCGTGTCTGTTCATTCACTCACTCACTCACTCACTCACTCACTCACTCACTCACTCACTCACTCACTCACTCACTCACCCTTCGTGTCTGTTCACTCACTCACTCACTCACTCACTCACTCACCCTTCGTGTCTGTTCACTCACTCACTGACTCACTGACTGACTCACTCACTCACTCACCCTGCGTATCTGTTCACTCACTCGCTCGCTCGCTCGCTCGCTCGCTCACTCACTCACTCACTCACTCACTCACTCACTCACTCACTCACTCACTCACTCACTCACTCACTCACTCACTCACTCACTCACTCACTCACTCACTCACTCACTCACTCACTCACTCACTCACTCACTCACTCACTCACTCACTCATCCTTCGTGTCTGTTCACGCAGTCACTCACTCACGCACTCATTACACTGTGCTTTGACCAACACGCTGCACAAACATCACACGAGATAACCGACGAGACAAGAGACGAGACTATGACCGAGATATACCACGAGACTACGGATGTCACATCACACAAGACTACGGATGACACATCACACGAGAGTATCGACGAGACAATGTCCGAGATATATCACGAGACTACTGATGACACCTCACACGAGACTACGGATGAAACATCACACGAGAGTACCGACGAGACAAGAGACGAGACTATGGCCGAGATATATTACGAGACTACGGATGTCACATCACACGAGACTACGGATGACACATCACACGAGAGTACGGACGAGACAATAGATATACTACGAGACACATCACACGAGACTACGGATGTCACATCACACGTGAGTACGGACGAGACAAGAGATACGCCACGAGACTATGGATGACGATATATCACTAGACAGGACTTACATATATACACTAGTAATCGGCGTCATCTCATTTACATAATCAACCAGACCGAACGTACATCACGTGACTTCCCATAACACAAAAACTGTGCGCGTTCATGAGATAGGCGATATCCGACACCACTCAACGGATACCAATGTAATTAGTCAGAGTATTGTTATCTACCGACCATGATAGATCTCTATTCGTTGACACACTTCCGGGAATTCCCGAAGCATAGAGGCCGCCATGACAGTCAAGTAACATCCGGTGCGACGTCACTACCGACGTACCGTCCCTAGTAGAGGCTGCCATAGCAAGCGAATTTGAAAACTGCTATGATCGAAAACGACTATGCCAATAACATGTAAAGACAACCACCTGACAGGACTTCATTCAAAGTGGTGACCATCATGGTTTCCGACGCCACTCAACGGACACCAATGTAATTAGTCAGAGTATTGCCATCTACCGTCCATGGTAGGTCTCTATTCGTTGACACACTTGTATTTTGTTTACTTCCGTCAAAATGGCGTCCCTGTGTATGTTTACTTCCGTAAAAAGGTCGTCCCTGTATTTTGTTTACTTCCGTCAAAATGGCGTCCCTGTATTTTGTTTACTTCCGTCAAAATGGCGTCCTTGTACTTTGTTTACTTCCGCTAAAATGATATCCCTATATCTTGTTTACATGTATTTTATCGCGTGACATCTCACCTCTTTCAGGCAATTCGACAGTTTATCGCGTGACATCTCTAACAAACTTAGAGCACGAGCCTAAGGCCGAGACATTGCATGAGACTACGTGTTCCAAGAATCGGGCAATCGAAACACCAAACACTTAGATCAACGAGCGACAAGAACCAAACATCACATACCTTCATGTCAAGAGACGAGCATTTGTTCGGATTCACATCCAACGAGACGACCATAGGACTCGTATGAGGTATAGCTTCTTTCAACGGAAAACATATTTATATGAAACATCCGTCTATACAACGTAACAATTCTATATTTACAAATAGTGCGAGTGATCAGACACGATACGACCTTCTCGAGAGTCGAAAAAGGAAAGACCAGAATCGTCGGAAGCACGGTATATACACTAGTTTTTGGCGTCATCTCATTTGCATAACCAATCAGATCGAACGTGCTTCACGAATAGAGATCTATCATGGGCAGTAGATTTTTATGTTTTTGTCCCAGAGGGACAAAACCATAAAATTTTCGCGAGATTAACCCCAACTTTTTTTCTCTAACTAACCTAATTCGATATTTTTACCAGCTAGATGGCGCCATCATGTGACGTAGTACTCCGAATATCCACTAGGGGGCGCTATACCGGAAGTGACGTCGTACCGGAAGTTACTTGACTGTCATGGCAGCCTCTACTAGGGACGATACGTCGGAAGTGACGTCACACCGGAAGTTATTTGACTGTCATGGCGGCCTCTATGCTTCGGGAATTACCGGAAGTGTGTCAACGAATAGAGATCTATCATGGTCGGTAGATAACAATACTCTGAGTAATTACATTGGTATCCGTTGAGTGGTGTCGGATATCGCCTATCTCATGAACGCGCACAGTTTTTGTGTTAAGGGCAGTCACGTGATGTACGTTCGGTCTGATTGATTATGTAAATGAGATGACGCCGATTACTAGTGTATATATGTAAGTCCTGTCTAGTGATATATCGTCATCCATAGTCTCGTGGCGTAACTCTTGTCTCGTCCGTACTCTCGTGTGATGTGACATCCGTAGTCTCGTGTGATGTGTCTCGTAGTATATCTCTTGTCTCGTCCGTACTCTCGTGTGATGTGTCATCCGTAGTCTCGTGTGATGTGACATCCGTAGTCTCGTAACATATCTCGGCCATAGTCTCGTCTCGTGTCTCGTCGGTACTCTCGTGTGATGTTACATTCGTAGTCTCGTGTGAGGTGTCATCCGTAGTCTCGTGATATATCTCGGACATTGTCTCGTCGATACTCTCGTGTGATGTGTCATCCGTAGTCTCGTGTGATGTGACATCCGTAGTCTCGTGGTATATCTCGGTCATAGTCTCGTCTCTTGTCTCGTCGGTTCTCTCGTGTGATGTTTGTGCAGCGTGTTGGTCAAAGCATAGTGTAATGAGAGCGTGATTGAGTGACTGCGTGAACAGACACGAAGGATGAGTGAGTGAGTGAGTGAGTGAGTGAACAGACACGAAGGGTGAGTGAGTGAGTGATTGAACAGACACGAAGGGTGAGTGAGTGAGTGAATGAGTGAACAGACACGAAGGGTGAGTGAGTGAGTGAGTGAGTGAGTGAGTGAGGGATCTTACGCGATAACACGTCTATTTGCTTTGCTTTGCTTCCTTTTGAAGCAAATCTCACGCGATAACACGTCTATTTGCTTTGCTTCCTTTTGCCCTCCTCCTCCTCAACGCGTCCATCTTTAGCCCTCCTCCTCCTCAACGCGTCCATGTCTAGCCCTCCTCCTCAACGCGTCCATCTCTAGCCCTCCTCCTCCTCCTCCTCCTCCTCCTCACTTTTGAGGGGTTTGACGCGATAACACGTCTATTTTCCTGAAAAAGGAGGGATTTGACGCGATAACACGTCTATTTTCCTGAAAAAGGAGGGATTTGATGCGATAACACGTCTATTTTCTTGAAAAAGGAGGGATTTGATGCAATAACACATCTATTTTCCTGAAAAAGGAAGGATCTCACGCGATAACAAGTCTATTCTGATGTACCGTCCGTAGTCTCGTGACATATCTCGGTCATAGTCTCGTCTCTTGTCTCGTCGGTACTCTCGTGTGATGTGTCATCCGTAGTCTCGTGTCATCCGTAGTCTCGTGACATACCTCGGTCATAGTCTCGTCTCTTGTCTCGTCGGTATTCTCGTGTGATGTGTCATCCGTAGTCTCGTGACATATCTCGGTCATAGTCTCGTCTCTTGTTTCGTCGGTACTCTCGTGTGATGTGTCATCCGTAGTCTCGTGTCATCCGTAGTCTCGTGACATATCTCGGTCATAGTCTCGTCTCTTGTCTCGTCGGTTGAAATCTCACGCGATAACCCGTCTGTTTGCCTGAAAGAGGAGGGGTGTCACGCGATAACACGTCTATTTTCCTGAAAGAGGAGGAGGAGGAGGAGGGATGTCATACAATAACCCGTCCATCTCTAGCCCTCCTCCTCCTCCTCAACGCGTCCATCTCTAGCCCTCCTCCTCCTCCTCAACGCGTTCATCTCTACCCTCCTCCTCCTCACTTTTGAGGGGTTTGACGCGATAACACGTCTATTTTCCTGAAAAAGGAAGGAATTGATGCGATAACACGTGACATATCTCGGCCATAGTCTCGTGTGATGTGTCATCCGTAGTCTCGTGACATATCTCGGTCATAGTCTCGTCTCTTGTCTCGTCGGTACTCTCGTGTGATGTGTCATCCGTAGTCTCGTGTGATGTGTTATCCGTAGTCTCGTGACATATCTCGGTCATAGTCTCGTCTCTTGTCTCGTCGGTACTCTCGTGTGATGTGTCATCCGTAGTCTCGTGTGATGTGTCATCCGTAGTCTCATGACATATCTCGGTTATAGTCTCGTCTCTTGTCTCGTCGGTACTCTCGTGTGATGTGTCATCCGAAGTCTCGTGATATATATCGGCCATAGTCTCGTGTGATGTGTCATCCGTAGTCTCGTGACATATATCGGTCATAGTCTCGTGTGATGTGTCATCCGTAGTCTCGTGACATATCTCGGCCATAGTCTCGTCTCTTGTCTCGTCGGTACTCTCGTGTGATGTGTCATCCGTAGTCTCGTGTGATGTGTCATCCGTAGTCTCGTGACATATCTCGGTCATAGTCTCGTCTCTTGTCTCGTCCGTACTCTCGTGTGATGTGTCATCCGTAGTCTCGTGTGATGTGTCATCCGTAGCCAATTCGTGACACGTGTTGGTCAAAGCATAGTGTTTCGTTTGTCCAACTAGTTGATCTAAGTCCAATTCGTGACACGTGTTGGTCAAAGCATAGTGTTTGTCAGTGGTTATGAGCTGTAGGTCAGATAGCCTTTACCCCCCTATGCTTTATCAGGTTTGAACCTATGTTTTTGGACCTATGTAAATGTATAGACTAGGAGAGACCTACAACATGTCCAGACACGTTTCGAGTACGGGTTTTATAAGAGACACGAATTTAATCGCTATCTAATATAATAATAACAACACTAGTCTACTGTTCTTCGAACATGCAGAGCCTTCGTTATCAGTTTTGTTTGAATTATACTGATTGATACTGGTGTTCGATATAGTTCTTACAAACAATAGCTAATACACTAGTCTATTGTTCTAACATGACGCTTCACTTTCCTCGAACAATGTAGATAGCGAGCACTGCACCGTCTTGCATTGATATAGGGGATCTTTGGTGTCAAGGCCACCGAGTCGACATTGTGCATCGCGCATAGCGTGTTTATTTAAATTGATGAGACTTGAACAGGGAATACACCATCTAAACAGTTTACAAACAGGATATCGACGATTGGTAAGTACAAATCTCATATAACAAATACTGGTATCTCGTATGTTTTATCACGGGCCGAATATCGAGATGTTCTTCCAATACACAGTCACAGAGCTGTCATTACGAGTTCATACCGGTTCATACCAGTTAACAGGGTAATTTTTCACTCGCTATAACGACAATGACCATAACATCAAATGACGGGATTATATTCAAGCACGAAAGCTCAAAGCAATGGCTAACCAAAGCACTATCTGATTAACCAAGTCAACCTCGGGTACAAAATTACTATGCGTAACAGTTTACCGATAGCTCTTATCCTTGAACATGGTGAAAATTCCCTATGCTTTAACATGGGGAAAATCCCTATGCTTTAACATGGAGAAAATTCCCTATCTAACACATGAAGGGATTACATTACATATGCGCAAGTTCAAAACAAGGTCTAACCAAAGCACTACCTGTTTAACTAAGTTAACCTCGGGTACAACATTACTGCGCGTAGCAGTTTAATGACGTCACTGATCATGATGTCACTGCATCATGACGTAACATGAAGGGATTACATTACATATGCGCAAGTTCAAAACAAGGTCTAACCAAAGCACTACCTGCTTGACCAACTCACCTCGCGTACAAAATTACTGCGCGTAGCAGTTTGATGACGTCACTGACCATGACGTCACTGCATCATGACGTCACATGAAGGGATTACATTACATATGCGCAAGTTCAAAACTAGGTCTAACCAAAGCACTACCTGCTTGACCAACTCACCTCGCGTACAAAATTACTGCGCGTAGCAGTTTGATGACGTCACTGACCATGACGTCACTGCATCATGACGTCACATGAAGGGATTACATTACATATGCGCAAGTTCAAAACAAGGTCTAACCAAAGCACTACTTGCTTGACCAACTCACCTCGCACACAAAATTACTGCGCGTAGCAGTTTGATGACGTCACTGACGATGACGCCACTGAATCATGACGTCACATGAAGGGATTACATTACACACGCGCAAGTTTAAAACAAGGTCTAACCAAAGCACTACCTGCTTGACCAACTCACCTCGCGTACAAAATTACTGCGCGTACCATTACGTCACTGATCATGACGTCACATGATGGAATTATATTCAAGTGCGCAAGCTCAAAACAATGGCTAACCAAATCACTACCTGTTTAACCAACTCACCTCTCGTACAAAATTACTGCGCGTACCATGACGTCACTGACCATGACGTCACATGAAGGAATTACATTACATATGCGCAAGTTCAAAACAAGGTCTAACCAAACCACTACCTGTATAACCAACTCTTTCGTCACGTTTGGACCTATGTTAAAGTTATAAATGTATAGGGTAGGAGAGGCCTACACCTAAACAAATGGTCGATAACCTATGGGACATAAGAAAAAACACCATTGTCCACCAGGGATGGTGTTTGTAGTTCGTGATCTAACCGTCAGGGGACTCCCTTGCACGAAAGCGTGTAAGAGACACGAATATTTGCAGTACTCCTACATTTAGTTCACAACTTGTCCGTCAGGTGGCACCACTTGTAGTTTATTACCTATCCGCCAGGGAAAATTTATTTCACCAAAAATCCGCTGCGGGGCACTAATTACCAACTAAGACGCACGAATTTGGGCAGTACTCGAACATTTAGTTTACAACTTGTCCACAAGGTGGCACCACTCGCACAGTTACTTAGAGAAAAGCCGGTAGGTGGCGCCACTTGTCAAACTATTTAGTTCGAGAAAATTCCGCCAGGAGGCGCTAATGGTCAAACCAAGACGCACTAATTGGGGAGTACTCGAACATTTAGTTTACAACTTGTCCGTCAGGTGGCACCACTTGCATAAGTAGTTCCGAAAAAATTCAGATAGGGGCGCTGCGTGATCAACATACTTTAGTTCCAAAAAAATTCACCAGGCGGCGCTGTTTTTTAGTTGAACTATCCGGTAGGTGCCACTATTTTAGTTCACCAACTATCCGCCAGGGGCGCTATTTTAATTCACCAATTATCCGGTAGGGGCGCCACGTGACCTTGAACTTTGACCTTGACGTTTGACCTTGACCCACATCCGGGTACTTTTGCTCTTGCTCTACTCATACTCACGCGTACGCGGTAAGGGACCTCCTTTACTACTCGCTTCCATCTGTAGCGTACAAACGGCATGTTGAATGTAGTGAGTCGGCTGGATTCCTCATCCAATTCGACCTGCCAAAACGCATTTTTGGCGTCTATGACAGTTTAAACACGAGCACCGCTTAGTCGTGTTGCAATTTCCTCTGTCGTTGGCATTTGATAATGTTCTCGCTTGATAGCTCCATGCAGATACGCAGTTTTCCTGGCTTCGACACGAGCAGCAAGCTGGAAACCCAATCTGTCGGTTCACTGACTGGCGCGATGATGTCATCGTTGACCATCTCACGCAGCTCATGTTTCAGCTTGTCCCTCAGAGGCACTGGTACTCGTCGAGGGGCGTGTACGACAGGATTGACGTCTCTGTCAATCTTTATGTGGTACGGGCCTGGTAATTTTCCAAGTCCCTTGAAAATATCTGCATGCTGGTGCTGTATGTCAGCGGTGTCAAAGCTAGGCATCTTCGTTGCCTGTTTTGCATCAACGTTGTTTACGCTCGGGGTCTCCGGCGATTCCTCTAATGGCCGAATGACATCCACATCAATCCACCGATGCCAACGCATGCCTGGCGGCTGAGAGGCGGTTGGCGGTGTTTACCGCTCATCACTTTGAAGTGCAGATTGTGTTTACGGCCGTTTCTATGGACTTGAAGTGTTGTGATCCCCATCATTTTAACTTTCGTCCCTCCATACACAGTCAGTGTGTCTGTGACTCGTGTCAGATTCTGCAAGTTAGTATCTCCTGTAGCTAACTTATAGTCACTCAGCGGCAAGATATTACACTGGAATCCGGTATCGCACTCGAACTGCACCTTGTGCGACCCGATACCAAGCATTATGTATCCAGCGTCCGTCTGCCGTCCGTCCACACGGTTAACTGAGTGTCGAGTAGCTGAATCGTCTATCAAACTACTCACGCCATATTGTTCTGTCCCGACTGTTTTGGCGCCTCTTCTGACTTTCAGTTTGCGACACTTTACGGCGAAGTGGTTCAGGCCCTGGCAGACTCTCCATTTCTGTTCCCAGGCTGGACATTTGCCTCTTTCACGTGTCTTTCCACAAAACGAACATTTCACAACTGTGGTTGTTTTCGCGTACATTCTTTCTCGAGGTCTTGCGCGAACTGCCTCACTGCCACGCTTTGCGAACTGCCTCGTTCTTCTGTTTTTCTTCATCGCGTGCACATCTACGTCATCGACGGAATTCCATGCCCTAGCTCGTTCAGCTTTCACTTCCGAATTTTGTATGATGTCTAAGGCTTTCTTTAGCGTTACGTCGCTTTTTTCGAGGAGTTGATTTCGGACTCTCTCGTCCATAACACTCGAAACAAGATGGTCACGGTAAATTTCATCCGTCGTGATCTCATCGAACGCACAGTTTGTTCCGATTCGCCGCAGCTCGTTATACCACGTCATGACATCTTCCCCAGCCCGTTGTTTACGAGAATGAAATATGTGTCTCTCATACGGTATGTTCACCCTTGGCGTACAGTAGTTCTCGTACATTTGTAGAACTGGTTCTACTTCGTACCAATGCGCAGGATCAGTCCACGGGTGATTCTGCCAGATGTCTTTCGCATTCTGCCCAATCACTGATAACAACGTACTCACGCGTTTCCGTTGTGACTTTTCATCCATATCTGTGGCGACTTCATATTCTATCCAGGCGCTTTTTCATAGACGCCAAGAGTTCGCAGCAGTTAGTGCGTCGATTTTCAACGGCGGCGGTGGTGGAATACTGCTGCTGTACGTTGTCATAATACGATTAAGTGGAGGCGACGTTGCACACTGGACGGAGGCGTAGTCATCGCTGGACGGAGGCGTAGCCATCGCAGTGTCCCTCTCACTTAATTAAGAGTCTAGCCGATCTTATCAGGCACTGTTGTCGCAATCCCGCTGAGCCGGTATTTCAGCGATTATCCACATAACGTAATCCAATTAACACGTAACGGTAGGTCACATCCTGACATGGTGTAACGGTAGGTCACTTCCTGACACCATGTAAACGAATTGCTTGTATTTATGTATTATATAACATACAAACAACACGTCGAGAGAATATGTTTAATACGCTGCTATCTGGATACACAGCTACACTGACCTAAGGCCTAGGCTAGACTGATTCACTACACTAACAGCGGTAGTGCCCACTACTCTATATGCTAATTATAGTCCAAAGGTTGCTGCTAGGCAATCAGTCCATATATACCCTCCCTGCTGGGCATCAGTAGGGATATCTCGTGACATTTAGTGTGTGGAGCTCTGTATCTGTTACTCTTGTATATCCGTCTGCTGTCAAATTCAAGTTTGAGTGGGTGGGTATCGTCTGCCAAAATGGTCTGTACTCTGTCCATTATCTGTCTTAATTGCATGTGTGAATATGAAAGTGACCTGTCCCCTCCCTACAATCTCACTTGCTTTCCTAATATATTTCTCTAGTCTGTTCCTGTCCTGATTGCTGATATTACCACTCCAGCAGATTGCACCAAAGTAAAGCACACTGTTCACCGTTGAAGTACAAAACATTTGCAGCCGTTTTTGGCGTACATTAAAGGATCTCAATTTCCGTCAGAAATACAACCGAATATGCAGTTTCTTCATAATTGCATCAGTGTTTGGCTTCCATGACAGTTTGGTGTCTAATACTATGCCCAAATACTTGTACTCATCCACCTTTTTCACTACTTCTCCTTTGATGACCACGTCTCTATAATTCTCACTCTTTTTTTCTAAAATCAACTCTCAGTTCTTTAGTCTTACTGACAGTGAGCTGAAGGTAATTGTCATCATACCATCCCACGAACCTATCCACATCTTGTCTGTAATCTGTCTCGTTGTCATCAGTAATGAGTCCAGTCAATCCTGTATCGTCAGCAAACTTGGACATAGGACATGAGTCACTAGAACTTATGGTCAGATGTGTATAGGGAGAAGAGGAATGGTGCAAGAACTGTCCCTTGAGGGCCCCTGTGTTCGAGCTCACTGTGACAGAGGTCACGTTTGGTCCAGTCATCACATACTGCGCTCTGTTTGTCAAGCAGTCCAGTATCCATAAGACGGTAGGTGCATTAACTTTCATTCTCATTAGTTTCTCTGCCATTAAATTAGGTTGTATTGTGTTAAAGGCACTACTAAAATCAGAGAACATCGAGCGAACATAAACACCAGGTTGTTCTAAATGAGAATAAATGTTGTGGGTTTAACAAATACATAACTGCATCCTCAACACCTCTCTTTCTTCTGTGTGCAAACTGCCACGAGTCCAGAAAATCAGCTACAACTTCATTGAGTTTGATGATAAGCCTATGAAAAGCCTTCATAACCACATAAGTGATCGCAATTGGGCGTAAGCCATTCATTGGTTGAACATACTTTTTCTTGGGTATAGGTATAATGCATGAAGTTTTCCATTGACGTGGAATCTTGCACTCAGCCAGAGACAGATTAAAAATAACAATGAAAATGTAGCACAGCTGTTCCGCACTCTGCTTCAGGATAATTGGTTTCATCCCATCAGACCCTCCCGCTTTACTGGCATTTACCCTTTTGAACTGTTCAAACGTCTCCTCTTTGAATACCTGAATAGGGTCTGCCTGATCTCGCCCCGGCCAGAGCAGGACTGACCAATCTCTCCTTAAAACTGTCCCTCTCTTTACTAAAATCATGCTTATCAAACCTGGCATAAAAAATCATTCAGGCCATTGGCATCCTTCACTGTTCCCGTGCTTTTCCACTCATCACCACCCTTCTTCCCCTTGTACCCTCATAATGTTCATCCTCTCCCATGCCATCTTCATGTTATTCCCCGTACAACAATCTGTTATCTTCCTCTTAAATTGCTCTTTCCCCTTCCTGATCACAGACCTGACCTCCCTCTGTAATTCTTTCAAGTCACCCATTCTTTTCTCTTCAAATGATTTCTTTCTCTTATTCAAAACCTGTTTGATTTCTTTGGTAACCCAAGGTTTGTTAAAAACTTTGACAGTTTTCTTAGGGATCACATTGTCCACGCAGGAGGAAATGTAATCTGTACACAGTCTGTCAGTTCATACGCGCCACTCGACATGTCAACAAACACATCCCATGCAGTCGGTGCACTCCAAACCCCCTTTCAATGTGTCGAGCGACTGGCTGGACCAGTCTAACACAGTTCTGGTGAGGGGTGATTCGCGTTGCACTCTGGGTCTGTAGCTGAGAAGCAGATTGACCAAACTGTGGTCAGAACGTCCTAGCGGCGGCAACGGAACAGACCGGTATGTATATGCAACGTTTGAATAAAACAAGTCTAGAATGTTGCTTTTTCTTGTGGCACAAGTAACGTGCTGGTTAAACTTGGGCAGCACCTTCTTCAAGTGGTACAGTGGTGAAATTTTATATTAATATTCAAAAAAGTAATGATGAGTAACTTCGGCGACGAAGTGGTCATTATTTCGCAGGGATGAGATATGTAGGTGGGCATTTCCCCACAAAACTCACATATAAATGTTACGATACGAGACGGTTCAGATGTCAACACTTTATTCACAAACAAGACCCTGTAGCAATAACATGTGTTACAGTAAACAAACTCATATATACAACAAAACACACACAGAAATAACAATCCCAGCCAATCAATGTAAGTCGTTCATGTGTCTTCAACCCGACACCCAAAATAACAATATCTTTTGTAGACATCTACCAAACAAAAATGTACATTTCACTGCTATTAACCCGATGTAATCAATGTAATATCGATATGTAGTAATGCGGTGTTTTTAGTTTGTTAGTTAATTGTGACGTAGCTGCGTTGTCATATTGACAAGGTATAGTTTAGCTATGTACTGCTGGTGCCAACATGTGAATGCCAGAGAACGAGAAGGTTAATGGTTACATTCTGCTGGTACTGAAGCATTGCTACAAGCAAATAGTGTAGAATGTTGGATATTGATGATACAGTATATTTAATTACTATTGACTATTGCATCAATATACGACTTGTGTTTACTACATATACTACAGGCAATAAATGGCAGTGGCCCGTTCAATACCGTGTTACGGTCGATTCTAAAACGTATTTGTATTATAGCTTCTCCGAGTATTCGGTATCCCCAGCCACGGATAACAGCACGTCCGACTGTGACAGGTATATATTGTAATTGATTTTTGTATATATATATATAATATACGTGGTGTGTGTGTGTACCTGTCTTGGTGGTATGATCATATATATATCCTAATGGGGATATTGATTCAGACCTTTGCTAGTTTCTGACAATAGATGGTTACATGTATATTCTACTCTTAGCCATTATATGAATGTCAGGGCATGGGTGGCTACATAATTGTAATTACATGTTATCTTTTTTTTTATAGTGCACTAGGTGTTTTGGATGGTGGTTTCTGGGCCCTTACATTTTTTTCGCTTAGTTAGTTTATCATTGGCAATCCCCATCGACAGATGTGTACGATTCATCTATGCGTGTAAGGGAATCACTTTTTCTATCTAGGTCGCCGGCATTGCCCATTGTCATGTTTCTACCATTTCGTGTGCTACTTCCGCTCGGTACCCCATCACCCCCAGTGTATGTATTAATACATGTGTTACAACATTTTTCATGCAACCATTTCTCTGTTTGTATAGAGTTACACAACTATTGCGTAGGTTTATTAATTCATAGGGATTGCCACTGTGCACAGACAATATATACAATGCCTTTCACATCCTGTGCACAAACAGGTACATAAATATTACAGATCTATGTACCATATAATATGCTATTTACTACAATTTAGTGTACATATATAATAATTTTCCATTCTATCTAGTTATTAACCAAAAAAACCTTGATTGCTGTTAGACATATTTACAGCACACGAACTGTCAGATTAAAATCAAGGGAAAAAGGTACCTGTGTGCAGACTGCACACCTTCTATAGTACTAGCTAAAGTATTTACCGTAATTTGCTATATACAAAAGTGGGGGGGCTACATGTCTGTACCATTTACGTTATTATATATGTAATTAAAGGGCATTAAATTGCCATTTTTCATCCACTCTCTGTGTCTCTCTATCGCTACATAAACCAAGCAATGCGCAGCGGATTCCAATACACATCACATCCTATTATTATATCGAACTTATAAAGCACTTTTCATAAAAAAAATCGATAGAATAATCATAGACAGTAAAAACAAAGCATAAAAACGATAACATGATAAAAAAAGAAATATTATAGAAGCACCAAAATGGGCCAGGAACAAATACATTTTTAACAGCTTCTTGAAAGTGTTCAGTGTTTGTGCTTCACGGATGTGAGCCGGTATCGCATTCCACAACTTCGCTGCTGAACACTGACATTTTTTTCGCCGTAAGTAACTGTTCTAGCCCTTGGAACTTCTAGTGTCACTGAATCTTTGGATTGTAGGGTTCTTCTTGGATGGTAAACATTCAGCATGTCCGATATATATCCTGGAGCCTGTCCATGTAGGGCTTTATATGTGTGCAGGATTTTAAATTGCACACGATAGATAACAGGTAACCATTGCAGGTTTTTGAACACTGGTGTGATGTGGCTGTAGTGTGATGTTCTGGTTACAATCCGTGCCGCGGTGTTCTGTACACGTTGTAACTTGTTAATTGATGTCTGGTGCAGTCCACTGAGCAGAGCGTTACAATAGTCTAGGCGTGGTGTTACAAGCCAGTTGACTAGTGATTTAGTGGCATCATTTGTGAGATAAAGTCTAATGTGCCCAATGTTGCGGAGCTACTAATATCCAGACCTACAGACACTGTTCAAATGTTGCTCCATGTTCATGGCAGAGTCGAATATATCACCCAGGTTTTTCACACTGTTCACTGATGTAATGTCAGTTGCGCCAACACGCATAGTAACGTTTTCTATCTGCATGGCATTACGCTTGGTTGTGAACAACACAAACTCATTCTTTTCACTGTTCAGTTTTAGCATGTTTGTGTACATCCATCTTTCAATGTCCGTGATGCACCTCTCAATGAGTTCCAAGGATTATGTTTGGGCTGCACCGTCCTTCGGATTGAACGAGATGTACAACTGGGTGTCATCCGCAAAGAAGTGATAAAACAGTCCATACCGACGCATAATGGCTCCTAGTGGTTTTGAGTACATGGTGTATTTCTTCGGGCCGAGTACTGAGCCTTGTGGTACACCATGTTACAGTAGAAAAAAGTGAGATCTACGGTAGACTGACTGGAGCTCGACGTGAAGACTCACCAGGTGGCGCTCAATCCGTGTATCTACAACCTTCTCGAACACCTTAGCAATAAAAGGAAGGCTAGACACAGGTCTGTAGGATGTCTGGATCGAGTGTTGGTTTCTTGAATAGTGGTCGTATCTGAGCACATTTGAATGGACGAGACACACAGCTACTTTCCATAGAGGCGTTCACAATCGCGGTGATAATAGGGAGTAGCTCATCTACAAACAACTTTAGAATCCACGTGGGCACCGGATCGAGGTCGCAGGATTGATCAGGTGACTTCAGGATGAGAGTCTTCACTTCATCAAGGGAGTCAATTCAATTCATCATCAGATGCGCGAGTAAACCTCTCCAGTGGTGTAGTTACAGATGAGGCGTCAACGTCCTGGTCAACACCATGTAACTGGTCCGTCTGGATGCCACGTCGGATGTTTTGTATCTTCTCCATAAAGAAAGAGCTAAACATCTCGGCTAGTTCACTGGGAGACGCCGTTTGAGGCTATAACTGCACTAAAGATGATCAAGGCGAGGAGCGGTGAGTAAAATAATATTACTGATAGCATATTGGAGAAAGGGACTTATTTTTCATGTTGATGTGTACCATGGGGTACTATAAAGCGAACAACGTGAACCGGGCCTAATTTCCGAACCGTTCTTGGTCGCAAGGGTCGAGGGTCAGCATCATAAAAGTAGATTTCTTTTGTTCTTGAAAAAATACATAAGGTCGCACGGAAATACTAGGAACGGTCGGGTTACCGAAAACGCAGGTATTCAATTTGGCCTGATCAGAGATAGGGTGTCCAGTTATAAATACAGATCAGTGACCAGGCAACCAGGCCAGCTTCTGCAGTGCAGTAGTGAAATAGTAGGGAAATTTTGCATTTTGGGGGACATGAGGTACCCTTAGAATGATTCAATCAAATACAGATTTCTTGTGTATAGTGGCACTACCACACGAAATGCATATGTAAAATCAGAGGAAAAGTTACTGAAGAGTTTTTGAAAAAATATAAAAATTCACCAGTTTCGGGGGACATGTGGGGCCCTACGGGGCCCTTAAAATGATTCAATCACATACATATTTCTCGTGCATAGTGGCAGTACCCTAACATACTTATATGCAAAATTAGAGAAAAGGTTACTGAACGGAGATATGGCAGCTAACGGCGCACGGCGGACGCGGAATGATGGCATAACTCCGTTGGACCTTCGGCACAAAGGACTATGAATGTGTAAACGCTACAATGACGCTACTGAAAACATGGCACTAGGTTACATTTAAAACGTTTTCCCGCCATTTTCACAGAAAGTTGAACGGTGTCCGAGATATGGCAGCTAACGGCGCACGGCGCGCGGCGGACGCGGAGTGATGGCATAAGTCCATTGGACTTTCGGCCCAAAGGACTAAAATGTGTAAACGCTACAATGACTCTACTGAAAACACGGCACTAGGTTACATTTAAAAAGTTCCCCTGCCATTTTCAGAGTTCCCGCCTTTTTAACCGAATTCCTGGATGTACAATGACTCCACTGAAAAGGAGGGCGAGTTGGGGCGTGTGTCGGCGTCGTCGTTGGTGGAACCGGAACTACTTTTCCTATCTCTTAACATGGGAAATCCGGAACTACGTTTCTGCTCTTGCTCTAATCCAACATCTCCCCATTTCAACCTTCTATACTACTGGTAATAAAACCAGATGTGGCAAATGGCAATAATTGGAGCTGTCATTACTACTCTTAGCAGAGTCACCGATGGTATGTCCAACTGTTTTGTATATACTAGAATCAAATTATTATATTAGTTGGGATGGAGTCATTTCCTATTTGTGCTGCATCATTTACACCACTTAAATTAATATAAACAAATAACTCTCATCGGAATTGATTCTCATTTCTGCTAAGCATAGTCCACTTATTTTACTTATTACTCAATGTTTTTAATTTATGTACGATGTGCATTGTATCAGGTAGAGAGGTGATTGTGGGTGTATGTTAATAATAATATATAATGTATGCACTTTTGAGCATGACTTTTCTTTTATTGCGGTCTTCTATGATATACCTTTTATACCTTTAAGATATCCCTTTATAATACTACGACAAATATATATTAAATGGAAACGTTCTGTTCCGCTACTCGAAATTAGCCATTCTCACACATAAAGATATGATAAATGATTTGTATAATTATTACTATGCTTCCTATATGTGTGTGTGTGTGTGTGTGTGTGCGCGCGCGCGCGCGCGTGCGTGTGCGTGCTATACTTCATGTAGGTTAGTTCCCGTGGGTCGTAATCGAAACCATTATTCTAAAAATGAGCTGAAGCGGCGAAGGTTTTTGCGGTCGGCTTGTTTTGTTGACGTTGTCATTGTTAGCTTCACTGGACTCTCTCGATTCATGTTTTCAACAAAGTTGGATTTGTGTGGAACCGTAAAATAAATTATTACTCATCTATAATGACTAGTGTTTGTAGGGCCTATTACATCAGAATACCGCACAATAACCCAGTCTGACTCTCGCTTCGACATCTATCGTTGTAAACATGCTCTGAACGTATCGAAAATACTGGCAGGTTGTGCGACATGCGCGCCTCTGACGTCGCAATACCATATGTGATCGCCTAGCTTATTAACTATCAACTTTCCGCGGGAATCGCGATACAGATGGGTTTTAAATCTTAGCATTTTCTGTATTTTTGTCATGTTCATGTTGCCAAATGTTACATACAATGCTATACTTTACACATGGAAAATAGAATTTAGCTGGTGCCTTGTTTAATTCCTTTAAGGCCGCATGAAGATTGTTGCTTGGAGATGCCCCCACTGCCTCCATGGGGAGGATCGTTGTACACTCGGACCAAAAATGTTATTTATGCTCCAACCTATCAGGCAGTACAGGAAAAATAAACTTTTACAATAACTCATCATCGCGCGCCAGGGGTCGCTGCTGCTGATTACGTCAGTCCCAGCCAGCAGTACCCCTGGCTGATCGCTTTGCGAAACTCTGAATTTAAGCTCAGCCTATCAAATCGCTCACTAGATCAGTAGATCTACTCAGGTCAGGTGGTCATAATAAAACTAATTTCAACCAACCGTGGCTCATGTTACATGCAATGTTTAGGAAGTAGAAGCAATTATTGGAATACACAATACCGCTAAGCTGCTCGTGCTAATGGGCGAACGGGTCATTATATATTGGGATTCCCAGAAGTCGTTTATCCGTCTTCAAATTGGGGCGGGTATTTGCGCTGTTCTCACGGGTGATGCAGTCGCGACTGGCGAAGTCAATTACTAGTTTGACTCAGCTAACTTCCGCACTTCGCGTAGGGGATCATCCAGGGCTAGTTTTGCATGGCAAACAGCCCTGGCTTGCGAGGATATAATAACTTGAAATGACATTTAACACAGGGCTGATTCTCCACTAGATCCTAGCCCAGCAAAAATGACACTAGGTGGTGGATTTAAGACTGAACTTTATCCAACAATTTAGATCGTGGATCGGGGATCGAGATCGGGGCGAAATGAACCGACCCCTAAACAAACAATTGTTACTGGGTGCAGTTCTAATAAGATTAGTGCTGCGTTCCAATCACCTCGTTTATAACGTGAATACGTCTTCGTAACGCCTACCTGACCCAAGTGCACACATTTTACCAGTTGTGAAGTCAGGCTGCTCAAGAACAGCGGTTCCCAAACTGGTATACGCGTACCCCCGGTGGTACGCCAGAGGTTCTCTAAGGGGTACGCGAAGAGTTGGCTGAAAGTAAGGATTTCGCCATCTTGTTTGCTACTCGTGTTCGCGCATTGCAACAAAAACGGAGACTTCAAATGAATGTTGTTGTTCTATCATCTCTTGGAATTTGCTACGAAATAAGGGCGAAGGCGTCTTCAGAGGCCTCAAAATGTTTTGAAGCTGAGGAATAATCGTAGAAAAATTTGCGCACGTGTGCATCGACGGAGCGCCGGTGCGATATTGTAAAATGGACCCCCATCGTATATGGACCGGAGGTCCATTTACCACGGCGTTGAAAATGGAACCCGTGTAAAAATTGTTTTACTGTGATGTATCCATGACTTTTGTTCACTCTCTCGTAACTTCGTGGCTCGACTACGGGAACGCTGTCCTGCGTATGGCATCTCCCACCGCCTCTTGCACCGTCTTGAGGTGGCATGACGGCAGCATCGAAACAACTTCAATGATTTCCGGTGAAGTACTGCACTGCATGTGTGTCCTACTCTACTCGTCCTGGTATTTCGCGCCCTTCACGACCGGACGCCGGCGTATCTCGCCTTGCTCAGCATACCGTACGAGTAGTAATAGAGGTCCTTTACCGCGCATGGTTTCAGTTTTTCCGTTGGTGGAAGGTGAAATCCCTATCTATTAACTCCCATGAGTCCCCTTCAATAACAACGGCCGGGTTAAAGATAGGGATTCCCCCAAAACTTGTAAACGACAACCTCTCGTTTACAAGTTTGCACAAGGGGTTCCACCGAAAATGGTTTTCGAGATTCGGCCGGGTTAAAAGCATAGGGATTTTTCCGAAAATGGTTTTCGAGATTTGGCTGAAGGGATTCCCCTTCAATGTCGACAGCCGGGTTAAAGATAGGGATTTTTAACATGGGAGAGATAGGGATTTCACCAAAACTTGTAAACGACAACGATGGATCTCCTCATAGTTGACGGCCGGGTTAAAGCATAGGGAATTTTCACCCGATGTTAAAGCATAGGCCATTTTATCGCAAAGGTATCCGAACACTTTTCGAATTTTCTCCATGTTAAACCATAGGTAATTTTTATCCCATGTCAAGAGATAGGGAATTTTATCGTAAACGTATACGAACCACTTTTTGAATAAAATATACCGAACAGGATTTGAATATGGCACACACGATTGCTTGATCCGGAGGCAGAGGCTTCGCCAAGGGATCGAACCCTTATTTGGTTGACTATGGCATGTCGAAAATGTGGTGTTATAATAAGGCGTAATGTGTAACAAAAGGGTTATAAATTCAACGGAGATCGTTGTGTCTGAAGTAAGATATACGAAATGTAGACTACATATAGGACTATGTTATATCAGAACCTATAGCCTCGTTTTTTCGAACAGAGCGGCCATCTTGAAATTATACGTTTGGTATCATTTCCGTACGGTAGTACCCAAATTCGTGTCTCTTATCAATTCCGTACTGCTACGCGCAGTAATTTTGTATGCGAGGTGAGTTGGTTATATAGGTAGTGATTTGGTTATCCATCGTTTTGAACTTGCGCACTTGAATGTAATTCCATTATTTGGCGTCATGGTCAGTGAATGACGTCATGATACGCGCAGTAATTCTGTAAGCGAGATGAGTTGGTTATACAGATAGTGATTTGGTTAGCCATCGTTTTGAACTTGCGCGTATGTAATGTAATTCCTTCACGTGACTTCATGATGCAGTGACGTCAAAGTCAGTGACGTCATCAAACTGCTACGCGCAGTAATTTTGTATGCGAAGTGAGTTGGACAAACAGGTAGTGATTTGGTTAGACCTTGTTTTGAACTTGCGCGTATGTAATGTAATCCCTTCACGTGACGTCATGATGCAGTGACGTCATGGTCAGTGACATCACCAAACCGCTATGCGCAGTAATTGTGTACACGAGGTTGACTTGGTTAAACAGATAGTGCTTTGGTTGTATTGAACTTGCGCGTATGTAATGTAATCCCTTCATGGGTTAGATAGGGAATTTTCTCCATGTTAAAGCATAGGGAATTTTCACCATGTTCAAGGATAGGAGCTATCGTTAAACTGTTACGCAAAGTAATTTTGTACCCGAGGTTGACATAACTCGCGTGAGATCCCTCAAAAGGAAGCAAAGCAAAGCAAAGCAAATAGACGTGTTATCGCGTGAGATTTGCTTCAAAAGGAAGCAAAGCAAAGCAAAAAGACGTGTTATCGCGTGAGATTTGCTTCAAAAGGAAGCAAAGCAAAGCAAATAGACGTGTTATCGCGTGAGATTTGCTTCAAAAGGAAGCAAAGCAAAGCAAATAGACGTGTTATCGCGTGAGATTTGCTTCAAAAGGAAGCAAAGCAAAGCAAAAAGACGTGTTATCGCGTGAGATTTGCTTCAAAAGGAAGCAAAGCAAAGCAAATAGACGTGTTATCGCGTGAGATTTGCTTCAAAAGGAAGCAAATAGACGTGTTATCGCGTCAAACCCCTCAAAACTCACTCACTCACTCACAACACACACAACACATACAACACACACACATACACACACGACACACACAACACATACAACACATACACAACACACAATTTACACAACACACATAACATACCCGACACACAACATACACAACATACACACAACACACAACATACACAACACACACAACATACACACAACACACACAACACACACAACACATACACAACACACACAACACACACAACATACACAACACACACAACATACACAACACAGACACACACAACATACCCAACATACAATATACACAACTTATACAACACACACACACACACACACACACACACAAACAAACACATAACACACACACACACCATACACAACATACACAACACACACACAACATTTACAACACACAACATACACCACACATACACAACACACACAACATACCCAACACACACAACTTACACAACACATACAACACACACAACTTACACAACACACATACACAACACATACAACACACACACAACATACACAGCATACACAACACACACAACATACACAACACACAATTTACACAACACACACAACATACACAACATACACACAACACACACACACAACACACACAACACACACACACACAACATACAACATACACAACACACACACAACACACACAACACATACACAACACACACACACAAAATACACAACACACACAACATACACAACACATACAACACACACAACAAAAACAACACACACACAACACACACACAATATACACAACATACCAAACACACAAAACACAACACACAACATACACAACACATACACAACACACACCACACACACACACACAACATACACAACACACAACATACACAACACACGCAACATACACAACACACACACAACACATAAAACACACACACACAACAAACACAACACACATAACATACCCAACACACAACATACACAACATACACAACATACACAACACACACAACACACACAACATACCCAACACACAATATACACAACTTATACAACACACACACACACACACACACACACACACACACACACACACACACACACACACACACACACACACACACACACACACACACACACACACAGACACACAACACATACAACACACACAACACACACAACATACACAACACATACACAACACACACAACATACGCAACATACACAACTTACACAACACACACACACTCAACATACACAACACACACACACACAACATATACAACACACAACATACACAACACATACACAACACACACAACATACCCAACACACGACATACACAACTTACACAACACATACAACACACACAATATACACAACATACACAACTTACACAACACACACACACACAACACATACAACACACACACACACAACTTACACAGCATACACAACACACACACAACATACACAACACATACAACATAGAGACCGCCATGACAGGTCGTCATGACATTCAAGTAACTTCCGGTGCGACGTCACTTCCGACGTAATGTACCTAGTAGAGGCTGCCATAGCAAGCGAATATGAAAACTGCTATGACCGAAAACGACTATGTCAATAACATGTAAGGACAACCACCTGACAGGACTTCATTCAAAGAGGTGACCATCATGGTTCCCAACGCCACTCAACGGACACCAATGTAATTAGTCAGAGTATTGCCATCTACCGACCATGATAGATCTCTATTCGTTGACGCACTTCCGGGAATATCGGAAGCATAGAGTCCGCCATGTCAGGTCGCCATGGCATTCAAGTAACTTCCGGTGCGACGTCACTTCCGACGTAGCGTCCCTAGTAGAGGCTGCCATGACAGTCAAGTAACTTCCGGTACGACGTCACTTCCGACATAACGCTCCCTAATGGATAATCGGAGTACTACGTCACATGATGGCGCCATCTAGCGGGTAAAAATATCTAATTAGGTTAGCTAGAGAAAAAAAGTTGAGGTTAACCTTGCGAAAATTTAAACAACCACCAAAGTGGTTGTATAAATTTTCTGAAAATTTATACAACCACCTTGGTGGTTATTGGTTGTTTAAATTTTCGCAAGGTTAACCCCAACTTTTTTGTTGTGTGTGTGTGTTGTGTGTTGTATGTGTTGTGTATGTTGTGTGTGTTGAGTATGTTGTGTATGTTGTATGCTGTGTATGTTGTATGTTGTGTAAGTTGTATGTAGGGTATGTTGTGTGTTATGTATGTGTGTTGTGTATGTTGTGTGTGTTGTGTATGCTGTGTATGTTGTGTGTGTGTTGTATGTATTGTGTGTGTGTGTTGTGTATGTTGTGTGTTGTATATGTTGTGTGTGTGTGTGTGTGTGTGTGTGTTGTGTATGTTGTGTATGTTGTGTATGTGTTGTGTGTGTTGTGTGTGTTGTGTATGTTGTGTGTATGTTGTGTAAGTTGTGTATGTTGTGTGTATGTTGTGTAAATTGTGTGTCGGGTATGTTATGTGTGTTGTGTAAATTGTGTGTTGTGTATGTGTTGTATGTGTTGTGTGTGTGTGTGTTGTATGTGTTGTGTGTGTTGTGAGTGAGTGAGTGAGTGAGTTGTCTATTTGCTCCCTTTTGAGGGGTTTGATGCGATAACACGTCTATTTGCTTCCTTTTGAAGCAAATCTCACGCGATAACGTCTATTTGCTTTGCTTTGCTTCCTTTTGAAGCAAATCTCACGCGATAACACGTCTTTTTGATTTGCTTTGCTTCCTTTTGAAGCAAATCTCAAGCGATAACGTCTATTTGCTTTGCTTTGCTTCCTTTTGAAGCAAATCTCACGCGATAACACGTCTTTTTGCTTTGCTTTGCTTCCTTTTGAAGCAAATCTTACGCGATAACACGTCTATTTGCTTTGCTTTGCTTCCTTTTGAGGGATCTCAATCGATAACCCGTCTATTTGCTTTGCTTTGTTTCCTTTTGTGGGATCTCACGCGGGTGATGTCAACCTCGGGTACAAAATTACTGTGCGTAACAGTTTACCGATAGCTCCTATCCTTGAACATGGTGAAAATTCCCTATGCTTTAACATGGGGAAAATTCCCTATCTAACACATGAAGGGATTACATTATACGCGCAAGTTCAATACAAGATCTAACCAAAGCACTATCTGTTTAACCAAGTCAACCTCGTGTACACAATTACTGCGCATAGCGGTTTGATGATATCACTGACCATGACGTCACTGCATCATGACGTCACGTGAAGGGATTACATTACATACGCGCAAGTTCAAAATAATGGCTAACCAAAGCACTATCTGATTAACCAAGTCAACCTCGGGTACAAAATTACTGTGCGTAACAGTTTACCGATAGCTCCTATCCTTGAACATGGTGAAAATTCCCTATGCTTTAACATGGGGAAAATCCCTATGCTTTAACACGAAGAAAATTCCCTATCTAACACATGAAGGGATTACACTACATACGCGCAAGTTCAAAACAAGATCTAACCAAAGCACTATCTGTTTAACCAAGTCAACCTCGTGTACACAATTACTGCGCATAGCGGTTTGATGATGTCCCTGACCATGACGTCACTGCATCATGACGTCACGTGAAGGATTACATTACATACGCGCAAGTTCAAAACAATGGCTAACCAAAGCACTATCTGATTAACCAAGTCAACCTCGGGTACAAAATTACTGTGCGTAACAGTTTACCGATAGCTCCTATCCTTGAACATGGTGAAAATTCCCTATGCTTTAACATGGGGAAAATCCCTATGCTTTAACATGGAGAAAATTCCCTATCTAACACATGAAATGATTACATTACATACGAGCAAGTTCAATACAAGATCTAACCAAAGCACTATCTGTTTAACCAGGTCAACCTCGTGTACACAATTACTGCGCGTAGCGGTTTGATGATGTCACTGACCATGACGTCACTGCATCATGACGTCACGTGAAGGGATTACATTACATACGCGCAAGTTCAAAACAAGGTCTAACCAAATCACTACCTGTTTGTCCAACTCACTTCGCATACAAAATTACTGCACGTAGCAGTCTGATGACGTCACTGCATCATGAAGTCACGTGAAGGAATTACATTACATATACGCAAGTTCAAAACGATGGCTAACCAAATCACTGCCTGTATAACCAACTCATCTCGCTTACAGAATTACTGCGCGTATCATGACGTCATTCACTGACCATGACGCCAAATAATGGAATTACATTCAAGTGTGCAAGTTCAAAACGATGGATAACCAAATCACTACCTGTATAACCAACTCACCTCGCGTACAAAATTACTGCGCGTAGCAGTTTGATGACGTCATACAGGGTGCGCGCGCTCATGCCCGCAACAAACAAACATGTCCAGACACGTCTTGAGTACGGAATTGATGAGACACGAATTTGGGTACTACCGTACGGAAATGATACCAAACGTATAATTTCAAGATGGCCGCTCTGTTCGAAAAAACGAGGCTATAGGTTCTAATATAACATAGTCCTATATGTAGTCTACATTTCGTATACCTTACTTCAGACACAACGATCTCCGTTGAATTTATAACCCTTTTGTTACACATTACGCCTTATTATAACACCACATTTTCGACATGCCATAGTTAATCAATTAAGGGTTTGATCCCTTGGCGAAGCCTCTGCCTCCGGATCAAGCAATCGTGTGTGCCATATTCAAATCCTGTTCGGTATATTTTATTCAAAAAGTGGTTCGTATACGTTTACGATAAAATTCCCTATCTCTTAACATGGGATAAAAATTCCATATGGTTTAACATGGAGAAAATTCGAAAAGTGGTCGGATACCTTTGCAATAAAATGGCCTATGCTTTAACATGGGGTGAAAATTCCCTATGCTTTAACCCGGCCGTCAACTATGAGGAGATCCATCGTTGTCGTTTACAAGTTTTGGTGAAATCCCTATCTCTCCCATGTTAAAAATCCCTATCTTTAACCCGGCTGTCGACATTGAAGGGGAATCCTTCAGCCAAATCTCGAAAATCATTTTCGGAAAAATCCCTATGCTTTTAACCCGGCCGAATCTCGAAAACCATTTTCGACATCTCGAAAACCATTTTCGGTGGAACCCCTTGTGCAAACTTGTAAACGAGAGGTTGTCGTTTACAAGTTTTGGGGAATCCCTTTCTTTCCCATGTTAAAAATCCCTATCTTTAACCCGGCCGTTGTTACTGAAGGGGACTCCCATGTTAATAGATAGGGATTTCACCTTCCACCAACGAAAAAACGGAAACCATGCGCGGTAAAGGACCTCTATTACTACTCGTACGCAGTGACGGATTAAGACATTCGCGGGCCCTATGGCTGGCCACCCGACATTTTCGTGGGCCCTAGGTACACTCAGGGGCGAGAACAGAGAGAGAGTGGTCTAGTGGGTCGAAAACCTCCCATTGCTCCCCCTCCTTGAGGTTTGCCAAAACGTCCACTGGCGCCGGGACGAAAACAATATTGGGTGGGGGTGTTTTTGAAGATTGTTGTCCGTTATAGTCAGTTATGTAATAACGCCTCTTTATAATGTCTGTAGTAATAATATAGGTTAAGTACGAGTTACGCATCGTAAAGGTATTCGACGACAATATACCGAACAGCATTTGAATATGGCACACACAAGATTGTTTGGCCTATAGGCCGAGCCTCCGCCAAGGGACCGAGCCCTTATCTGGTTGACGATGATATGTCTAAAATGTGGTGTTATAATAAGGCGTAATTTATAATAAAAGGATTAGAAATTCAGCGGAGGTAGTTTTATCTGAAGTAATGTATACGAAATGTAGACTATGTTATATAAGAACCAGTAACCTCGTTTTTTTCGAAAAGAGCGACCATCTTGGAATTAGACCTTTGGTACCATTTCCTTACGGTAGTACCTAAATTCGTGTCTCTTATAAAACTCGTACTCGAGACGTGTCTGGACATGTTTGTTTGTTGCGAGCGTGAGCGTGCGCACCCTGTATGATGTCATCAAACTGCTACACGCAGTAATTTTTTACGCGAGGTGAGTTGGTTAAACAGGTAGTGATTTGGTTAGCCATCGTTTTGAACGTGCGCGTTTGAATATAATTCCATCATTTGACGTCATGGTCAGAGAGTGACGTCATGGTACGCGCAGTAATTTTGTGCGCGATGTGAGTTGGTCAAACAGGTAGTGATTTGGTTAGCCATCGTTTTGAAGTTGCGCGTTT
Organism: Paraescarpia echinospica; assembly: GCA_020002185.1. Lineage (NCBI taxonomy): Eukaryota > Metazoa > Annelida > Polychaeta > Sabellida > Siboglinidae > Paraescarpia > Paraescarpia echinospica. Next base: position 35,739,832 of record CM034536.1, read on the forward strand.
GAATATAATTCCATCATTTGACGTCATGGTCAGTGAGTGACGTCATGGTACGCGCAGTAATTTTGTATGCGAGGTGAGTTGATTAAACAGGTAGTGATTTGGTTAGCCATCGTTTTGAACTTGCGCGTTTGAATATAATTCCATCATTTGACGTCTTGGTCAGTGAGTGACGTCATGGTATGCACAGTAATTTTGTACGCGAGGTGAGTTGGTTAAACAGGTAGTGATTTGGTTAGCCATCGTTTTGAACTTGCGTGTTTGAATATAATTCCATCATTTGACGTCATGGTCAGTGAGTGACGTCATGGTATGCGCAGTAATTTTGTACGCGAGGTGAGTTGGTTAAACAGGTAGTGACTTGGTTAGCCATCGTTTTGAACTTGCGCGTTTGAATATAATTCCATCATTTGACGTCATGGTCAGTGAGTGACGTCATGGTATGCGCAGTAATTTTGTACGCGAGGTGAGTTGGTTAAACAGGTAGTAATTTGGTTAGACATCGTTTTGAACTTGCGCGAGGAAAGGTAATCCTATCTTGTGATGTCATCAACAGTGAGTTCAAATTCCCCTGTAAAATTTCATTCTAGAAGTTACTTTGGTACTTTTGTCAACACACTACAAAACCGACGCTACTGTGTGCTACTGTGTCCTGGAGATGTGTCTGGACATGTTTGTTGGTTGCGGGCACGAGCGAACTCACGTCCTGTATAACGTCAAAGCTATTCCTAAATTCGTGTCTCTTATAAAACCCGTGCTCGAGACGTGTCTGGACATGTTTGTTTGTTGCGAGAGTGAGCGTGCGCACCCTCTATGACGTCATCAAACTGCTATGCGCAGTAATTTTGTACGCGAGGTGAGTTGGTTAAACAGGTAGTGATTTGGTTAGCCATCGTTTTGAACTTGCGCGCTTGAATATAATTCCATCATGTGACGTCATGATGCAATGACATCATTAAACTATCAACTGCTACGCACAGTAATTTTGTACGCGAGGTGAGTTGGTCAAGCAGGTAGTGCTTTGGTTAGCCATTGTTTTGAGCTTTCGAGCTTGAATATAACCCGTCATGGTCAGTGAGTGACGTCATGGTATGCGCAGTAATTTTGTACGCGAGGTGAGTTGGTTAAACAGGTAGTAATTTGGTTAGACATCGTTTTGAACTTGCGCGAGGAAAGGTAATCCTATCTTGTGATGTCATCAACAGTGAGTTCAAATTCCCCTGTAAAATTTCATTCTAGAAGTTTCTTTGGTAATTTTGTCAACACACTACAAAACCGACGCTACTGTGTGCTACTGTGTACTGGAGACGTGTCTGTACTTGTTTATTGGTTGCGGGCGCGAGCGAGCTCGCGTCCTGTATAACGTCAAAGCTACATCCTTTGTAAGAACTTTATTAGAAAATTCAGTCACGACCTTCAGAGTAAAATCATCGTTCACTACATTACAGGCATATCACGATATAAGCAAACTGGTATGAACCGGTAACCAAGCTCAAGGCTCTATGTGTTGGAAAAACACCCGTGTATTTGTTCTGTGTTAAAACATAGGGAATTATAAAAACAGTTACTTATCTGGTAAATTACTCAAACTACCTGCTATCTGTGTAATATTTTGGTCAAACCCTTAGTCATGTAACAGTATTTGTCATACGCAATTTGTACTTACCAAGTTTAGTACAGTTGATAGCCTGCTTTCGAAGTATTTTGAAGTGATACTTCCTGTGCAAGGGATATCGACTTTGTGGCCTTGACACCAAACTTATCGAATAAAAACAAATTGGTTGCAAACCTCTTTTTCGAAACAGGCGCGTAACAAAGAGAAGCGTTATGACGAACAGTATATGACCATAATAATCTTCCAGACAGGGTGTACCAGTATTTATATAGTATACTGAGTTAACAGTTAAGTGTACAAACTAACATTAGATCGTTTTTGATCTGTTTTCATACAGTAGTATCTAAATTCGTGCTTCTTCGTTAAAAACCTTTAAAACAAGATTCTATCATAAAAGCCCTAACCTGGCATGGGTAACCGACAACGACCTCGTATATACATACATAGAGACATACATAAACACAGACATAAAGACATACATACATACAGACCACCCAACATTAACCTTCAACATATAAGCATACCTTCAAATATACTTTTAAACATACAACTTTGCAAACTTTCACTGACAAACGTTCAAACAAACGTTCCAACACACTTTTAATCCTGTTTGCAAATTGGTTTGAACTGGTATTCGATTCACAAGTCTGATCTTTTCTGCAATTCGTACGTGTACTTTCTACTCTGAGGTCTGTGCTCGTTCGGCACGCCCACGTGACCTTTCGGCACATTCACTAACTATATAAACGCGGAGCTCTACCAGTCGGACCATCATTCGTATCACAACGACACCACGGCTAACATCATCATATCTTTAATATTTTTTTAATGTTTTTTAAATATTCTTGCAGGACTACATTGAAGGTCTGCTACCACCAAAGCGGCAACGAATGGTCTCTGTGTCGACAGAGACGATTAACGACAACAGAACATCATCGACTCTAACTTCCATTCCTAACGACGTCACAACTACCCACGCTGTCAATGTCACAACTTCTACCCATGCTGCCAATGTCGCAACTTCCGCTCCTGACTTTGCTGGTCCGAACTTTACCATTGATTTCCCTGTGACCAAAATGAAGAAGACGCTTGCACGTCACATAGCATGTAGCATCTTTGAACTCTCAAGACGACAATGCCGTGGTTGCGAGATAGATCATCCTAGTAAATTTAATCACGATTATATGTTATCTGATGACATTCAAATTTGCATGCACTTTGACGAGGCTGTCGAGACCATTAATTCAACCGCAGTGGTGAAAGCCTGCTTGAGTGTTTTGTTAGA